>JAWNPJ010000019.1:0-284326 GCA_035047585.1 Drosophila monieri
CAAATGGAACTCCTTTTTGGATTGGATGCGAAATAGCCGAGATATTCGCCAAAAACTGGAAGAAAAGCGTGGGTTGCGGGATTCCGCACTTTTCCAAGGGGTACCATCATGATTATGGCCGAAAAAAGGGCCAAAATTAAATTTGAAGAATATTTAGGATCCTTTGATGAGGATCGACGGGGATTAGTTCCCTGAATCACAAATGGAACTCCTTTTTTGGATTGGATGCGAAATAGCCGAGATATTCGCCAAAAACTGGAAGAAAAGCGTAGGTTGCGGGATTCCGCACTTTTCCAAGGGGTACCATCATGATTTTGGCCGAAAAAAGGGCCAAAATTAAATTTGAAGAATATTTAGGATCCTTTGATGAGGATCGACGGGGATTAGTTCCCTGAATCACAAACAGAACTCCTTTTTTGGATTGGACGCGAAATAGCCGAGATATTCGCCAAAAACTGGAAGAAAAGCGTAGGTTTCGGGATTCCGCACTTTTCCAAGGGGTACCATCATGATTTTGGCCGAAAAAAGGGCCAAAATTAAATTTGAAGAATATTTAGGATCCTTTGATGAGGATCGACGGGGATTAGTTCCCTGAATCACAAATGGAACTCCTTTTTTGGATTGGATGCGAAATAGCCGAGATATTCGCCAAAAACTGGAAGAAAAGCGTAGGTTGCGGGATTCCGCACTTTTCCAAGGGGTACCATTATGATTTTGGCCGAAAAAAGGGCCAAAATTAAATTTGAAGAATATTTAGGATCCTTTGATGAGGATTGACGGGGATTAGTTCCCTGAATCACAAATGGAACTCCTTTTTTGGATTGGACGCGAAATAGCCGAGATATTCGCCAAAAACTGGAAGAAAAGCGTAGGTTGCGGGATTCCGCACTTTTCCAAGGGGTACCATCATGATTTTGGCCGAAAAAAGGGCCAAAATTAAATTTGAAGAATATTTAGGATCCTTTGAAGAGGATCGACGGGGATTAGTTCCCTGAATCACAAATGGAACTCCTTTTTTGGATTGGACGCGAAATAGCCGAGATATTCGCCAAAAACTGAAAGAAAAGCGTAGGTTGCGGGATTCCGCACTTTTCCAAGGGGTACCATCATGATTTTGGCCGAAAAAAGGGCCAAAATTAAATTTGAAGAATATTTAGGATCCTTTGATGAGGATCGACGGGGATTAGTTCCCTGAATCACAAATGGAACTCCTTTTTTGGATTGGACGCGAAATAGCCGAGATATTCGCCAAAAACTGGAAGAAAAGCGTAGGTTGCGGGATTCCGCACTTTTCCAAGGGGTACCATCATGATTTTGGCCGAAAAAAGGGCCAAAATTAAATTTGAAGAATATTTAGGATCCTTTGATGAGGATCGACGGGGATTAGTTCCCTGAATCACAAATGGAACTCCTTTTTTGGATTGGACGCGAAATAGCCGAGATATTCGCCAAAAACTGGAAGAAAAGCGTAGGATTAGTTCCCTGAATCACAAATGGAACTCCTTTTTTGGATTGGATGCGAAATAGCCGAGATATTCGCCAAAAACTGGAAGAAAAGCGTAGGTTTCGGGATTCCGCACTTTTCCAAGGGGTACCATCATGATTTTGGCCGAAAAAAGGGCCAAAATTAAATTTGAAGAATATTTAGGATCCTTTGATGAGGATTGACGGGGATTAGTTCCCTGAATCACAAATGGAACTCCTTTTTTGGATTGGACGCGAAATAGCCGAGATATTCGCCAAAAACTGGAAGAAAAGCGTAGGATTAGTTCCCTGAATCACAAATGGAACTCCTTTTTTGGATTGGATGCGAAATAGCCGAGATATTCGCCAAAAACTGGAAGAAAAGCGTGGGTTGCGGGATTCCGCACTTTTCCAAGGGGTACCATCATGATTATGGCCGAAAAAAGGGCCAAAATTAAATTTGAAGAATATTTAGGATCCTTTGATGAGGATCGACGGGGATTAGTTCCCTGAATCACAAATGGAACTCCTTTTTTGGATTGGATGCGAAATAGCCGAGATATTCGCCAAAAACTGGAAGAAAAGCGTAGGTTGCGGGATTCCGCACTTTTCCAAGGGGTACCATTATGATTTTGGCCGAAAAAAGGGCCAAAATTAAATTTGAAGAATATTTAGGATCCTTTGATGAGGATTGACGGGGATTAGTTCCCTGAATCACAAATGGAACTCCTTTTTTGGATTGGACGCGAAATAGCCGAGATATTCGCCAAAAACTGGAAGAAAAGCGTAGGTTGCGGGATTCCGCACTTTTCCAAGGGGTACCATCATGATTTTGGCCGAAAAAAGGGCCAAAATTAAATTTGAAGAATATTTAGGATCCTTTGAAGAGGATCGACGGGGATTAGTTCCCTGAATCACAAATGGAACTCCTTTTTTGGATTGGACGCGAAATAGCCGAGATATTCGCCAAAAACTGAAAGAAAAGCGTAGGTTGCGGGATTCCGCACTTTTCCAAGGGGTACCATCATGATTTTGGCCGAAAAAAGGGCCAAAATTAAATTTGAAGAATATTTAGGATCCTTTGATGAGGATCGACGGGGATTAGTTCCCTGAATCACAAATGGAACTCCTTTTTTGGATTGGATGCGAAATAGCCGAGATATTCGCCAAAAACTGGAAGAAAAGCGTAGGTTGCGGGATTCCGCACTTTTCCAAGGGGTACCATCATGATTTTGGCCGAAAAAAGGGCCAAAATTAAATTTGAAGAATATTTAGGATCCTTTAATGAGGATCGACGGGGATTAGTTCCCTGAATCACAAATGGAACTCCTTTTTTGGATTGGACGCGAAATAGCCGAGATATTCGCCAAAAACTGGAAGAAAAGCGTAGGTTGCGGGATTCCGCACTTTTCCAAGGGGTACCATCATGATTTTGGCCGAAAAAAGGGCCAAAATTAAATTTGAAGAATATTTAGGATCCTTTGATGAGGATCGACGGGGATTAGTTCCCTGAATCACAAATGGAACTCCTTTTTTGGATTGGACGCGAAATAGCCGAGATATTCGCCAAAAACTGGAAGAAAAACGTAGGTTGCGGGATTCCGCACTTTTCCAAGGGGTACCATCATGATTTTGGCCGAAAAAAGGGCCAAAATTAAATTTGAAGAATATTTAGGATCCTTTGATGAGGATCGACGGGGATTAGTTCCCTGAATCACAAATGGAACTCCTTTTTTGGATTGGACGCGAAATAGCCGAGATATTCGCCAAAAACTGGAAGAAAAACGTAGATTGCGGGATTCCGCACTTTTCCAAGAGGTACCATCATGATTTTGGCCGAAAAAAGGGCCAAAATTAAATTTGAAGAATATTTAGGATCCTTTGATGAGGATCGACGGGGATTAGTTCCCTGAATCACAAATGGAACTCCTTTTTTGGATTGGACGCGAAATAGCCGAGATATTCGCCAAAAACTGGAAGAAAAGCGTAGATTGCGGGATTCCGCACTTTTCCAAGGGGTACCATCATGATTTTGGCCGAAAAAAGGGCCAAAGTTAAATTTGAAGAATATTTAGGATCCTTTGATGAGGATCGACGGGGATTAGTTCCCTGAATCACAAATGGAACTCCTTTTTTGGATTGGATGCGAAATAGCCGAGATATTCGCCAAAAACTGGAAGAAAAGCGTAGGTTGCGGGATTCCGCACTTTTCCAAGGGGTACCATCATGATTTTGGCCGAAAAAAGGGCCAAAATTAAATTTGAAGAATATTTAGGATCCTTTGATGAGGATCGACGGGGATTAGTTCCCTGAATCACAAATGGAACTCCTTTTTTGGATTGGACGCGAAATAGCCGAGATATTCGCCAAAAACTGGAAGAAAAGCGTAGGTTGCGGGATTCCGCACTTTTCCAAGGGGTACCATCATGATTTTGGCCGAAAAAAGGGCCAAAATTAAATTTGAAGAATATTTAGGATCCTTTAATGAGGATCGACGGGGATTAGTTCCCTGAATCACAAATGGAACTCCTTTTTTGGATTGGACGCGAAATAGCCGAGATATTCGCCAAAAACTGGAAGAAAAGCGTAGGTTGCGGGATTCCGCACTTTTCCAAGGGGTACCATCATGATTTTGGCCGAAAAAAGGGCCAAAATTAAATTTGAAGAATATTTAGGATCCTTTGATGAGGATCGACGGGGATTAGTTCCCTGAATCACAAATGGAACTCCTTTTTTGGATTGGACGCGAAATAGCCGAGATATTCGCCAAAAACTGGAAGAAAAGCGTAGGTTGCGGGATTCCGCACTTTTCCAAGGGGTACCATCATGATTTTGGCCGAAAAAAGGGCCAAAATTAAATTTGAAGAATATTTAGGATCCTTTGATGAGGATCGACGGGGATTAGTTCCCTGAATCACAAATGGAACTCCTTTTTTGGATTGGACGCGAAATAGCCGAGATATTCGCCAAAAACTGGAAGAAAAACGTAGGTTGCGGGATTCCGCACTTTTCCAAGGGGTACCATCATGATTTTGGCCGAAAAAAGGGCCAAAATTAAATTTGAAGAATATTTAGGATCCTTTGATGAGGATCGACGGGGATTAGTTCCCTGAATCACAAATGGAACTCCTTTTTTGGATTGGACGCGAAATAGCCGAGATATTCGCCAAAAACTGGAAGAAAAGCGTAGGTTGCGGGATTCCGCACTTTTCCAAGGGGTACCATCATGATTTTGGCCGAAAAAAGGGCCAAAATTAAATTTGAAGAATATTTAGGATCCTTTGATGAGGATCGACGGGGATTAGTTCCCTGAATCACAAATGGAACTCCTTTTTTGGATTGGACGCGAAATAGCCGAGATATTCGCCAAAAACTGGAAGAAAAGCGTAGGTTGCGGGATTCCGCACTTTTCCAAGGGGTACCATCATGATTTTGGCCGAAAAAAGGGCCAAAATTAAATTTGAAGAATATTTAGGATCCTTTGATGAGGATCGACGGGGATTAGTTCCCTGAATCACAAATGGAACTCCTTTTTTGGATTGGACGCGAAATAGCCGAGATATTCGCCAAAAACTGGAAGAAAAGCGTAGGTTGCGGGATTCCGCACTTTTCCAAGGGGTACCATCATGATTTTGGCCGAAAAAAGGGCCAAAATTAAATTTGAAGAATATTTAGGATCCTTTGATGAGGATCGACGGGGATTAGTTCCCTGAATCACAAATGGAACTCCTTTTTTGGATTGGACGCGAAATAGCCGAGATATTCGCCAAAAACTGGAAGAAAACGTAGATTGCGGGATTCCGCACTTTTCCAAGAGGTACCATCATGATTTTGGCCGAAAAAAGGGCCAAAATTAAATTTGAAGAATATTTAGGATCCTTTGATGAGGATCGACGGGGATTAGTTCCCTGAATCACAAATGGAACTCCTTTTTTGGATTGGACGCGAAATAGCCGAGATATTCGCCAAAAACTGGAAGAAAAGCGTAGGTTGCGGGATTCCGCACTTTTCCAAGGGGTACCATCATGATTTTGGCCGAAAAAAGGGCCAAAATTAAATTTGAAGAATATTTAGGATCCTTTGATGAGGATCGACGGGGATTAGTTCCCTGAATCACAAATGGAACTCCTTTTTTGGATTGGACGCGAAATAGCCGAGATATTCGCCAAAAACTGGAAGAAAAGCGTAGGTTGCGGGATTCCGCACTTTTCCAAGGGGTACCATCATGATTTTGGCCGAAAAAAGGGCCAAAATTAAATTTGAAGAATATTTAGGATCCTTTGATGAGGATCGACGGGGATTAGTTCCCTGAATCACAAATGGAACTCCTTTTTTGGATTGGACGCGAAATAGCCGAGATATTCGCCAAAAACTGGAAGAAAAACGTAGATTGCGGGATTCCGCACTTTTCCAAGAGGTACCATCATGATTTTGGCCGAAAAAAGGGCCAAAATTAAATTTGAAGAATATTTAGGATCCTTTGATGAGGATCGACGGGGATTAGTTCCCTGAATCACAAATGGAACTCCTTTTTTGGATTGGACGCGAAATAGCCGAGATATTCGCCAAAAACTGGAAGAAAAGCGTAGGTTGCGGGATTCCGCACTTTTCCAAGGGGTACCATCATGATTTTGGCCGAAAAAAGGGCCAAAATTAAATTTGAAGAATATTTAGGATCCTTTAATGAGGATCGACGGGGATTAGTTCCCTGAATCACAAATGGAACTCCTTTTTTGGATTGGACGCGAAATAGCCGAGATATTCGCCAAAAACTGGAAGAAAAGCGTAGGTTGCGGGATTCCGCACTTTTCCAAGGGGTACCATCATGATTTTGGCCGAAAAAAGGGCCAAAATTAAATTTGAAGAATATTTAGGATCCTTTGATGAGGATCGACGGGGATTAGTTCCCTGAATCACAAATGGAACTCCTTTTTTGGATTGGACGCGAAATAGCCGAGATATTCGCCAAAAACTGGAAGAAAAACGTAGGTTGCGGGATTCCGCACTTTTCCAAGGGGTACCATCATGATTTTGGCCGAAAAAAGGTCCAAAATTAAATTTGAAGAATATTTAGGATCCTTTGATGAGGATCGACGGGGATTAGTTCCCTGAATCACAAATGGAACTCCTTTTTTGGATTGGACGCGAAATAGCCGAGATATTCGCCAAAAACTGGAAGAAAAGCGTAGGTTGCGGGATTCCGCACTTTTCCAAGGGGTACCATCATGATTTTGGCCGAAAAAAGGGCCAAAATTAAATTTGAAGAATATTTAGGATCCTTTGATGAGGATCGACGGGGATTAGTTCCCTGAATCACAAATGGAACTCCTTTTTTGGATTGGACGCGAAATAGCCGAGATATTCGCCAAAAACTGGAAGAAAAACGTAGATTGCGGGATTCCGCACTTTTCCAAGAGGTACCATCATGATTTTGGCCGAAAAAAGGGCCAAAATTAAATTTGAAGAATATTTAGGATCCTTTGATGAGGATCGACGGGGATTAGTTCCCTGAATCACAAATGGAACTCCTTTTTTGGATTGGACGCGAAATAGCCGAGATATTCGCCAAAAACTGGAAGAAAAGCGTAGGTTGCGGGATTCCGCACTTTTCCAAGGGGTACCATCATGATTTTGGCCGAAAAAAGGGCCAAAATTAAATTTGAAGAATATTTAGGATCCTTTGATGAGGATCGACGGGGATTAGTTCCCTGAATCACAAATGGAACTCCTTTTTTGGATTGGACGCGAAATAGCCGAGATATTCGCCAAAAACTGGAAGAAAAGCGTAGGTTGCGGGATTCCGCACTTTTCCAAGGGGTACCATCATGATTTTGGCCGAAAAAAGGGCCAAAATTAAATTTGAAGAATATTTAGGATCCTTTGATGAGGATCGACGGGGATTAGTTCCCTGAATCACAAATGGAACTCCTTTTTTGGATTGGACGCGAAATAGCCGAGATATTCGCCAAAAACTGGAAGAAAAGCGTAGGTTGCGGGATTCCGCACTTTTCCAAGGGGTACCATCATGATTTTGGCCGAAAAAAGGGCCAAAATTAAATTTGAAGAATATTTAGGATCCTTTGATGAGGATCGACGGGGATTAGTTCCCTGAATCACAAATGGAACTCCTTTTTTGGATTGGACGCGAAATAGCCGAGATATTCGCCAAAAACTGGAAGAAAAGCGTAGGTTGCGGGATTCCGCACTTTTCCAAGGGGTACCATCATGATTTTGGCCGAAAAAAGGGCCAAAATTAAATTTGAAGAATATTTAGGATCCTTTGATGAGGATCGACGGGGATTAGTTCCCTGAATCACAAATGGAACTCCTTTTTTGGATTGGACGCGAAATAGCCGAGATATTCGCCAAAAACTGGAAGAAAAGCGTAGGTTGCGGGATTCCGCACTTTTCCAAGGGGTACCATCATGATTTTGGCCGAAAAAAGGGCCAAAATTAAATTTGAAGAATATTTAGGATCCTTTGATGAGGATCGACGGGGATTAGTTCCCTGAATCACAAATGGAACTCCTTTTTTGGATTGGATGCGAAATAGCCGAGATATTCGCCAAAAACTGGAAGAAAAGCGTAGGTTGCGGGATTCCGCACTTTTCCAAGGGGTACCATCATGATTTTGGCCGAAAAAAGGGCCAAAATTAAATTTGAAGAATATTTAGGATCCTTTGATGAGGATTGACGGGGATTAGTTCCCTGAATCACAAATGGAACTCCTTTTTTGGATTGGACGCGAAATAGCCGAGATATTCGCCAAAAACTGGAAGAAAAGCGTAGGTTGCGGGATTCCGCACTTTTCCAAGGGGTACCATCATGATTTTGGCCGAAAAAAGGGCCAAAATTAAATTTGAAGAATATTTAGGATCCTTTGATGAGGATCGACGGGGATTAGTTCCCTGAATCACAAATGGAACTCCTTTTTTGGATTGGACGCGAAATAGCCGAGATATTCGCCAAAAACTGGAAGAAAAGCGTAGATTGCGGGATTCCGCACTTTTCCAAGGGGTACCATCATGATTTTGGCCGAAAAAAGGGCCAAAGTTAAATTTGAAGAATATTTAGGATCCTTTGATGAGGATCGACGGGGATTAGTTCCCTGAATCACAAATGGAACTCCTTTTTTGGATTGGATGCGAAATAGCCGAGATATTCGCCAAAAACTGGAAGAAAAGCGTAGGTTGCGGGATTCCGCACTTTTCCAAGGGGTACCATCATGATTTTGGCCGAAAAAAGGGCCAAAATTAAATTTGAAGAATATTTAGGATCCTTTGATGAGGATCGACGGGGATTAGTTCCCTGAATCACAAATAGAACTCCTTTTTTGGATTGGACGCGAAATAGCCGAGATATTCGCCAAAAACTGAAAGAAAAGCGTAGGTTGCGGGATTCCGCACTTTTCCAAGGGGTACCATCATGATTTTGGCCGAAAAAAGGGCCAAAATTAAATTTGAAGAATATTTAGGATCCTTTGATGAGGATCGACGGGGATTAGTTCCCTGAATCACAAATGGAACTCCTTTTTTGGATTGGATGCGAAATAGCCGAGATATTCGCCAAAAACTGAAAGAAAAGCGTAGGTTGCGGGATTCCGCACTTTTCCAAGGGGTACCATCATGATTTTGGCCGAAAAAAGGGCCAAAATTAAATTTGAAGAATATTTAGGATCCTTTGATGAGGATCGACGGGGATTAGTTCCCTGAATCACAAATGGAACTCCTTTTTTGGATTGGATGCGAAATAGCCGAGTATTCGCCAAAAACTGGAAGAAAAGCGTAGATTGCGGGATTCCGCACTTTTCCAAGGGGTACCATCATGATTTTGGCCGAAAAAAGGGCCAAAATTAAATTTGAAGAATATTTAGGATCCTTTGATGAGGATTGACGGGGATTAGTTCCCTGAATCACAAATGGAACTCCTTTTTTGGATTGGACGCGAAATAGCCGAGATATTCGCCAAAAACTGGAAGAAAAGCGTAGGTTGCGGGATTCCGCACTTTTCCAAGGGGTACCGTCATGATTTTGGCCGAAAAAAGGGCCAAAATTAAATTTGAAGAATATTGAAGATCCTTTGATGAAGATTGACGGGGATTAGTTCCCTGAATCACAAATGGAACTCCTTTTTTGGATTGGACGCGAAATAGCCGAGATATTCGCCAAAAACTGGAAGAAAAGCGTAGGTTGCGGGATTCCGCACTTTTCCAAGGGGTACCATCATGATTTTGGCCGAAAAAAGGGCCAAAATTAAATTTGAAGAATATTTAGGATCCTTTGATGAGGATCGACGGGGATTAGTTCCCTGAATCACAAATGGAACTCCTTTTTTGGATCGGTTTGGAAATAGCTTAGAAATGCGAAAAGTGGAAAAATAAGTGGCAGAAAAGTGTAGATTGGGAAAGTTCTTACTTTTGCCATTGAATTTTGAAATTGAAATTTGAAAATTTGTATTACGGCTTTCAAGCAATGTTTTGAATGAGGAAAAGTGGCAAGTAGTTAGTCCACAAGGCAAGTAGTCCACATCCGATGTAAATTGGCAGAGCAGTGCCAATGGGAAAGGAGCAAAGTGTCCTCCTCTTAATTAGTTGGTTGCTTTGGTTTCAAAATATATTAAATTAGTTGAGTAACTTGGACACTTGCTGACATGTCGTATACGTTATTATGGCACAATCGCCCGATGTGCCAGGAAGAGAGCTTAGCTTACATTGCCGTTGGCCAGTTAGTTTTATTAGAAAATAGAATTCTAAAAATGAAAATAATCTAAATTCATTTTAATATACCTGTACACTGAGAGCATCCGATTCGGCCACTTGTAAACCAGTCCTAAGGAGACGTGGAACTCATTTTTCGTATAAAGTGCCGACTAAGGCCAATATTGTGGCAGTGCATGTGTTTGCAGAGCCTGGAACAGCTGCTGCCAGGACGAACCAAGCCAATAAACCAAAGGAGAAGAGCCACAAGGAGTCGGAGAGCTGTTTGCTTGGAACAGACTGTCCCAACACAGACACACTTCAACATGTTCTAATGTATAGACGCACTAAAGGATCCAAAGGACCAAATGCAGAGACAGCCAGACAGAGAAAGAAAGAAAGAGAGAGAGAGAGAGCAAGAGAGGGAGAACCGCAAAACTTATGCCTTGGCCCAAAAGCAGCCATTGAAAAGTCGTTAGCAAAACGTCAGACAACACACGGCATTTGGCCAAAGGGAAACGGATGAGGATGAGGATAAAGATGAGGGATAGGCATTCCTTGGATCCATGGACCGGGTCCGGGTTTGAGGTCCTGGCTTTGCAACTTTGCGGTTGGTGGTAAGAATCGGCGGGCTCCATAGCCAGAGCGAGGTAGAGAATGAGTTTGGTAACAGAGAAAGTAAGCCAAAGCCAAAGGCAAAGCCAAAGGCAAAGCCAAAGCTAAATAACCGGCTAAAAGGACGCCGAAGGCATCCCCTCTTGATGGAGTCGACTCGAGTTGAGTGGGCCAAAACAAACATCAACTAAATTTCGGCGCACTAAACTCGGTTTGGGATTATGCCGATTAAAGTTGGTCCAAACAACTTTCGAGTGCATAAAAGTCCCCAACCGAGCTCAAGTTTCCTGAGGTTTTCCTTTCTCCGGGTACTCCCCCATACTACTTTGTTGTTTTTCGGGTTAAGAGCTGTGTACCTTGAAAGAAGTATATTTTTGTCGATCAGCAGGACAAGATTAAAGTACAATTTGCTAGCCATCTCTCTCTGGGATCAGGGGGGACCCATGGGGATATCTCTGAATTTTCAATTGGCTTCTGTTCCCATTAACCCCGCAGCTAATATCGGTCCAAGTTTAGCAAACACCAAAAAAAAAAAGACAGAGTGGAGGAGGAAGGAGTGCTGCCCCCTCCTGTTAGCTCTTGCGCAACCAAATTAAAAGTCCTTGCCATGGTATCCTTTTTCCTTTTTTTTTTGGTGCTGCCAGCCTCAGCCACTTCCGGGCCAGGCCAAGTGCAGCCATTTTGCGTACGCCCATAAATCTATTAAGACAATTTGGCAAAGGAAAAGTAAAGGCAAGGCAGCCCAGGAAGGCAGCCCAATACGACAAAAAAAATGGTAAAGTCGAAACTTTGTCTATTTTTTGGCTTCCTTCTTGATTTCCTTTACTTTTATTCAGTTTTTGTGTTATATATATATTTATTTTCTTTTTTTTTCTTTTTTTTTTGGTTGGAGCGCATCTAGCGCCAACAGCAACCGCACAAAATCTGAAAACGCAGCAAAGTAAACAGGGAATCGAAGCAGGATAAGGACGACGACTAGGACAAGGATAAGGCTGAGGATGAGGCTGCGGCTGCGGCTGAGCCGGAAGGGGAGCAACAGTGGGGAGGGGGATGCAGCATGCTAAAGCGGTTGAAAGGACACGCGGAACATGGCAGTGTTGGGAGAAGCAAACAAAAGTAAACATTGCCTTCTTTCTTCGTGCCTCTACTCTTCATTTTTTTTTTATTCGTATTTTTTAAGTACTGTCAAGGGTATCGCTATCTTATGAACCCTACCCCTCTGCTCACCGCTTCTCCTCCACCCCAAAACCCCACACCCACACTCTCACATGCACACTTGCTGATGGGTGATTATGTGACAAGATGCTGGGGCCTTATTCTACACTAAACAATTATTTGAGTCAATTATGGGAGGGTATTTATTTTTTTGTTTGGTTATTGTTTGTTTTCTTTGGAAACTTTATTCTTCAGAGGTTGTATACGAGGCGGATGAGTAATATCGAGGGGGAATATTACGTATACGACCCATATGCGTGATGGTTTGTGATAGTTAAAGCTTCCAAAGTTCATTATTGCTTCAATATTTTATCTTTAGTAATATTTTAATTAGGCGTATCACACATACGCCCTGTTGTCTATAAAATAAATGGTATTTCAATGAAACTATTTAATAAATCTCCTCCCTATGGGAATAATCAGGCTAATATAAACTGTTTTTTTTAAGTGTAACCCCTATCCCGCAACCATATCCCATGATCCTGTTGCAAAGTCTCCGAACCGAGCCATTCCAGGCATGCAAACAAGCCCTGCCAGCCTCTCAACACACGTCCGCCCACAAATACGTTATATATGTATATATATGCACATATACCTATACAATATATATTTTTTTGTGCTCGTTTGCCGAAGTAACTTTGACTTGATTTACTCCCCGATCTACTCCACGGCATTGCGATGCCGCCACCCTCACTTTTAGTGTCAACTTGGCGCGAAGTTGCTTGGCTGTGACTGCCAGATACTGTCAGAAAGCCCTCAAAAAAAAAACCAAAAACGTTCAAAAAAAAAATATATATAGGCGAAAAAAAGATGGGAAATAAATGTAGAAATTTCTCCTAGGATGGCACTGGCGCATTCTGTAATAATCTATCAAAAATTGTACGCAAACAAAATGTGATTTGGCTCCACGTGCTTTGCATATAGCCCTTAGTCGCTCCTTTGCGAAAGGAATTCTGCATAAATTTGGTTCCCAGTGCACTGGAACTGCACTTTCTAAGAAGCTTACTACATTTTTAACATTACTAAATAATTCAAGAAATAGTTAAGAGCAACTAGGTCCTCCTAAAAGTTAAAAATAAATGTATAAATATGTGTAAAAAGAAATATTTGAAGAAACAAATACTTGTATATTTTTCATTGTGTCCTCAGCTCTTACTGTTTGCCCATTTGAAGATTGTGATTGAGTTTGCTTGCCTTGCGTTGCATGCAACTAGTTGAGAGACTGTTAGATTGCATCGGAGACCCTGCAACTGAGGTCCTCGCCTGGAACCGTGGCTAGTCCTGTCCAATAAGCCGATTCGAAGCCACCCATTTGTGGTTTCCAGCTGTTCGTTTGTGAATTGAAATCCCTAAGGAAACCAAAATACCAAGTCGAAGACAGCTAATTTCAATTAAATTGTATTTTAACAGGTTTGCTCATTCGACTTGATGTCTGGGCCTCTGAGCTTGAAGTTCCATGCTGCATAAGCCCCGAAATGTGAGACACAGATTAAACTATTAAGCACAAACTTGTTTGTTTTTAAACAATAAAAATTGAAAGGAGAGCAATTGTCAGATGAATAAAACTAAAGGGTGGCAGCTCTGAATTATTAGTTTGAAGTGTAAATCAGTAGGCTTTTCTTGACTGGATATGGCAACCCCAATGCAAGTAGGCTTTGCTTTCTTTTGGCAGCCCCACCTTAGCACAAAAGTCTTCATATTTCAGTCAGTCTTCGCCTGGCACTCGACTGGCCGGTTTCTCATTTTCTTATTATTTTTATTTTCTTAATTTATTTTATTTTTTTCACTGAATAGTGGTGCCTTCATTTCCACACAATCTACATTCAACGGTTACTTAATATTTATTATTTAGTTTTCCCATTTTTTCACATTACTTTTTTCTTTTATAAAAATTATTTACTATTTTTGTTCAATTCCTAACCTGGTCTCTGTTTCTCTGGCTGGGGAATACCGAGGTAGCTCGGATCCTTTTGGCACTCTCTCCTTTTATTCTTATTTGCTTATTTTTCTTATTGTCAGTCTTCGCCTGGCATTCGACTGGCCGGTTTCTCATTTTCTTATTATTTTTATTTTCTTAATTTATTTCATTTTTTTCACTGAATAGTGGTGCCTTCATTTCCACACAATCTACATTCAACGGTTACTTAATATTTATTATTTAGTTTTCCCATTTTTTCACATTACTTTTTTCTTTTATAAAAATTATTTACTATTTTTGTTCAATTCCTAACCTGGTCTCTGTTTCTCTGGCTGGGGAATACCGAGGTAGCTCGGATCCTTTTGGGACTCTCTCCTTTTATTCTTATTTGCTTATTTTTCTTATTGTCAGTCTTCGCCTGGCATTCGACTGGCCGGTTTCTCATTTTCTTATTATTTTTATTTTCTTAATTTATTTCATTTTTTTCACTGAATAGTGGTGCCTTCATTTCCACACAATCTACATTCAACGGTTACTTAATATTTATTATTTAGTTTTCCCATTTTTTCACATTACTTTTTTCTTTTATAAAAATTATTTACTATTTTTGTTCAATTTCTAACCTGGACTCTGTTTCTCTGGCTGGGGAATACCGAGGTAGCTCGGATCCTTTTGGCACTCTCTCCTTTTATTCTTATTTGCTTATTTTTCTTATTGTCAGTCTTCGCCTGGCACTCGACTGGCCGGTTTCTCATTTTCTTATTATTTTTATTTTCTTAATTTATTTCATTTTTTTCACTGAATAGTGGTGCCTTCATTTCCACACAATCTACATTCAACGGTTACTTAATATTTATTATTTAGTTTTCCCATTTTTTCACATTACTTTTTTCTTTTATAAAAATTATTTACTATTTTTGTTCAATTTCTAACCTGGTCTCTGTTTCTCTGGCTGGGGAATACCGAGGTAGCTCGGGTCCTTTTGGGACCCTCTCCTTTTATTCTTATTTGCTTTTTATTTTTGAAAAAAAAATTTTAATTTTAAAGCCTTTTCAAGCAAAGGTCCTCGTTTGGGAGAGTGTGCTCTTTCGATGATTTTTTAGTTTTTTATTTAAATATAAAGTATTGGAAATTAAAGCAACATGATTAATATTTTTTTTAAATTTTATTTAATTTTCTTTTTTTTGGTTTCTTTCAATCGGTTGATATCTGTTGATCTGTCCATAAACAACTTTGCTTTAATCGATTCTGATTCGATTTGAGAAGCTGACTTTGAATCGCTTTTTAAATCGTTTTTGTTTGAAAGTTTTTTTTTTATTTTTTATTATATCTTCCCGCCATGGTTTCTCTCGGCTAGCCACGCTTCCTCGGCTTTCACCCTTGCCCCACAATCTGTCACTCAATCTCCCTGGAGGCAACTCCAACAACATTACTTTCGTGCCACTTTTTTTTTTTTTATTTATTTTTTACCAAAGCGACAAAAGTTGAAACGCAACCAAAACTTTGTGCCGCAGCACATCACACATATGGTGTGCTGCCATCTCTCTCATACCGCCATATAGCCGTCCATCTCTCGCAACAGTTTTGTTTCATCAGCAGATTTTCGGGACGTTGCAAGTTGCAACATCTTTGCTCACACTCGACTCGAATTGAATCGAACAGGACAGAATGGAACGCGATTTTCCTTTTGCAACATTTTCCCCATCTGGCCTGGGAAAACTTGTGAACTGTGAGAGGGGTTGGAGGGGGGGTGGGGGCACGGAGAGAAAACTATCACTAAAAGTGTCAAGAAACTATCAAAAAATTTCCAACAAACTTTGACATTTTGAATATTTGTTAAGTATTTGGGGATATTCACAAAATCGTATCAAGGAATATGGTTTATATTTTGATTATCTTTTAAACTCTTACACCATATTTTTATTTTTATTTTATTTATTTTTTTTAATTTAATTTTTTTTACTAATTTTATTTTCGATCTGTAAAAACATCAATAGCAAGTTAAAAACAAAACTCGTGCTAGTTGTAAACAAATCCTAGCGCTAGACAATGCTACATATGTACATCCTTGTGTCTATTTGACAGTGTGCGAAAGAGACGGTCGCTGATAGCAGAAAGAGATGGGATAGGTGCAGAGGAAAGTGCAATTTGTGCGGCACAGATGGGAGCGAGAGTCAACCAAAGCGAATCCTATAGAAATTGCATTTGCGGCAGCAAAAATTTGAATTGCAATTGCCGACACACACACACTTTGGCTCCTGAGATTCTATCCCAGGATCCTTTATCCTTATTCTGACTCTTATATATTTTTTTGTGTCTGCAGTACCCTGGTCTCTTGTATATCCTTGCAGATTCCATGCCTTTTTGCTGCTGCGGCTAGGAGTATCCAGCGTCCAGCTACTAGCAGCTTTTAGGTCGTTTATCAAAGCCAACGCTTTTGAATTTCTGAAATGTCTTTTCCGACTTTCCTCAGGAAGTATCCTTGTTGCAAATTGCGTTGGCCGAATGTCGCTTAGTTTTTCCGATTCCGATTCCGACTCCGATTCCGATTCGAAAGCGCGAACATGACAAATAGATTAGCCAAAAACTTGGCCACAAGGCCAAAATGGCCAAAAAGTCGGGACACCGTAATGATGACGGGTGCAGCTGCAATTAGGGCAAGGCCGCCCACTTGCCACCCCATCCCGCAGCCCACTGAAATGTCAAACGCATGAAAAATGTGCAACATCCTCGCTGCCCCAGCAGGCGCTTTAAGTAATAACAATTTCGTGGCCAATGGCTAGCAAAAAAGTATAAAAATGTGGCAAGAAAAAGTAATAATAAACGAAGGAGGAAGGAATATATGATACCCAGTACAATCCAGTCATTTAACACACGAGTCACTGGTTACCACAAAAATACTAATAATAATAAATCATTTTCTTTAAAGTTTATTTAACAAAAGTACCATTTGTGGAGTAAGATACTAAGTACTGCTCTCCTATCCTGACTTATAATTAGAAAAAGCTTTTATGAAACCTTTAATTAATCCAATATACCCTCCTCCAATATGTCCCCCAAGTACCAAGTGCATAAAAAATATGTAATAATAAAAAACAATAAAAAAGCAAAAACATAGTTCAAAATAACAACCGCCCGAGGGAGAATTTCTGATCTATGAGCCAACATATTCCATGTGTCACCGCTGCAGCCGTTTTATGGTTATTCATTTTTATGCAACACGGCCAATTGATGGCCGTAATTGCTTTTATTTTTTAAGCCCACCACCACCACTCCTTTTTGGAAAAAAACAGTGACAAATGTGGAATCAATTACACAGGACTAGATGCCAAAAGGACCCACACAAATAGCCCAGGACAATGCAACACTGAATTAACACATCGAGTTGCCCTGAAGGACATAGTCGGGCTAAAAAATAGACATTTTCAAGGATTATTGAAAGAGTTCTATTTATTAACTTTCAATGATTTTTTGTGGAATTATATTTCGTATAGAAAGTATTTATGAAAGACCTCATGCTTCCATTCAACTTTCGGTTCAATTTCCCTTTAATGAACATTTAAATCCTTTGCTTTGGGTGTCCTTTGAAACATAGTTTCTGATTCATGACCTTAATATTACTAATGCAAAAATCAGGCATGAAGCCCCCCCTTTCGGGTTTCAGTTCGTTGCTACACAGGTTCGTGGTAGATTTATTTAGCTGCCCAGTGGGACATTAGAAAATATTGCCTTTTGGCGTCCAACCATTGAGAAGCCCTGTCGAAGGAGATTAAGGACACCCTTTTCTCCGCTCGTTCTATTTTTTGTAAGCAAAGCTACACAGAAAGTAAAAAGTCAGAAAGAATATTAAAGGGTAGAGCTGAATCCTACTTAGTAACGGTTTAGTAACGAAAGGACACTGGTTATCCGATCATGGCTATATATAATATAATATCCTTCAAGTGCATAAAAAATGCAAAATAAATACAAAGATTGAAAAGCCAAAGCATTAAAACAGAAAACTATGTGGGATGGAAAATGGGTTTGCAAATTGCGGAAGAGGGAACTGAAGATAACGAAGACGAAGATATAGAAAGAGGAGAAGATAATGCAAAAAAAATAATAAAATAGGAAAACTTTTAGAGGCGCATTAAGTAAACCGAGAAACTGCGACTTTGTGGTTGTCCTTGAGGCTTCTTTTCTTTTTGAAAAAAAAATCAAAAAAAGAGGTTGCGGTGGTGCTAACTTAAATTTATGCGACACGCCGAAGGAAGCTTGCCACGAAAAAAAAATAGAAAAAATATATATTGCCAAAACCGAACTAAGAGAAACCAAACCAAAAAACACCAAAAAAGTCACCCACGGAACGAAAACTCGCATAAAATTCAAACGCAAGCGAAAACTTTTTGAAAAGAAGGAGGCCAAACCGTTGGTGACCCCCTTTCCTGAGCCTCTGTCGGACATGGGCGTGGGCGTGGGCGTACAGAACGGCGATGATTGTTAACCCCCAATATTCGAAAGAACAATACACAAGTGAGAGGCGATGAAAAGGGTCCGAAAATACACGAGGCTAGTGGCTAGGGGTGGTATCGGCGACATTTTGATTTATTTCTAACAACTTCCAATACCAGAGTAGCTTTCCACCAATCCCCACATAAATACAAACATTTAATATTAACAAAATGGATATTTTTGGGGAAAACATTCAAGAGCTGCTCATAAGAGGAGGAATAAATAAAGCAGAAAATGCACAAACTAAGCACTGTACTTAAACTTAAGAGAGCTCTTTAAACCATTAAAGGGGTTTCATTTTAAAACATGATAAACTCAATGGGAGTGAAGAGAGCGGATAATATCACGGCACTCTTCACTCTCATTGCCAAGTCCTTATCGCCTACTGCCGCCATTTTCAACTCAGCCCCAATTTACGTAGCAAGAGGAAGCGAGATGCATATAGTCCTTATCTCTTATCTCTACACAAAAATTGTACGGAACGAATTGATAAGCTCCTTATCACTTCCATTATCACTGTTATCTTTGTGAATTAAAGCCAGTTTGTACTTTGATTTAAGTGCCAGCCAACAGACGCCAGTGGCTGCCATATCAGTAGCCAACTCCATCTTACAAAATGGCGGCCCACAATCATTCTTTGTCCCTATTGGCAGGTTGATCTGTAGGCAAGAGGTGCTACTTTGTTGATTAAGTTTCTCATAAGCTAGTGATGGCCGTTTTGTTCACTGTTCTTATGTCACTCCTCTGGGGGACTCTGACTCCATCTTCTGGAGGAGAATGAGGAATGTTGCTTCTGAGTTCGCTGATTACAAAATGGTACTTTATTTCCAAATCGGATTCGAATTGGCCGAGCTATGCACATCGGAAGGTGGATAAATGGAGAAACTCGAAAAATCGCCATTTTCAGGGGGTACCCCATGGAAAAATTCGAAAAATTTTAAAATCATATTTAAGGAATTACTTGAATGAGGAATGTTGCTTCTGAGTTCGCTGATTACAAAATGGTACTTTATTTCCAAATCGGATTCGAATTGGCCGAGCCATGCACATCGGAAGGTGGATAAATGGAGAAACTCGAAAAATCGCCATTTTCATGGGGGTACCCCTTGAAAAAATTCGACAAATTTTAGAATCATATTTAAGGAATTACTTGAATGAGGAATGTTGCTTCTGAGTTCGCTGATTACAAAATGGTACTTTATTTCCAAATCGGATACAAATTGGCCGAGCTATGCACATCGGAAGGTGGATAAATGGAGAAACTCGAAAAACCCCAACTTTCATGGGGGTACCCCTTGAAAAAATTCGAAAAATTGTAAAATCAAATTTGGGGAATTATACTTACTTTAATACTTTCATGAAAACTTGAAAACTATCAGTGCACATTCCGTTGGTGCTGAGCACAGTTTTGGGAAATTTACAAAATTAGGCAACTAAAGTTATCCCTAAACGGATCCCAAACATACAAACGGACATGAATGGATCCTGTGAACCGTTTCGACGCAGGCCCACTCACATTCCTGTGGGTAGGATCAGGATTTGGGGCTTCCAGTTGCCAGTTTTTCGATTCCAGCAGTGACTGAAAGTGTAGTATTATGTGGAGGTGCCCGGCTGGACTCGCTCATTTGGTTTTCCGTTTGAATTTCCTTTGCACTCAATGAAATTTCAACTTGATTTCCGTCGGGCATTTGTTACTTATATTTTTAGCTCTCTGTTTGGTTCTTTTTAACACTCGGAGGCCCGGACACACCCGTCCCATCCAGATACAAGCACAGATACCGGTGCACAGATACGAGGACGCAAGGATACAAAGATACAAGAATACAAATAAAAATCCACAAAAAGCTGGCAGCAGTTGTTGACACCTTCAGCCCGACGACAGCTGCTTTACACCCACACACGTTATACACGTCTGAGTGGATGTGGGTGTGGGCATCTGTGGAAGGATTCCAGCTAAGCACCCCCGCAGGATATGGGTATTTTTTATTTGTATTTTTCAGTGAGGCTATTTGCAAACTGTATTTTATAAAAAAAATAGTTCGTGTAATAAGTATTACTAAATCTAATATTTTTAACAATCTATAATTTATGGAATCTTTATAATTTTTGTAGCCATTTCTTGCCAAAAGCCACCACTTTCCGTTCCCTAAACAAAAATTTGTTTGTTGATTTTGGCTTTAAATTATTTAACAGTGGATGTCTGGCCCTAATATTCCGGGGCGGCTTAAAAAAGCACATATATTTACACCTCTAGACATACATATATTGTGCATACATACATATGTATATACATGTACATATGTAGTAAAAAAAAATAAAAATAAAAAAGAGTCACATAGCCAATTTGAGGAATCCGCTTAAGTTCAACATTGATTTCCGTCACTGATACCAAACACATGCCGGCAGCTTATGAAGGGAATCCAAAAAGAGGACAACAAAAAAAATATATAAAAAAAACTGAGAAGGATGTGCATTGGCATAGCCTTTCCGGTTCCAAAGGAAATTTTCTAATTACAATTTAAATTGCCACTCGAAATTTAGGCTAAAAAATAAAAAAAATAAGAAACAAATAGAGGCTTTGATGGCCTTTCTGCTAAGTGAGATTGTAAATTCAATAAGGATATATGTATGCATGTGTGTCCTTTTTGCAGCTGGTCGGGCTGGTCACACACGAGCTGACATGGTCGTGGGTCGAGACCCCACGCCACAGTGCCTCTGCCGGCGCCTGTGGCAATTGGAAAATCTGTGGATGCCCCAGAAGTGTATCCGTAAAATATTGTTGCCAGCAGATGCAAAGTTTTTCTACTCCTATCTATGTATTTTGTCCACCCTGCTTCTGTCCTCAGGGCCTTAAAGTTACATACTCTTAATATTTTCCCATAATATTTAATATTTTCCACATGAATATTAATAAAGAAGCTTACCGAAAAAAACTGTTTTTCGGGCTTAGCATTTTAGTAACAATTTAAGTCATTTTCCCTGACAGGATAACAAAATATCCTTTGTCTTTAACGACATTTTCCAGATTTTTGTTTTTCAAGTAGACTTTTAGGCGCTTTTGTGTGTGCCTGAGTGTGTCTGGGTGTGTGGGTGGATTTAAGCAGGTCAGACAGCAGGAAAGAGACAGACCAGGCCAGGCCAGGCCAGGACAGGACAGGACAGGAGAAAGGTGGCAGTAACAGATCCTGCGACAAGTTGGTCAGGAGAACATACATACGACTTGTCATTAATAACTTAGCAATTGTATTGGGCCAGTTGCAGACACGGCAAGGCCAACTGCAGCAGCTGTTTTTCAAGGGGCGGGGGCGTGACAAGGGTGGGTGGAAAATGGAAAATTGTGGGCGACGGCTTTGGTGTTGGAAGACTTATGTCTGGGCCAACACAAGCCTGGCGAGATTTGGCCGGGCTAAGACCAGCAGGTTGATTGATAGTCTGGAATGGAATGAAATTGAATGGAATGGTGCCCGGGGGAATATGTTGCAAGGATATATGTGCACGACCCTGAAACAACGAACTCATAAAGTTAAAGAACACTTGAAAGGTTCAACAACTACAGAGCAAAGGGGGAGCAGACAAAAAAATGTTGTAAAAAATATGTCTGCTAATAAAAAGCCCTAAATTGGCCAAGCAAACGCAAAAAACGAGACAGACAGTCAATCAGACAGCATAAAAAAGTATAGTTTTTAATAAATATAGTAAACCGTAATTTATTTGGTTGGTTAATTAATTTGTGTGGACTTAAATGCCGTGTAAGCCGCCGGCTGGTACAGACCGCTAATAATCCAAGCATTTAATTAACCGGAAATGAAAATGCTCCAAAATTAATTAGCATTTGTATTCATGCGTTTTATATTTAGAAGCGTGTATATTTGGATTTAGTATTTTCTGGTTCATATAAATTATGAATCTGAAAGGCGAACAGAGCAGAAGAGGAGGCAGGTCAAAGGTCAAAGCGAGCACAGACACTCTGTCATCCATAAGTCACTTCGTCATAGACTCGAAAAGCAAACGACAAATGACAGGCGACCGCCGACAGAAGAAGCTTTCAATCAATCCATTCGATTGGCCTTCTCTGCCCCCCCTTCTAGAGATGGCACTCTTGATTAAAGTTATCGATAAAAAACAATCTGTACAGTTTCAGATTGAAATAGTTTTTTACTCAAAAAATGACACAAAAATATTTCTTAGAACTTAGATTTAATCAAATATTAAAAAAAAAGGATTATGAAATCGCTAAAAGCAATCCCTGAAAAGCATACCTATTAGCATCTCTAATATCCCCGAAAAAAGCAAAAGCAATAAAAAAGAAATCCCATCAACATTTTTTCCATCTGATGATTAATTGTGGCCCCGGCATGCTAACAATGTTAATTTGTCATATATGCGAGGCTCTTCCGCCGACGGGACTGGGGAGAGGAACCCAGCAAGACGACGACGAAGATGAAAAAACAAAAAAAAAGCTAAAGGCATCAAATTAAAAATGTATAATCGCTCTTACGGGATCTGGCAGGAATACAGTCTCAGCAGGGGGTTGGAGGCCGGGGGGCAAATTGGGAGGGCAGCTCCGTGACGAGCAATCAAATCAATAATTCATGTTATGAAAACGTTAAGAGTAACGATAATGCCCGGTATGAGATGAGTTGAGATGACAGGAAGAGTCGAAAAAATAAAGCAAAAATGGGGGAAAAAGGTTAAATTTTGGATTAAGATGAAGACTGTATGCTCTTAGGGAATAGGAATTATGGGTTAAAAAAAACAAAATTATATTTGAGAAATATTTCTTTAAGAGGTCGCTGAATAAAGGCTTTGATCAAATTTGTTTTTTACTTTTTTGTTGAAAGAAGTGACATGTTTAAGGACTTTCTTTTACTTCAACTATAAGGAAGAAGATCCTGATCAAGAATTTCATTTCCAAAACCCATTGATCCTTCTTTTCTAACAACGATTACAGTTCCCGATGTTAGGGTATAAAATACGAAAAAATTCGTCTTGAAGTCGAATTTTTATCTGACTGGAGGTGGAGGCTGTCGAAATGCGAAGCAGCCCCCCCTTCGCAGTGGTGGCCGGTGGGAGGTGGGTGGGGTCCAGAGCAAATATACATTTTCAATGACAACGGTAAGTGCATGTAAATGCAAACGATGACAATGTCAAGGGGCGGGCATGGGTTTTTTAGGGGCGGGGCACTGGCTCTTCAGACAAACAACGACGACGACTGGTAACAAAATGAAATGAACGACATTGCAACTACCACGAACACGAGCACTAACACTAGAACACACACTATGCAAGTGCAATTCAAATAAATTTTCATCTATTTCGGTTTTTGGGTTATGTTCCTGCCCCCCCCCCCTATCTTCCCCTCTTATTGCACCGCCCCTGGTCTTCCTGGCAATCCGCAGCACTTACCACTGTGGTTGTATTTAAATACTTGCACGATTTCCGGTTGTTAGCGCTGTTAAGTTTCAAAATGGCCGCCATGCCAGGGTATGTGTGTGACTGTGCTGCTAGCAAAATTCCATAGCATACTTTCGAGCGAAGTCATTGCATTTTCTGTGTAATGTTGTTGTTTTGCATATGGTTGTTGGGCTTGTTGTTGATTTCCACAATTTGCAGTTGCAAATGCGGCAAAATGCTTCAACAGCTCCAATGGCCAGCAAACTGAACTTTACACGGTGGGGAAAATGAAAAAAAAATACAAAAATTAACAAACAGAGAACATAAAACTTTAAGCCCATGAATATAAAGTAGCAATATACATATTGCAAAAAATATATAAATATTTCCACACAAACCAAGTCTTATCAATTATTAAATATCAAATGCAGGCCATCGAACCAATTGTGTTTCATTTTCGTGTCGAAAAAGTGCAATACGCTGGACTAATCAATTATTTGCCTCAAATGAGATCATATGGCCACTAACCTGGCCCAACCTGGCTAATCCTACGCCTCTGGTTCATGTTCGATTTCAAAGGAAATATTCAAAACAATCAATGCCAGAGAGCCAATTCACAAAGCCAAACAAGCTGGAAAAACAGAATCGTAGTGGCTCTAAACTAGGAAAACAAAACAGAAAAAAAAAACTGGTGGAAAAAAAATTATAAAGAAGAACGCCTGGGGGGTCGAACCCATTCCCTTGGCAATTGAAGGGATGCATGGCCCCTCTTTGCTTTCCGAATGGCATGCGAAGCTTTTCCCTGGATTTTCCTTGCTTTTCATTTGCTTTTGCTTGTTTTTGGACTAGTTGTTGCTTTTGTTGCCTGCTTGCTCCTACTGCTTGCCGGCTGGTTTATTTTATTATTTTCTGCTTTTTGCCAGCTAACCATTTCCCACCACTCCCCCCTGGCTCTCACATACATAAATTCTGCTTTTTTTCTGCCTGCATTCTGTGGCGGAAGTTCATTTGAGGAATTTCACTTCGGCATTTCAGATGTGCCGTTCATTATTTTGTTTTGCTTTCTCCTTGGCTTTCACCTGCCGCTTTCTACTCTCCACCCCTTTGGCCCTTTGTCTGGCACCTGGCCTCCGTAGCCAATCTTTGAATGAATAGTCTGATTTATAATGATTAATGCCTCCGAGTTATGTGTCCGACATTTGCAATTGAGACGGAGCCGACACTTGCCCTGAGGGAGATGGTCTAGCCCCGGTACGGGTGTCTAACCCTTCGCAGGACCTTGATAGGCTTCATTATTTTATATTCTATATTAATAAAAAACCCATCACTGTCAAGTTCTGTCTTCATTTTGGCCATTTCCTGGGATTTTAACTGAGCCAAGTACTTCTTAGCCGTGTCTTAATCAACATTTTAAAAGAATTCCTGGAACACTTGAAGTCCTTCATTTCCCAGGACTCTGAATTCAAGCTAATAATATTAAATTAGTCTTGACATTTAATAATTAAATTAAGATTGAGCTTAAGGCAAGATTTTCAGTCACATTAAATATAAAACTAAGACAGAACAAGTGCCCTGAATTTAAATAATAAAAAAGTATGATTTCTAATTCAATTTAACGATTGACTTAAAATAGCCATAAATTACTTTATGGTTATTACTTTTTAACTGCATTCTTTTAAGATAAATATCAATTATTTCAACATTTGATTGAAACATTTTGATTCCCATATTGGAGGCAAAAGATCTGCGGATCGTCGCTGGCAGGTCCGTTTATCGTTCAAAGTTTCATCAAATTCTGTTTCGCTGATTTTGGCATTTTTCGGCTATGATTTTCCGCATTTCCCTCTGCCACTCCCTCTTCAAAAAAGAAAAAAGAAAAACAGCCTGCTGCATTCGCACTGATAGCGCGATAAGCAGCTTACCTGCATGAAGTTGGCATCGCGAGTTCACCTGAGTGATTGCATCTACAGATAGTATGGTCGGGGTGCCAGCTTCAGAGTCCCGGGTAGACTAATGAAATGGCCAAATTCTAGCTGCCACCAGTGACCCCCCACCTTGGTGGCCCCCTGCCACCCATTTTTGGCCCACTCACCACTCACCTTTTCGCGATTTCCATTTGTGGCGGCCACTGTTGTTGCTCCCATTTCAATTTTCGTTTTGGCCATCATAAAATATAATTGTTTTTCCACTTGGCCCGAAAGTGAAAAATAAACTGCCAATTCCACACTGGCGACTGGCTAACAATAAGCTGCAACAACAATTACAACAACAATAATAAAGAATCCCAAAAGCAGCAACAATGGACAGAAGTAAGCTATTTGTTTAACAGCTGCAAGTCAGCAGGAAAAAATAAAAAAAATAACAAAACACATTTTAGCTACGAATAAAGCAGCCAAGAAGCAGTTGATTATTGTTGGCCAAGATAGGCGAACAAGTTAGTACCCTGTAGTGTTGAGAAGTGGAAATAACTAGAAACATCTATAGTGACGACTTCCAACACTATAAACTAGTATTTAAATGCCACAAGCTTTTTTTTATCATCAATAATTTAATGAATAGAAGACTTTAATGATTTCTTAAGATATTTTTAATGCTAAAAGCTATTTCAAATATTAATTTCCTAAAAAAACCTTAAGGACTTGACTAAAATTCTAGGGTATATGCAAAAAGGGTCTCCTGCGAAAAAAATACCAAAAAACAAGTAAATATTTCTGGTTCAGGTGGCGATTCCTGGAGGTTGCAGGAAGTTGAAGGAGACTGGGACCGCATTAATGGCCTAACGAATTTCGCCCACACATACATATATACTTATTTATGTATATAGAAAAATATATATGCGAATATATATAGCTGAAGCTACGATTTTTACCTTGGTATGTGGCAACACGGGTCCGACACGGAACTCATTTAAAATTTAATGACCTAACCGTTGTTTTTGTTGTAGCTGGCTACTGTTGTATGCATGTCCTGCCACTGCCAGCAACAACAACACCAACAACCGCATCGAAGCAATATTAAAATTCATTAAAAATGATTTGCGTAAAACGCAATTTTATTTTTTCAGCGTCCACAGGACCAAAAAAAGGAATAAAAAATAAAAATGGCGGGAAAAAAAAGGAGCTAGAAAAGAAGTATGTGAGATGAAGATAGAGAGAGAGGGAAAATCTATAGCACGGCTGGTTGAAAACAAAATAAAACATTTTAAAATGAAACAAATAAATAAAAAACAAAATAAAAACATAAATGACACAGAAACCGAGGCCATCGATGGCAAGGATATATGATACGCCTCTGCATTGGCATCCAGTGTTTGGTCCAGTGGGCGTGGCACAAAGTCCCATTCATGCATGCACTACGCCTCCAACACACATACACCTCACACTCACACTCACACACATACATATATATTTATATTTGTATATAAAAAAGCCTCGTAAATAGAAATGGCTAACATATCCTGAAATTCCTGAAATTCCTGAAATCCTTGACGGTACTTCATGTCTCTATGGCTATATATATGTATATAAAGTATTTTTGTGGAAACAATTCAAGAAATAAAATTAAATCCCCAGAAGTGTTGTACTTTTCCAGGTAACACTTTTGGAAATCAGAATATAAGTAGCTCTTTTTAACCTTTATTATGGTTTATAAGTTCTGGAAAATATTCAAGGGGCTTATTGTATGACATGTTATTTGTATTTTGTATTAGTTATTAGTTTTCGATTTATGAATTTTTAATTAGCCAATCAATTAATTATCCACACTGTATGGGCATTTAATTTAATTAACCAGCCTTGTGCCGCCTTTTTGCGGCTAAGCTGCAACATTATTGTACAGGGAATGGTGCTTAACCATTTTAGTCTGCAGATCCTTTGGCCAGGATCCACACCATCCCCTTAACCGCTCATGGAGTCCTCATCCAGTGGCCACTAAAAAATTAATGAAAAAAAACCTCCCTCCGCCCAACACACACACACACACACACTCGCACATATAAAATTAAAAAATTTATTGCTTTCGCTGATAGGCGTACACAGGCCATTGGTTGGCCCCATGCCACCTGCCACTTGCCGCATGCCACGCCCCCTTTTTCCCACTGCGTCAAGCAAATTAAATACACAAAATAGAAGAAAAGAAAAAAAAACTGAAAAGAGTGAGGGGAAAAAAAGGAAAAAGAAAGTAAAGAAACTTTTAAAATATTGCGCTAGGCATTTATTTTTAACAATCCATGCATTTTATATGTCCTGCGAAAAAAATGTGGGCGTGATATGGCCAAAAGGAGGCGTGGTATAGCGGGTTACCTGGTGCGTGCTGTAATTTCCATGTAGACATAAAAACAACAACAATAACAAGGGGAACAAGAAGAACAACAACAGCAACATCCACAGCTTTCACCTTGTCGCTTTTTCAATTTTCCCGTTTACAACGATTTTCCGCCACTCCTCCCCCTGTACTCCTCCTTCTTACTGACTTTTTCCCTGTTTTTCCTACAACTTTCATATATCCTTGCAAAAGGTATTATATTTTTATCGAAAAATGTATGATCTTGTCTGTCAGTTTCGTAAAAAGTTACAAAGCCTTTAAGTCGGTTAATTATAAAGCTATTGATCTTAATCTTAAGACTATTATTAATTATTTTGTTAATTTTAATGTAGGCTATACATTACTATATCCAACAATAACAGTCTATCAGCATTTATCCTTCCAGAGAGCACTTAAGCTTCGGCTTAGCCCAAAGTTAGCACTTTCTAGCCTCCTACTTTTTTTTTTTGGTTTTTGCATCCAAAACATATAGCTACGCAGACATAAATATATATATTATTGTATATTTATGTGTACGTCGATTTATCTGTATTATATTACTTGATTTGATTTTATTTTTATATTTTTGTGTTGCCACTTGCAAACATTTCACAGTCTGTTGCCTGTTTGTGAGCTCCTCCTGATTGTCATTGAGTATTTTTCGACAAGGACAGGGACAAGGATCGAGGATGGGGAAAGGTGGTCTGTTCTTGTTGTTGTCGGGGTTTTTTCGGGGCTCATTAAATTTGACAAAGATTTGCGCCAAAGTTTGCCTTTGTCTGATTTCAACTTTTGACTTGCCATTTAGATTCCATTCCACTTCCCTGATACTCTGATGCGTGAGTATTCCGCGACTTTTATGAGTTTCATGTCAGGTTGATTGCCTAGACACTGGGAGGGGGAGGATTGGGAAAAAACACTTTGTCACCGGCGCATCCAGAGCCACCCGGAGGTGCCCAATTAGTCTACAGGTGACAAAGGACTACGGCCCCTGGACAGGCGACACTGCGAGGTCCGAAAAGTGAAGAAACTGAAAAAAGTGAGTGGGACGTGAGAGGGAGGTGCAAAAAACCGAAAGAAATATGAAAATTGCCAGCCAGCACTTTCCAAGGTGAGTCTAAAAGGTTTCGGACTTCGTTCAAATGGACGTCACAATACCCTAGTGGGGCTTTAAAATAAAATTAAAAACGTAGTCTTCATTTTTAACCAAAATATTTAACCTTTAAAATGTCCTTTCACAACCTCAACGGAACAGGTTTCACAATATCTTGGTTAACCCTTTGAAATATTCACGATAATGGCTACATGGCGTATACTTAACATTACCATAAACCATAAATATTAAGTATACGCACTGTATACACTTTTCGGAATATTAAAGCAAATAAAATTTTATGAAAGGGCAGGCCATTATAATTCAAAGGACAAAAAGGTAAAGGAATATTGAAAAGATTAAATTTAAGATTAAAGATTAATATTCGATAATATTCGATAAATGTCATACTTTTAAATAATATTAATAATCGGCTTGTAGCGGGTATCATATAGTTGGAGAAAAACTGGCCATTGTTACCTGTACAGGTGGCCGTGTGTGTCCGCGACTTTGGCGATATTTCAGGTGCGTGGCGCGAATAGGTGGCGGCGAAAAAAAAACTTGAGCAAAAATGGGATTAGAAAACAACAGCCGGAACTGGGACGGGAAACGAGACGGGCAGTAAGCCGGCGAAGGAGGGAGAGCTGCATGAGCTATGGGTTCGGTCCAGTTCCTGGAAAAGTTTATGTGTTTTTGTTGCTTACTCCGAGGCAGTCGCTGATGTTGCCATTTTTTTCTGTGCCTTTCTTTTTGGTTTTTTCTTGTTATTTGAGTGGCCGCACAGCTGGCGAATTCAGATCCAGATCCTGCAACATACGCACTCCGCCAGCAACAGGAGAAAATTTTAAAACGCACAAAACAGGACCCAAAACAAAACAAAAAACACAGCACAAGAAAAGAAAAGGTAAGTGCAAAGGAAAGCCCAAGACCACCTTAAGTTCTCCAAGGATAACGAGAAGGCATGTCCGCTATTTAAGCCGCTGAAAAGTAAGAGGATTTTACATTAATTTTTGGATAAATTTAAATAGATATTGAAATTAAGATAGTTTTAAATATTTATTTTTTAAGAATAATAAATCTATAAACTATCTATGTTCCTCGCTTTTAAATTCTAAAACTTATACTTTTTCATACATTTTCTTAAACATCTCTTGAATATTTGTTCGCTTTTGTTTGGCCTTTTTGCATAAAATTCCGTTCTTTTCATAAATTTAATATTAAGAGCATCTTAAAAGCGACTTTAGTCCGATTTCGAAGTCGCTGTTGTTTCTTTACATTTCATTTTCCTTTGTTCTTCGGCCGGCGCTGTTTTTTGTGGCTCTGTGTTGCTAACGAAATTATTTAGTGGACCCGCGTGGCTGTTAGTAGGGCCACAAAAAAAATAAAGGATGCAAAGATACAAAGAACAAGAAAAACAAAACAAAAAGTCTGGGGGGGAAAAAACAGGAAGAAAAAATAGCTGTCCAGGTTGGCACAAAACAGGACATTGAGTGGCAACTTTTCCTGGCGACTGGAAGTTCATCAGATCTAGGTGTCATACTGGGTGTCACTCCTCAAAATAAAAACAAAAGCCAGGACAAAAAAAAAAGAAAAAGAGTGTATATGTGGAGGGAATATGTATGAGAGAACTCCCTTTAGTTTTATTTGGCTTCCCCGGTGCTCCTGTGTGCATAAAAATAGCATTAAAACTAAAGCAAAAGTCCCATCTTTCGACAGGACAACAGAGTAAACCAAAATCGTGTTCGCACGCACACCAGACAACCAAACAACAAGAACAACTAGGAGACAGCAAAAAGCAGAAAACATGGCAACACACACACACACACACACACTAACACAACAAAGCACACTCACACTCTTACAGGGGAGAAAATCCAGAGAGAAACCAAGGCTAACTCTGAATTTTTTACTTTTTTACGGTTACCTCCTTACACTGCCCACTTAGTGCAGTGGGGCAAAAGCAGTCATTAAGTGTTAAAAACAGTTATTATTTATATTGTCACAAAACATCTATAAATAATTAATACAATTCATTAATTAATACTATTAATTTCTCTTTAAAATTGTCATTAAATTGCTTAAAAAACTGTAAATATTTAAAAATAATAAACAATATTTCATATAAAGTATTTGTAAAACAAAAAAATAATCAAAAATAAATAATATTTTGAACCACTGTGCCTTTGAATGTGAGTCCTTCTTTAATGTGTCTGTGTGCGGGGGTGTGAGAGTAAGAGTGTGTGTGTGAGAGAGTGGGTGGCTTGATGCTTTGTTTGTTTGGCCAGCTTTACTTTTTTACCTTTCTGACTTCTCCTTTTTGGCCAAGGAGAGCGCCTTTTGACGTGGGCTTATCAGATATCAAAGCGCATAACTGATAATGTGGCGATTGAGGGAGAAACTCAAACAACAGGTGGTCGAGTGGGCATTTCCGAGGGGCGTGGCAGGTGGGAGGGCGGATGATGGGATGGGATAAGGAAGGCATGTCGGAGCTTACCTTTCTCATACATAAGTTCCATGCTGATTAAATCTAACCCGAACTGACACGGGGCTAAAAAACAAAAGGGCAAAGTTCAAACAGGTGAGTGTGGGAGGTGGGGCTGGCGGGGGTTGACAGATAGGTTTATCCATCGCAGTTTTCCTTATCAATGGCTCAAGGCTTTTCCTTTTGTCTGGGCTTACCTTTGTGGTCAGAATCCCAGACCAACCAGACCAACCAGACCACCCACCCATCCTCTTCGACAAAAAAATACATTTTCTTTTCGGCTCAAGCTTTTCAATTATTTTATTTAATTTAAGAACTGTGTTTAAGTATAAATAATACTAATAATAATATCAATATCTGAAATTTAATTAAAATCAACTACCATTTCTTTTGAAATCCTTGTAGCAGGATAGTTTGTGGTGATAATGCCGGCTAGGCTTAGACAGGACCTGCCCGACCAGCCCTCTCTGTCCAAAACCGACTAAAAGCCAAAAAAAAAAAAAAAGAAACAGAAACCGAAACCGAAAGCCCCCCCTGGTACCTCCCTTGATTGTTTTATGTGCCACTCTCATTATCGCGGCCATCTTTCAAGCGTTGCCGGCATATGTTAGTTGGCCTAAACTTGAAAAGCTTCCAACGGCGCACAAGTGTGGCCTACTTTCCGGGGAGCGCCAAGGTGGTGGCCAGGGGGATGCACGGCGAGGGGCTAGCAGACGGCAGGGTAAGCATAAAATCAGCTAAAACGTTGCCACAGCACCAACACATCTACCATAAATATATATATATGTATATGTGTGTGTGTGTGTGTATAGTGGCATACAATTTATGCCCCTTTTTGGGCTGAAGCCTCAACACGGCCCGTACACCTTGCGGCATTTAATATTTGAGTTTCGCCAGCACGAGCGTTTTCCCCCAACGGAGGCTGCAGGGGCGGCAGGGCCCCTTTTTCCGGCCACCACGCACCTGATACTGCACTGAAAGAAATATCAGAGCTATAACTTACCAAAGGCAACAAGATCCTTGCCTGATTCTAATTCTAACTTTAAATTTTTTCTAAGCAAATATTTTTAGTTGAAAATAATAGTAAAAAATATTGTTATATATTAAAAATCTGAAAATTAACATCTTTTTTTCCCAGTGCTTTATTTTTTTGAATACAAAAAAATGTTACCTCTTCCCACCGCATTTTTCGTGCAAATATAATAATGTCAGGACTGCGTCGACTTGTTTACGCTTTGGCGAAGGCTTTCGCTAAGGCAATTTATGATTGACCGCATGTCCTGGGGGGCCAAGGACCTACCTGTACCACCCCTCCGCTGGCCGCAATTGAAACTTTGGGACAAGCACGTGCCAAATGTTTTCGCTGTCGGCTTGCGACGATTACACGCTGCCCGGAAAAATATGAAAATAAAAGCAAATTATGCTGAAGGGTATGGGGCTTCTATTTACATACCAACAGCGTGTATATAAAATAAATATAATATAGTATAGTATATAATATAAAAGAAAATATAGTGGAGAGTAATCACACTACGACCAAAGCTATGTCTACAAAGCTATATCTCTTCCCGTTTCCATCCGATTCTTGTGGGGAATACCTTAAAGGATTCTAAGATCGATCCTCAGTAAGTCCACACTAACCTTTTTGTTAGATTTTATTTTTAAGAAATATTAAAGCTCTAAAGGCAATCGATTAAGCGAGGGAATGGCGGCCATCGCCTAAAAGTCTTTTAAAAAAAAGTCTATCGCTTAAGTCTAATGGAAAAAAGTTTTGAAAATAACAAATAAATTAGCGTGCTGCGTCTGCTGTCATTTTGTGGCAATCGGTTTGTGGAAATTAATTAAATTATCATTAAAATTGATTGGGCAGCAAAATGTCCCCAAACTGTATTGATTTATTCCCGGAGCTGTTGCGAGCGGGCTTGCTTAGGGTCTGCTCCAAATGGGCTTTGAAGTATCGGATAAGCAATATATATATTATATTTCTATAAATCAGAATCACTGCCAATGCAGCAGATATGACAAAAAAAAGAGAGAAAAACAAGGACGAAATGGGCAGTAATCGGAAATGGTATACCCCGGGTCTCAAAGTCCATAGCAGACGGTGCTTCCATTGACCTTAGATCCTGTCTATTCGAACTTATATGGTCCTTAAAGGGTCTATAATGGTATATATATGAGCATCTTCATTGAGCATGTCGAAGTTACACATTTTTAACCAAAATTACAGGGTAGGAGAATGAAAACCATTACAGGGGGGTGGCAGAAGGGATAAGGACAAGAGTGTAGAAACTCCTTAGCCGGGAATATTTATATACCCTTGCATGTGTGTCGTCATATGAGTATTCAAAGCGCAGCAGGGTCGCACAAGGATAATAGACAAGGACACAAGCCCACACACATGGGTGGAACTAAAGGAGAGAGCCTGTGTGGAACAGACAGAGTGACTGGGACTCAAATGGCATTTCGTAGACAATATGCAAACATATAGCGTACTAGACATGCTAACAACTCTCCTCCTACACCCCCTCGCACAAAGGATATATACGAGAAAGAAAGCCAGCATGAATATTGAGAAGTGAGATTTGATTGTATTGAAAAAATAATACAAGAGGCATTTGCCTGCTCGGCTGACAATAAAAAAAAAAATGAAAAGGAAGTCGGGGTGAGGTTCTGGGAAAGGATTGCATGACCAAAGGACTTTGTTGCGGATTAAGTTTGTGCGATATATGGCAGATATCCACACAGATGGTCGAGGAAGAGGAGCCAAGACTTGAAATAATGAAAAATAATAAATATCTTTCGAAGGAATAATTTTATTTCTAATAGGAATGAGGTATAAAGATATGGTTTTAAGTACAAGTTTTAAATAATAAATACTTCAGAAACATAGCACCGCCTGCCTCCCAAATTTCTTAAGAATAGGCCTACTTATTATCCTTTATTTTATGAATAGTAAACTATCTCCTTAATAAAAATATTTAAAGCATTCCTCAGGGAAGTAATGAGTCTTTTTTCTAAAGGACGATATGTAACTTGTTAGTTATCTTTAAAGAATATTTCTTAACCCGTTGAGATGGGCCGCTGTCTGCCTGAAAGTAAGAAAGTTTGCTTGGCCAACTTCCTGCCTGGGTCAGAGGTCGACAGAGCTTCCTCCCCCGCCAAAAGCGAAAGCCAAATAGAAAAAAGCAAGGGTGTCCTTACCCTCCTTAGGGGAGGTTTCCTAACAAAAAAATAGGGGGAAAACACGCCCCAACTTGCAAGTCTAGGCCATCTATCTAGCATCTACAATCTGTGGCATATGCAACAGAAATACACACACATGCCATGTATATATTTTACATACACATGCACATACACCCACTAACACACAGGCACAGAGTATAAAGTATGCCAGGGTTGTGGAAGCTTAAAGCAAAGTGTTCTGTCCACAAAACTTTGTGCCCGGCTAAGAGGCAAATCGAATGGAAGTGGCAGGACCAAGGTGGCTGGAATTTATTCCATATCTCAGCCATATATCTTGAAGATGGAGCACCAATACACAGGCACACACACATAGCACACACAGCACACATAGGGAGAGCAACAAATTGTCATGCAGTGCAATGCAAAAACAATTGCTCCAGCTCGGACATCAACAACATCATCAACAACAACGCAATAGATTGATAAACATAGACAGCAGACGCCGACTCATGCACTGAGCGAAAAAGGATTTGGGGATTTGTGTGAAAGGATAATATGAAAGGAGAGGGGGTAGCAGTACTGAAGGTATTCCAAAATGAAATAGTTTGAAAACAATTTATCAGAATATCGATTTAGTGAAGCCCAACTACTACCCAACTTATTGCTTTCTAATCGCTAACTAATCTCTTAACATTATTTCTTCTAGTGCACCACCACCTCACCCACACTCGGCCACTGGCAAATGCCAACACAACTGTAGATGTGGCTTCTGCAGAGTGTGTGTCATGTTCGAGTGGAGCAACTTAAGCAGTCAAATAGTTTAGCAAATTGAATTAATAATATTTTGTGGGCAGAGTGGTGGTGGTGGAGTGCGGAGGGGGTAGCCTAATTGCGGCAATAAGCAAATATTGTGGCATACTTTGAGACAGATTGGAACCCTTGAATTCCACTCAACTATTCCACTTGCTCATTATTTATTCGTTTTATTTTATTAATTCATTTATTGTTATTTTCGATATTTTGTGGGGATGGCACTTCAGGATTTATTATTCAGATTTTGGTTATTATTTATTGGATATTTCGGCATCTACTTTTGTCACAAAATAAGTGTCCTTTCCATGAATATCCTTTCGCAGTTGCTTGGCTAATTTAATGCTTGGGGTCGAGGGCCACTCGACCAGTCTACTCTACACCTGGATGGTCAGAGTCCCACTTTTTGATGCCTTTGTTTGAATTTGATGTGTGTGTGGTTGTGTGGGGGTGTGTGTGGGTGTGTTACTGTGGCAAATAGTCAAATGCAAACTATTTACCACACATTGAACAACAGTTGCATAACGTTGCAAGAGTCGCCTTTCAGGTTGGTCCACTCCCAAGGCTGGCCTCTAAAACGAGCCCCATCCTTTCATAGGCCCCCCCCGCAGTGAATGCAATTTTAACTATGTCACACACACACACACACACACACACACATCTATAATACAAACAGAAAGAGAAAGAGAAGGCCAAAGCGGGACAGACAATGCGGAGTGGCACTCCATTAAGCATATAAGTACACCTATTAATGGTCAGAAAGGAAGCCAACGAGAAACCGACAACGACAACGACATCGACAACGAAAAAAAAGAATTTAAAAAACAAAAAAAAAAGCACCAACAACATAATAATAAGAATAAAAATAAAAATAAAAAAAAAACCTGAACGGAAGTGAAGAAGGGAAAAGAGGAAATAAGCGGAAGCAGGAAAAGGGGAACAATATTACACTTTATCCTTTCGCCACATTACAAAATGGAATTTCCTATGCACTGAGCGAAAATAGCTAAGTTTTAAGATAAAAATTATTTTTTAATAGTTATTATTGAATAATATATAGTTTAAGTCCATTGTAAGGTTCTATTATAAAAAAATTAAATATTAGAAAAGAATCAAGCATAAAAAAAATATTTCCAGTGCAGAAAACTCATTCGCTCGCACACACACACACACTCATACACACTCACACTCTCACATAATGTAACTCATCTTAAGCACATTAAGAGATGTGCAGGACCCGCCGGAAGGTCCTGGAACGGCAGAAGAAGATGGGGAAAGGACACGGCGAAGGATATGGAGCACACTTGTGCGGTTGTGCTGGGTCCTAGGTCCTGCGGCCTGGCTCCTGTCTCATGGCTCCTGGCTCCTGGCTCCTGGTCGGGGCGCATTCTCAGTTGGTTGAGTGAATGGATTAAAAGTCCATCAGAATGTACATAAAAGTCATTGACTTAACAGCCGGGGTCTGGATACCGGCGGGCAGAGGGACCCACCAACCACCTTTATCCAGAAGGTTTCGTCCTGGTCGTCAGGTCTCACCTGAGGGCAACTTCTACATTTACTTTCTTTTATTATATTTTATTTTATTTCGTTAACATGTTTAGATGCGTGCGTGCTTGCGACTCGAAAAATGAAAGGATAAAGGATCATATTTGGGGTAACGTTTATATATCCTTTACATAACTTATAGGGAAGTAGGGGTATTCTAGTTTTCCAATTGTGTCTATAGGACTAAAGAAACCACCCGCATCCTGTCTAGCTTGCAACCTGGTCCATAAAATATTTCACTTCAGAAAATCGTAAGCCTCGCCTCCGTGGCGTTACAAACTTTCCCCAAATATAACAATGCCCGCCCCGAAAAAAAGGAGTATAAAAAGGGGAAAATATGCCGCACGACAACACTGGCGCTCGCGTGTGAAATTAAATTGTTTGTTGGTTCGCGGAAAATGAAAACAAACTTTTCGTTTTTCCGCTTTTCCTCCGTACGTGAGTGGGGAGTGGGAGTGGAAGGTGGGGGTGGTGGCATGAGTGGGTGCGATCAAATTCCGCGGTCACATGACTAATTGAGGCAGAGTTTTTCCAAAAAAGGGAAGCTTGAAGCCAAAAAAAAATTAAATAAAATAGAAACCCTGTTTGGAGGTTAGGTCCTGTACCTGTTGAAACAGATTTTAGAGGCTTAGTAGTGGAAGGATAAAGTTTTGATTAGTTTTTTGACTTGAAAAAGGAAATAACAAATGGCTGAAAGTTAATCAATTTTATCAAGGATACTATATCATAAAATGTTAATTACCTTTTGTTCGATTAAACAGCGAAGCACTAAACCGAAACTTGAACAAAGCAACAAAGTGTGTGGCTTCCGTTTAAATACAGCTGCCAAAAATAGCAAGTTGCAATCTAGCCATAAACCCATGCGATTTTAGCGAACAAGTGAGCTTGATTATGGCCAACTCACACACGCTGCACACCACACACCACTCACCACACACTCTCTTCATGTGTCGTATAGACCGTAGAACAAACACCAAACACACACCGCATACAAATACAAAAACACAAAATACCGGATCCGATCGAATGTTGGTCATCAATTTGAATTATTGCCATGCCCCGTGGCCCATCCTTTCATCACCTCCCGAAAAATACTCACTGTCCGTATTTGCGTCCTCTTGTCCTTCCGTTCCACGTCCTATTTTGTGTGTTTTTTGCTTCATTTTTTTTTTCTTTTTGCACTTTTGGCCCAGAATCTGCGCCTATCATTTTGTCGGATAGCCGTGAAACGTGGCTTTTGTAATGAGTCGAACATGATGCTGAATGTTGTGCGAAAAATATGCGAATGCCGCGCGTGGTAGATCCGCGTATGCAAAACTTCTCGCCAGTCATTCAATTTACACAGGGTCCTTCTGGGGTCAAACCAACCAACCGACCCACCCACCCATCAACCATTTCCACCTCTGCTAAGCCACCTCTCTACGGCCTCTCTATTTTTCCCATTTCCATCGCTTTTCCGCTCACTTTTCCCGACACACCCATCCATAATGCGGAGTGTGTAATAATTATGCTGCGGTTTGTGTTTCTGGTTCTCATCCTGACTGCTCCTGTTTTGTTGCAACATGGGAATTATTTACCTCAATATATTGTAATTAAAAGAAGGCCGAAGAATATATACTCTTAAAGGCAAAAATATTTTAAATTAAAGTCAGAAAAATACAGTTTCATTCTGAAGGAAGTATTGGTCTTAAAAGAAGTTTCGGTTCAATTTTTTATCAAATAAAAATAACTGAGCTTGCAGAGATTAAAATAAATCATAATTCCCTCTCTATAAGGTTCTCAGAAGAGAATCTACTTCCTACAAACATGTTTGAATATTTTTAAATTTAAAAATAATAAAACTTAAGTTCATCTCAACCTCAAACCACCTTCCAGGCAGACAAGTTCAAGATGTAGTTGCATAACAGGTGCTATTCAATTCAACAAGCTGATTGTATAGTTAAAGGCACTGAAAGAAATTGTTTTCAAATTAAATGAAATAAAAATGATTTATTTATCAGATATGATAGTAAAGATTACAAAACTATGACTAACAGATTTGGGGGGAAAGAGCTAGCTACGAGGCCTTCGACTACGTCTTTTAAAAATAAAATACAAAATATTTTATGAAAACTACATTTTTTCTAAACCAATCTTTCTTTTAATTTTTTCAACATTTTTAAAATACTTGTATATTTTTTTTCAGTGCATCATATAGCAGGGCCAAAAGCGGCTCAACGTCATTAGGTGTTTGGTTTGGCAGCCAGCAGGATGAGGGAGAAACGGGGCCAGGGACTGGGCCACAACCAGAACCGAAACTGAAACAGAAACAGAAGCTCAAGCCCAGAGTCGCCATGTCATCGAATTTTCCGCATTTATGAGCGCCCCATGACGGAATGTAGGAATGCATATTTCGGACCGGAGGGAGTTGGGTAGACTCTGGGGATATTTACTAAGGATTTAGGCCAATGAATGGTACATTTATTGAGAATGTAGGCTGGTGGGTAGAGAAGCGACTGATGGAGTCCTTATTAACCTATTCAGCAGGTTGGTGGAACAGAAGCTTCAATAATGGAGTTAAGGTTTAAAATATCGATAAAAACACAAGAGATCGATCAAAAAAATATATATATATTTGTTAACGATAAAAAATCAATATAAAAAAATTATAGAAACATATCTATACATATAAGTAAACATGTTTATGTAGATCCATTGGTGTTTCCTTCAATGCCATGCTTGTGCCATGAAGTGTATTTTTCGCACTGATCCTTCAGAGTTTCAAGACTTTTGGCGAAACTCTTTTGCTTCTCTTTGGACTTACTGGTCAGTAGTTCTTGGAGCTAATAGAAACAAATGCATTTGGGGTAAAAAGGCAAGACTGTATGATACCCGCTACTTACTATTTCAGAGCTCTTAAGCTTCCCTTTCAGTTCCACCAAGTTGGTCTGATCCTCTTTCAGAGCATCGAGCACACTGCTGGTAGTTTTCTGGGCACGATCGACCTTTTCTCTTAGGATTTCAAAAAATTGCTTGAATCCCTCTATTCTCTTGGTAGGATCGACCATATCTTTCCATTCTTCGAGGCATTTTACCTCAAATTCCTTTGAAATTTCCGCACCTAGGTCCAGTAGCTCTCCAATATAGCTGAATATTAATTTTCCGAGTTCGCAGAAGATTGCATTGCCTGACCGACTCCACCAGGAATTGGTTTGGTCCATTCTTGTCTTGCAGGTATCTTCGACAAGATGTATAATAGAACAGAATTGGTCCCTCAAATCCAAGGTATTCATCAGAACATCAGCTAACATTGTCAGGGAGGCTTCAGCTTTTTCCAGACCATCCTTCAGCAGCTCATGAACCATTTTAATAATCATATTGCGACTCTCCTTGGACTTGGTGCCGATCTTGGGCAGAACATAGCTGATTGTATCAATGGCAGCTAAGCCAGCTAAGCCGTATCGTACAGCTTGACTTGTCAGACAAGGTTGGCTTGGTAGACCATTATTTTAAAACAATCTTTTATGGGAATCTCTTCACTTCCAGAACATGGCCAGGATGCTAGAGAGAGATCCAGACTTCCCAGATGATGTCATTCCCAGTCTGGAGAAACTACAAGCGACATGCCTCTCCTACATCGCACTTCGAAAGGCCTCGCATTCAAAAATAAAATAATTTTAATTTTTATTTTTTTTAAATATGATTTGTGGCATATGACTGGACGTCCAATTTACGATGATTTTTTCCAACAATTCAATTCAATTCTTGCCCCAGTTGGATTTTGTAAGCACGCCCCCCAAGATCCTTCCGCAAAGGCTTCCATAAAGTGGAAGATCCTCAATGCTACGCTCTACAGTAGCAATAGCTTCTTCTGGACGGCGTCTCTGGGGATGCAAGGATGCAGGTGACAGCTGTTAACATCGGTAGCCATCTTGAAGTCTTATATATCCTTTAACCGCCTACTTGTACGATTGTTCGGTAATTTTATTACATTTGTGAGGACCGAGGACCTACTCAAACAATGTGGCTTTCAGGTCATAAGTCACCTAGTGCTTGAGCTCTGACCCTTGTCAGGAATCATGTTAAAGTGTAGTTGAACTTTTAAGGACACTCCTCGGGCACCGGAACCACCAACTTTTAGCATCCTTTTCATAATTGCAACCACTAACCGCACAACTTTTGTTTAATAGACCCAATCACACATTCCATTCCCGCACCATCTGAGGCCCCACAGATCCTTGGGAAGTGTTTAGGGGGGGAGGGTGGCTGACTATGCTGGTTGAGGAGAGAGGAGGGGGGGGCGAGGGAATTTGTGGCAGACGCGGCGGCGCACACTTAACTCAAGTTTCATTCAATTATTGTTAAGCACCTCAAGTTTTCTTAGCCGCACACCGCAAAATGCCCACAATCGTAGCTGCCACGCCCCCAACCAGCTGCCTGTTCTCCACCCGCCTGTACAGCCGTACAGCCATCCCTTTGACAATCCGCCCAAGAGACCAGGTCAACGCCCACAGACTGGGCCCAAAAACGAGGCCACTTGACAGCCAAGAGGGCCGAAAGTGAAGAACACAGAACGTCGTCACCGAAGAGAAGAAAAGAAAATCCCCATAAACATCCTGTCAGGAGCTCCTCCAGGATCCCACTACCACGTCCTTTGGCTACTTGGGGAGGCCTCTTTTCGGTTGTCATGGCGGTGTTGTTTCGCCACCTTTTCCACTTTTGCCCCAAAAACAGGCCAAAGAAATCAATGTGAAAAAAATGGATGAACAAATAAATGAAAATAATAAAAAATCAAGTTAAAAAACTATCAAGTCTTGAAAATAAATTCTTTAACCAGAATATCCGGTCCACTGTATCCATATTATTTTTCACAGAAAGACAGAAAGGACCTCCCAACCACAAGCACTTTCCCCAAGGCGCATCCCGTCCCAGGCTCCCGAGGCCTGACACCAATACTAATGCGTGCGATTAACATTCGGTTGGTCCTGCCAGCTGTAAGGATGCCAGCAGAGACTCCTGGGCAATTGGCATGGACACGGTGGTATGGCCATATCCATATACCAATATACATATAGATATACCTATGGCGTGTGGCGTGCGGCATGTAGCAAGTAGCATACAACGTGGCACAGTGTGAGGCGGCCGACACGGTCAGATGGTTGCGGTGCGGATTCGCACATTTCCACCTATGTCTGTACATCTGTATGTGTGTGGGTGTATGCATATGTATGTATGTATAATCTAAGCCATCAGGTTCACCCACGCATACGTACTCCACCATAGGGATGGGGACAGTGGCGTGGGTGAGGGGCCTCTCAAGATCCCTCTTTTCCACAACATTTCCACAGAGACTTTTCTCAAGGATGATAAGTACCAGGTATCTTACAGTTTGCCAAAATCTATAGACTTATAGAGAAACTATTAAGGACGAATCCCCTACGAGTCCAGCCCCTGCCGGCAACTACATCACCTCGTTGCATATGTTTGTTATAAGTCCCCCCTGCGAATATGCGATAAACTACTTGCCACCATGGGTTTGCGGGTCCCAGGGACCCAGGGGCTTAGGGTGATGGGGGGTAGTGCTACCGTGTGGCACGGTCTTGGCTAACACACGAAAAATGGCGGCATGTCCTGTCTGCTTGCCGCAATGTCTGTGTCTTTGGTGGTAACCAGTGGCAAAGCTACATCCAGGATATTCAGGATACCCTGGGCTGGGGAATTAGCTTGGAATTGATTCAATTAGAGGATGCACCAAAGATAGCCGTGAATTCAATCATAGCTGATTGAAGGCCACTTGTGAGCCAACTCGGAGGTGAACTCAATCATTAATTAGGAAGGAAAACTAATTAACGTCAAGGATCTGATGCGATTAGGATCAGGATTGAAAGAGATGATTTTTCGATTTAATTGATTTTCAAAAAATAATAAAGTTTGAAATTAGCGGACAAGCGGACAAGCGGACAGACGGACAAGCCAGGGAACAGGTTAGCTAACCAAAGACGAAGTATCGGACAAAGTCCTGATAAAAAAATATATATTCTTAATACAATGTAGACCTTGTAGGCCTAGTATTTCAAGAAACCGATAATACCCTCTCGGAAAGGGTAGAAACTGAGAAAAATAATGTCCGCCACGTAGCTGACATAACTTGACTTCACTTTACGCCCTTTTTCGCATAAAATGGAGGCTTAACCAAAATAAATATTCGAAAAAAAAGAAAAATGAAAGCAAAATTAGATGTAAGTAGTGGGCGTAGGTGGGGCGTGGCAACTAACCCAAAGACTGGTCGGAGTTTATTTTGCGGTGCGATTTGATTTTATGCAAATTATTGGAGAAAGGAATGGAGAAAGCCAGAAAAAGGGAAGTCAGAAAAGGAAAAGCCAAGGAAGGAAGAAGAAAAGTAAAGGATGGAGAGGAAGCTGCTGCCGCAACTTTCAGGCAAATCAATTCGAGCTTGCCAAAGTGACACAACTTTGAGGGGCACACTCACACGTATCCTTCGAAAAGGATGCGGAAACAGCAATTCGAGGCAAAAAAGACAGAACTGGATCGGTGGAAGAGAGCGGGAGAGCGGGGAAAGGCAGCAAAAGTGTCGAAAATGCGAGTCAAGGCGCCGTTTTTGCAATTTGTGTGCGACGCGATGTCAAAATACATTGCCAGCTACCAGCTACACACACACAGACACACACACTCAAACACACAGACACATACAAATAACAACAAAAATAAAAGCAACAAAGAAAGAAAAAAACAGGAACCGCAGCACAGCAGCAGCAAAGCAGAAACGAGAAGAGAAGAGCAGAAGCGCCGAAAAGCAGGCAACAGTCGCACGTATGTATGTAAATGGCATTCGCTAGTTTCGGATACAGTCCGCGCCATAACATCGATTTGCAATTTAAATTAACTCAAATTTTACACACAAAATGTTTTGTTCAACAGTCTGTCAGTTTCAAATATAAATATTTATAAGAGCTTGTTATGTTTTAAGACTTAAGTTATTCTTAAATCTTTATTCATGTTTCTGCATCTCTAGAGCTCTTCACCCAGACTCTACTGTACTTTCTAGTTGCTCTGGTGTGTCTGACGGTGTGGCTCTCATTGTTATTGTTGGTCTGCATACGTGTCGAGTGTTTATTTGAAGGTTAAAAATGCATAAACTTTTAAGCTCGCACACACACACACTCTGACAGCCACACTAACACTAATGGCTTTAATTATTAATATTTCACCATGAAATTTAAATTCAAAGCATGACAGTGTAGAAAGAAACAGAAATGACTTTTACTACCCACCTCTATTTTCAATTTCTATCTACAGTAATACTTTCTCCTCGTGTGGCCTTGCTTGTGTGTGTTGTGTTCGTTTAGTATTGTTATTGTTGCCGGGGAGCAATATATTAAAATTCAATTTAATACAATTTCAATTGCTTGTGCGTGCCACTGCCACTGCCACTGCCACTGCCACTGCGATTGCGGAAGCGGGATGGCAAATAGTGCTGCCATTGCCAAATGCCACAGGGTGATGGGTGTTCTTCCACCACGTGCTACCCATTAGTGTTCTAAAGGGATTTGCTTTTTTTTGCTTTTCCGCATTAGGCAACACTATTCAACAGACTAATTAAGCTTAAGCTTAAGATTTATCAAGAAATCAAATGAATAAAAAGTAATTTGAAGTGTAAATTATTCGGATATACCTTTTCAAACCTAAAAACATGCAAACAAATAATGAAAACACTTGAATTCATTGTTATTTGTCATTATGAATAGGAAATAATAGAGCTTCATAAAAAAATGGCAATGGCCAATGGAAACTCCACAAATAATCGGTAAAAAATGCGAATTGCAATGAATACTTTGTTTATTATTTATCAGAATAGCTTGGAATTTGTGTCCTGTTTCACGAGACTGGGTATATCTCAGTCCTTAATTGATTCTATTCATTTTTTCTTATATCCATTGTTTGTTTTTATTATTGTCAGCAGCTCCTGTTTTCCGCACAACTCGCACTTGTTCGTTGTGGTGGGGGAGGACCACCTATTTCTTCCATTTTTTGAGTTTTTGGTTTTTATGCTTTTTTGTATGCAGAACGTGTAAGGGTTGTATGGTTCTTCTTGTTTTTGCTATTGTTTGGTTTTTTTTTTTTGTTTTTTTTTGGAGTGCGTGTTGCATCGCTCAACACCGCCTTTATTTATGCAACAGCTATGGAAGCAGTAATAACACCAACAGCAACAACACTTTTCCCCCCCAACCAGCCAGTCGATCTTTGTGACCCCAGATGATGTCCCATATTGTTGATGTGGTTGTGTTTTGACTGCTGACACTTAATGAAGAGCCTGGAAGGGAATCATGCCTAGGACCCATCCTAAGCCATTCTGTAGACACCCCACCCTTCACACAATATATGTACATATAAAGTAGAAAAGTCGAGGTCATGTCATGTCAGTTGCTGTTGTTGTAATTTGCATTTCATTTTGATCCTTTGTGGTGCAAAAATGTGATTAAATTAAAGGCCAACAAAAGTGTACAATTTTTAAGCCAAGCCCAGTCACAACCTAAAATAATGAAGAAAGAAAAGGGAATACTATTTTACCTTTGGCTGACAAAGCTGATTTGAAGAAAGAATTTCATTTATATTACAAACGAAAATGTCACATCGATAAATTATATAATATATAAATAAGAATTCTTGTCTGTATATAAAAAAATATATATTTTGTGGGTTGATTGGAATTCAAACAAAAACAAACGACTTACACATACCAAATTGCAAACGTTGGAAAATGGGGCCAGAGGTTAGTCATAAATATATATAGTACAGCTATATATAGTGCATACATATTGTATATATAGAGTAGATGGACTTTTTGTATGTGCATAACTGAATCAGGTCAAAGAAAACACGCAAAGGGTAATAAACATGATAAATTCTGGATAAAAAACGGCAAGGGCAGGCGAATTAATAAAGAATGGAGAATAAAGTGAAGCGGCGAGAAATGCATAAAGCAAAGTGAAATTAATTACGGATAAAAAACCAAAGTTCACATCATTTTTTTACCACATAGCTATAGTTGTTTGTTAAAATAATAAAAAAAAATATATCTCTTCAAAATAAATCCTTTGCAAGCCCGTTATTATAGCTTCTCATAAAACAAAAAATCAAAAATCGAATACACCTGATGTAATTCCCCAGCTCAGCAATTATTGGCCAAATCCTTGGCTGAAAGGACTAGCAGCAATTGAAAATGCTTTCAGCACGAGCATGGGGAAAAATAAGGAGCTGGCGCAGGACCAGAACCGAAACAGGATGCTGGGGACAAGTGGCGGCACATTTTGCATTCCGGCAATGCCGAGATTCTCAGTTTCAGTGCAATTAGCCCAGAGCCGGGGCTTAATCAAATGCCCAGCTCACCACCTCACCAGCCATCCTCAGCCGGCTCATCCTGCCTGCTGGTCCGGTATCCTGCAACCAGCATCCTGCATCCTGCACTTGTACCTCTGATTTTTGCCATTTTTTTTGGTTGTTGTTGTTTTGTTTTGCATTTTATCCTCCCAAGAGGAGGCTTGTAAAAACTGCAGAAAACATAAAAATGTTTGCTTCCGGGCAGCAATACAAAAGCCGCAATATTCACACTTTTACAGCTGACTGGGCACACATTCTACTGTCGTCCTGGTCCCGTTCTGGTCCTGGACCAGGGAAAAGAGGGGGAGGGAGGTCCTGGTCTGGTCAGCATACAAATGAACTCCAAATTTCTGGGCAACAAAAGGCTGGGAGCAGGAGGATAAAGTCATTTCAAATGAATATGCGTGCAGTGTCAGAACAGGAGATATCCTCAAAGAATCCTTCGTGCCACCTCATTGCCATATCCTTTGGTTGCCGTTGGACGGCGCAGTCTGTGGTCTCATGATCATAATTTACTATTCACAAAATATTCAAAACTGCTGCACAAGTGACACTCGAATGCCATTTCGCAGTTTCCACTGACAGACGCAGAGGCATTCATGGCCCGGCTCGGGTATCCCAGAATCCAGGACTCCTGATTTCACTATCCTGCAACCAAGGACTCATCCTCATCCTCATCCTCATCCACATCTTCATCCTTATTCTCATCAACATCCTTGGTCCTTGTTGTCGTCTGTCAAGTGCCAAAAGTGCTTTGTGCTTTTTGCATTATGCTCCTTCGGCTCCTCCTGGCTCCTCCCAGCTCCTCCCAGCTCCTTCTGGCTTTTATTGTAATGCTCTTTGTTTGATCCTGACAAAACTTTTGGCCACAGGTTCTGCCTTAATGAGGACTGAGATATCCCAGCAAACAGCTTAATTTAATTCCCTGATAATATTTAAAAAAAAAGAAGTAAAGTTTATGGAAATGAAGCAAAGCTGCAGGACTTTAATAATTCATAAAATTAATATAATTAGTTACATTGGGACTTTGGGCTTCTATCTCATAATTATTAGTAAGTTTTCGTTTAAGCAAACTATTTTAAACATATTTTTTATACTTTTTGTTTAAGATTTTCAATGTTCACCCATAGATTCTATCCCCTTGGGCCATCTCTCCCCACATCCATCCCATGATCTCTTCGATCTGCGGCCCGAATTAAGTGGGCCGGAATCCTTTATTCAATTGCCTGGCAAGTGTGGAAGTGGGATTTACTAACCCGATTCGCATAATGAACCATAAATACGGAGCCGTATTGTTCGCCTCGCCCAAGTAGACAGACAAAGGCGGCCCAGGACCTGAATAGGCTTTAGAGATTACCTAGCAATGTGGTATTACGAAGGCAGGTAGTCGCTTAAGTTTCGGTTCAAAAACCAAACACAATTTAAAGTTAACTCGGAACAATACTCATTTATTAATTAATATTTGAAGCACCCCCTTGGCAAATAAGGAAATTATGTTTGTTGTTTTCCAAAGTGCTCTTTTTTTTTGTTTGTTTGTAACTTCTGAACACTTCAATAATAATTTTTTTGTTCACAATCTTCATTTTGTTTTTGAGTCTCTGTGGACAAGGTCCTGGCAAACTTTTGGCTGATTGTTTCGACTTTCTTCGCCTTTCTCTCTGCCTTTCTCTCGCCTCGCATTTGGGCAGAAAAAAACAACAAGTTGGTGGACCATAAAACAAGGTAAACTATAAAAAAGCGACGCCAAGAGAAAGCAATTACAAATGCAAACTACAAGCAACAGCTGCGGGCATTGGATTTTCATGTCCGGAGTCGGAGACGGAGTCGGAAGTGTTCCGGGGGGATAGTGGGGAATAGTTTTTAGCCAAATGGAGATAGAGAGAAATCAGGCATGGTTAAGACCAAAACCCGCCACCTGAGTCCAATATGCTTTTTTTGCCAGATGTTGGCCTCTAAAAAAAATATTTTTTCAATTTTTTTTTGCTGGAACAGAACCGGGGAAAACGAGGGCTGTTGTACTAGTACTATAAGGTGGGGCATATGTTTATGGCTTTTACTAATAAAAGTGTTTTTACGACTCGACTTGACTTGGGCGGTTTCTCTTAGCTTTCTTTTTTTAGCGCCCGTTTTTTGTTCCTCACTCTCTTCGACCTCCCAACGGCACTTACAGTTTATGTGACTCTCTCTCCTCAGCGCCTGAAAGGCACACACGGCGTATGAGTAACGCGGGAATGCAAGAAAGTGTTCCAAGAAGTGCCAAGGATAAAAAGGGGTGAAACGAACAAGGAGTCCTGGCAAAGGGGATGGGGGCCTGGTACCTTTGGTGGGCTAGATCATCATTGCTATGGCAATGGAATTTCGCATTCCTGCCAAGTTAATTCGCTTGCATTCGCGGCATGGGGGAAGCCCAAAAAAAACGGAAAAAAGGAAGAATTTACAGTGAAAGAAAAACTATTTTAAGGACGATAATAAAATTAACTCATTATGATTTTAATCCGTGTAGATTATTACATTCTTACATGCATTCCTACACTTATTTACACAAGTCACAATGGCGATGTAAGTAATCGGGTCTTTTAACGAATGAGAGGATATAAAGAGAAAATGAGCTAAAGAGAGCTTAAGCTGGAGAGCGAGGCATAGAGATGAGATCAAAGATTAAAGCAGGCTCATGGCGGCAGAGAGAGCAAGTGTGAGAGAGGGCAGGTGTTGCAAAGTAACGAAGCTCTTAAATAAAAGTACTTAGAAGCGCTTTTTCAACACTACTCCCGTTTTTGGACCAAAAAGTCGAAATTTTCCATTTCTCCACAATAAAAAGTAAAGAAAATCTGAAATCTTGGCAACTATTTTTTGGCCTGTGCAAAGGAGTTAGAAGCCCTGCTCCAGGACGAAGGAGTAGAACCAGAGCCGTAGGAGCAGCCATAAAGTGCAAGGATACGTAATGCAATATTTAGCGTCCTTTGAGCGCGCCTTCAGTTAAGTGACAAAAAAAAAAACGTGGAAGAATCGCTCAAGGAGGAGCTGCCGGGAGTCGAGAGAGGGGCGGGTCGGAATAAAGTAAGGAGAAACCTGCCCAAGGATCTGGCTCATCCAGCTCCTTGCTACGTGCAACTCGACGCATATCAAGTTACAACTTGCAACAAATATTAAATCAGTAAAATGTCCTTTAGGGCGCACTCAAATGTAATTGTTGTTGCTGCTGCTTCTTGGGAGAAGCCCCACTCCCCGACCTGGGTCCACCGCCCCCTCCCCTACGCCCGTGGGCTCTTCTAGTTCATCTTGCAGCCATTGTTGTTGCTGCTGCCTCATCTTCAGTTACAGCGCGTCAAAATTGCTGCCAACCCGCGAGTGTTTATGGCGCCACCACGCCGCTCCCTCCCCTCCCACTTACCTTGCAGCGGGAATGCCAGTGGCATTCCTCTACAGTGGAACCTCTCTAACATTGTCTCTCCTAATATCACTTACATCTAATATTTAAGGACGACGCTTTGATTTATTTTTCATTGTAAAAAATTTAATAAAAAAAAACATTATGATTAAATTGTATTTTAATATTATATTTATTTGTTCTTCGTTTTGAAGTTTTAATTGAAATTTTAATTTTTTAAATTAAAAAACGAAGAAAGAATAAAGAAATAATCTTAAAAAGGATAAAAATGGATTTGGGAAATTGCTATCAAGCATCCAAAAATAAGATAAAAGACCCAAAAAAATGCAAAAGCGGATAAAACAAAGATCCTTTTCCAAAATATAAGAAAACAAAAAATATTAATTACTTTTTATTAATGGATTCCCGTAAGTAAAATCGCTAACAAAAAATTATACGAAAATTAAAACGTAAACCGCACTTGAACTAAATTATAGGCTTGCTAAAAAAAAGCCTTTTATCCTTGCCATCAATCAATCTGGGTGCAAGGATAATTCGATCCTGCCTGGCTTGTCTCTCAAAAAATATCGCTTTTTGCATCACATCGTTTTTTGTTGCCGACCAACACCTATTTCCTTCTTTCACTTCCTTTTTTGCAGCCATTCCTCGTCGCTTTCAATTGAATGGCTTTCGGTGGGCACTTTGTCAGCGGGAAATTCATTTCGAACCACTGTGCCACGAGGACACCTTGGTGCCGCTGCCTTCACTCAACTCCGGCGAATAGTTCCGCAGTACTCCGGGCATTTTTTTTTTTTTTGTATTTTTATTACGCATCCCATAAGAACACGCGGACACACGGACACGCGGACAAGGATGTGACACTGCTGGCCGTGGGATGTTGTGTCGCTGATGGATGCACCGCTACTTAGGCCAGGATTCCGCCGGAATCCGTCCAGCCACGCGCCGAGGAGAAGGAGCCAGGCATAGAGATAGAGAGGAGGGCTCTAAGATTGTGAAAGTGCAAATGCTTTTCACGGCTTTCAAATTACCAGCGACTTGGCCGCAAAACAGAAGCTGGAACCGAACAGGAGATGAACATGCGGTGGCGACAGGATGCAGGATGACGAAGGATTCAAGTGCCGGTGCTATGGCTTAGTGCCACGCCTCCACTCTTGTTAAGTTTCAAGCACTGCGAGGATATATTAGTGGATAGTTTTTGGGAATAAAGAAAAAATATATTGCTTCTAGAACTTCCTATCAACAATTTGTAGATTATATTCGTATTAAAAATGAAGTCCCAGAAGGCTTCAGGTATTCTTTATAATTTCATTTAATACATTTTTTTATCAGTGCCCCTTTCTTGCCGCTTTTAGCGCCCTGGCAACTGTCTCTCCCTTGCATTTGACATTGTAATTTGATTTTGTGGCTGCAGGTACAAATGTGTCGGCGGCCTTCGTCGTGGTCAGCTAAAGGCGCTGGATTTTCCGGCAAGGCGGAAAATGGCGGAAAACTGTTGGGAAAATGTCGAGGCCAGCCAACCAGCTACCAAAGCCTATGAGCCTTGCCACTGGGTCCTGGTCCTGGTCCTTGTCCGGCTCCTGCTCCTCATCCTGCTCCTGCTGCTGTCACTTGCACTTTTCAGATTGTATGTCCTGTCCTGCAGTCAGCCCGGTTATTTATGCGATTCTACACTGTACAGGGTATATAGGGTTTCGAGGTGTGCGGGTGTCTGTGTACCTAGACCTCCACCTCCACCTCCACTGAGGATGATAATGTGTGCGCATAAATATACATGGGAAATTTATTAAGTTTTATGTGCCAGCGCAGAAAAGTAGGCAACACGAAACGCAGCCCACGGCAAGGACTCGCACTCGCATTCACATTCGGTTTTTTGGTTTTTTATTCGGTCTGCGCCATTTCTTCATGTTTTAGCCTCCATTTTCTGGGCTTGAAACAAGTTTATCAACTTTTCTGGCAGGAATGGCCTGAAAAGTGGCAGCGAGTGCCAAAAAATAAAACAGGATACTCACTCAACCAAAAGATATGTTTAACCAACAAGAAATTAGTTAGCTCTGATCTGATGGCCAAAAAAATAAATATTTTTAACCTTAAAAGGGGATTATTTATACATTATTTTTATATTTTTTTTTTTGACTGTAAGATCCTTTTTTAAACCATCATAAAAAGTCGAGCTACGTGTTGCTTTGGATTAGGATTAAGATTTTGATTCAAATTCAGATTCAGATTCTAAACTTCATCTCTGTGCCCCCGAGGTGCTGGGGTAGGGGGGCGTGGCGTGGCTGAGGCGTATTTGTCGCACATTTTCCATTTAACGAGCCAAATTGTTTCGGGGTGCACGATGGTGGAGATGGAAAAGTTTCAAGACAGGAAACTATGCGGTTAAATGTGACGATGGGGGAGTGGGTGGAATACGATGGAGAAACCAGAATTTTCCACACTTCAATCTCAATCACAACTCCCCGGCGTTCTTGGAGTTTCATAAACATTTGCCAATCTGGCAAAGCGGAGGATGGAGCTGGAGTCTCCCCCGTCTACTTATCTTATTACTCAGACCTCCTGAGCTTTTTTTCTCTTCTTGTAGTCCTTTTGCCCTCATCAAGCAGTCGCCATGGGAGGCAATTCCATTCGTTTCCGTTACGTACCAGTCCCCACTGTGCGTGTGGCTGTACAGTTGCAAAATGCAACGTTGACAACTCGTCATTCCGCCCACCAGCCCCTCGGAGCCCTTGTCGAAAAATTCTGGTAATAAAAAAAAAGGATAGCGGGTGGAATACACGACTATATGATACCTGGTACACGGTTATTTTTAACTTTATTACTTCAAAAAATGGTATTTCTTACGAGTTTTTTGTTGAATACTTTTAGGTTAATAATCAGAGAAACAAAAAATAAGTAAGAGGAGCCAGCAAGAGGATAAAAAAAGGTTCTTAATGGGCTCTCAGTCGGGCTCAGAGTTTCCTGCGGCATAACCTCCCAGGAACACAATATACCTCTGCCCTAGCACCGGGTATTGCTGGAAAAAAGAAAAAGTAACCCCCCAGCCAGTACAACATAATTTGCACTATTCAGGGTGCGACATCCTCTTCCCCGTCGACGTCGTCGGCGACGTCGTCATGGCTGCCAGCATCAGGCACTTTTTATTATTTCTCGCTCTGCCAAATTGTATCCAAGTTGTTGTCGTAAAACATACGAAGCTGCCACAGTGCGTATGCGCTATATTTGCAACAACGCCGTCCTCTCCTCTCCACCAACGTCTCAGGATTCAGTTTCCTTCCGACCCAGGAGCATTGCCCGAGATGTTTCTCACATTTCACATCCCTGCCAAAAAAAAGGGGTTCTTATGAACTTAAATATTAAATATTTGAAAACTACTTAACTATAATCTCCTCTTTTCAAAAAAATTTTAAATTTAAGTTTCTTCTAAAAATAGATGCGGCCTATGAGGTGGACACGTGTCTCTGGCCATGAACATTTCTTCTAAAACATTACAACAAAATTACAAAAAAAAAAACATTACAAAAACTAAAAATTACATCAAACAACAAATATATTTTCCCAACAAAAAGTATAACAACAAAAATTACAAAAACTAAACCATTATTACAAACACAAACAGCATAAAAATAAATTTAAATCATTTAATCCGAGTTCCCAGACTCGCTTAAGTGCAGCCTTTGAGAATCGAGGAGGAGGGCGCTCATTTTCAGCTAATTATTTTTATAATTTAATTAACTTCCTATCAAAGTAAAACATCCTTGGCAATGTTATTATACGAAAAATAATGGGTTTTCCGGATTTCCCCTTTCCTCACCTTCCGATAGGCATAGCTCTGCCAGTTTGCATCCGATCCGTAAGTAAAGTACCATTTTGTGATCAGGACTTCAATTACCGAGTTTCCTCATTCAAAATATTGCTTAAATGTCGCTTTAAAAATTTTCGAATTTTTGCAAGGGGTACCCCCATGAAATCATGGGTTTTCCGGACTTCCCCCTTTTCTCACCTTCCGACAGGCATAGCTCTGCCAGTTTGCATCTGATCCGGAAGTAAAGTACCATTTTGTGATCAGGGCTTCCAGTACTTAGTTTCCTCATTCAAAATATTGCTTAAATGTGGTTTTAAAAATTTTCGAATTTTTGCAAGGGGTACCCCTATAAAATCACTGGTTTTCCGGACTCCCCCCTTTTCTCACCTTCCGATAGGCATAGCTCTGCCAGTTTGCATCCGATCCGGAAGTAAAGTACCATTTTGTGATCAGGGCTTCAATTACCGAGTTTCCTCATTCAAAATATTGCTTAAATGTCGTTTTAAAAATTTTCGAATTTTTGCAAGGGGTACCCCCATGAAATCATGGGTTTTCCGGACTTCCCCCTTTTCTCACCTTCCGACAGGCATAGCTCTGCCAGTTTGCATCTGATCCGGAAGTAAAGTACCATTTTGTGATCAGGGCTTCCAGTACTTAGTTTCCTCATTCAAAATATTGCTTAAATGTCGTTTTAAAAATTTTCGAATTTTTGCAAGGGGTACCCCCATGAAATCATGGGTTTTCCGGACTCCCCCCTTTTCTCACCTTCCGATAGGCATAGCTCTGCCAGTTTGCATCCGATCCGGAAGTAAAGTGCCATTTTGTGATCAGGGCTTCCAGTACCGAGTTTCCTTATTCAAAATATTGCTTAAATGTCGTTTTAAAAACTTTGGAATTTTTGCAAGGGGTACCCCTATAAAATCACTGGTTTTCCGGACTCCCCCCTTTTCTCGCCTTCCGATAGGCATAGCTCTGCCAGTTTGCATCCGATCCGGAAGTAAAGTACCATTTTGTGATCAGGGCTTCAATTACCGAGTTTCCTCATTCAAAATAATGCTTAAATGTCGTTTTAAAAATTTTCGAATTTTTGCAAGGGGTACCCCCATGAAATCATGGAATTTTCCGGACTTCCCCCTTTTCTCACCTTTCGATAGGCATAGCTCTGCCAGTTTGCATCCGATCCGGAAGTAAAGTACCATTTTGTGATCAGGGCTTCAATTACCGAGTTTCCTCATTCAAAATAATGCTTAAGTGTCGTTTTAAAAATTTTCGAATTTTTGCAAGGGGTACCCCTATAAAATCACTGGTTTTCCGGACTCCCCCTTTTCTTACCTTCCGACAGGCATAGCTCTGCCAGTTTGCATCCGATCCGGAAGTAAAGTACCATTTTGTGATCAGGGCTTCAATTACCGAGTTTCCTCATTCAAAATAATGCTTAAATGTCGTTTTAAAAATTTTCGAATTTTTGCAAGGGGTACCCCTATAAAATCACTGGTTTTCCGGACTCCCCCTTTTCTCACCTTCCGACAGGCATAGCTCTGCCAGTTTGCATCCGATCCGGAAGTAAAGTACCATTTTGTGATCAGGGCTTGAATTACCGAGTTTCCTCATTCAAAATAATGCTTAAATGTCGTTTTAAAAATTTTCGAATTTTTGCAAGGGGTACCCCTATAAAATCACTGGTTTTCCGGACTCCCCCCTTTTCTCACCTTCCGATAGGCATAGCTCTGCCAGTTTGCATCCGATCCGGAAGTAAAGTACCATTTTGTGATCAGGGCTTCAATTACCGAGTTTCCTCATTCAAAATAATGCTTAAATGTCGTTTTAAAAATTTCCGAATTTTTGCAAGGGGTACCCCCATGAAATCATGGGTTTTCCGGACTCCCCCCTTTTCTCACCTTCCGACAGGCATAGCTCTGCCAGTTTGCATCTGATCCGGAAGTAAAGTACCATTTTGTGCTCAGGGCTTCCAGTACTTAGTTTCCTCATTCAAAATATTGCTTAAATGTCGTTTTAAAAATTTTCGAATTTTTGCAAGGGGTACCCCCATGAAATCATGGGTTTTCCGGACTCCCCCTTTTCTCACCTTCCGATAGGCATAGCTCTGCCAGTTTGCATCCGATCCGGAAGTAAAGTACCATTTTGTGATCAGGGCTTCAATTACCGAGTTTCCTCATTCAAAATATTGCTTAAATGTCGTTTTCAAAATTTTCGAATTTTTGCAAGGGGTACCCCTATAAAATCACTGGTTTTCCGGACTCCCCCCTTTTCTCACCTTCCGACAGGCATAGCTCTGCCAGTTTGCATCCGATCCGGAAGTAAAGTACCATTTTGTGATCAGGGCTTCAATTACCGAGTTTCCTCATTCAAAATAATGCTTAAATGTCGTTTTAAAAATTTTCGAATTTTTGCAAGGGGTACCCCTATAAAATCACTGGTTTTCCGGACTTCCCCCTTTTCTCACCTTCCGACAGGCATAGCTCTGCCAGTTTGGAGCCTATCAGGAGATAAATAATACTTGTAATATTTATTGAAAAATTAAAATAATTAATTTAAAAAATCGCCCTCCTCCTCGATTCTCAAGACCTGCACTTAAGCGAGGCAGAAAATTCGAAGAATTATTTACATATTTTCGTGTAATTTTTATTGTTGTAATATTTTGTTGTTGTAAGTTTTGTTGTTGTTGTAATTTTTGTTGTTTTAATATTTTTGTTGTTCTTTATGTTGAAATATTTTTTTTTTCTTTAATTTTTTCCAATTTTTTTGATAACTGAAAATATAAGCTTCCCGACTATCCCGGCGCTCTGATTTAAAAAGAAGTCCTGTTTATTATTTGATTGCCACATGCCTCAGAATTAATTATTTGTTTGTAGAATTCTACGTTGGCATTTTTGATTTGGGTTTTTCTTTTCGCGGCTGCAAGAAAAGTTTTTGGCACTTTTGGGGCCGGGCCATCCATGGAAACCATCCGCCCATATGTCAGCATGGGTTTTTCCACAGGATGCTTTTTTTTCCTATATATGTGTGTGTTTGAGTTCTGGACTTCTGTTACTCCAGTTTTTGGACTTTTTTTGTTGTGCAGCTTGTGTGTGTGTGTGTTTTATTTCGCTGAGCGAGTGTGTCACACAGTTTTTAGTGTGTAAAGTGCAAACAATCAACGCCAGCGACTTTCAGCTGCTGCTGACTCTGCCTCACCGTTGCTGCCACACCCACAAGCCACTATCCACTATCCACTCTGCGCCCTCGTTTTGCCCACCTACCTGCCACGCCCTCCTTTGTCGTCACGCTTTTAGCTAAGCTCGGTTGCACCCCATGTTGTTTCACTGTACCAGTTCCACCCCACCCCCCAAAAAAAGCAAATAGTAGAGCTTACCGACTATGTGATACCTAGTACTTTTCCATTAGTTTCCATGTTTTTTTCTCTTAAACGCTAGTTGGAAGTATTTTAATATTTGTAAAAATTAATTAATTATTTATTGCAGCTTGTGGGAAAAGGAATATCCATCCAATATACCCCTAGGAGTACCAGGGTATAGAGAACTGCATCTGGTTGCTTGTCAAACGCTTGCAGCGTTTTATCAGCTTGTTTCTGTCACTATTACATTTCATATTTCCACGCGGGGTTTTTGTTTTTGTTTTTGTTGTCCAGCTTAGATCTGAAACTGAACACTTTGGCAATTCGAAATCCCCCTCTTCCGAGGGGTATTTTTTCCCCCCTTTTTTTTGCTGCGAACATTCCTATTCATTGGAAAAAGTGTGAGTTAAGTCCAAAACTTCAAGTTCTCAATTGTTCAGAAAGCTGCATCTTTTTCCACAATGCACTGGCAGAAACGAGAGGGTCTTAAATAAATAAAATATAAAATTACTTTCTTTGTTCTTTTGGAATATCTAGTCATAATACCCAGATAGTTGTAATATTTCTAAAAATAAAAAATTAAAAAATTATACAAGTAATACAAACTCATCGCCCTGATTGTTCCAGGATAATTAAGTTATTGACAGGTCCTGTCAGAAATGGAGAGGTTGAGAGTCACAGAAAAGAGGATTTTATTAAACCGGACATGGGAGTCCCTGTTCAGATCAACACGTGCCAATCGCAGCTGATATCCCACCCAATCCAGGATATACTCGTAGTTCCAAAATCCAAGGACCTCAACCTGAAACCTAATTTTAAGCCAAAAACACGAAACACCAACAAAAAAAAAGGCAAAAAACCAACACAAAGCCGAGAAACCATAACCAAACCGCAACCGATGCACACAAACTCATGCCATTGTCCTGCCATATCCTGTTGGTTCGCTTTAAATCGCAGATTTATTTGGTATGTAGAGGGGCTCCTGTTTAAGTCCAGGATCCCCGAAGGTCCTGGCAGTTGCAACTCCGGCACCAAAATGAGTGACATGTCCAGTCCGAAAAGGACATTGGTATGCAGTACTGTAAGCAGTACGGACAGCTCGTCCTTTCACTCATAAAAAGAAGCAGGAGTGGTGGTGCTGCTGCTGAGTCGTAATCCCACAACATATACTTAGAAGTGAGCTTCAGCTACAGATACAAGGATGGAGATAGAAAATGTTGAGATACCAAGTCGCACAGTGAGACACAAAACAACAATAAACAGGATGCTGAAACAAACGAGCCAGCAGCAGCAGCAGCTGCAAGGATATTTCTATTTTCTGCAGAACAAGGACTCTCTCACTCCGTGCGACTCCAAGTCAAGGAGTGCCAACATAAACTGAATAAAAAATAATTAAGCCACTGTTGACGCACTTTTTCGGCACGCCAGGCACGTGACAGGATGGCAAGGGTACTAAAGGATAACTAGCTGACGGGATGCCCATTAAAATTCTCAAAACTCTCAAGGGGATTTCCCAGCTCCCAGTCAGACACAGATCAAATTTCATAACTTGTTTGCTTTCCTTATTTGTGATTTAAGCAGCTTAGCTCAAGTTAAAAAATATTAAAATTAAATAAATTAATATATTCTGATGCGATAACAAGGATCTGCTATTTTTTTTGTTGATATTTTCATTGACGAAAAGTGAAAGAACCTCTGCAGCTTCTCAATTATGCAGCCAATGGATTCTTTTCACAGCTCCCCACATTCCTGAACCACATTCCCGGGACGGAAAGTCCGAAGCCCGGAGTCGGAGATCCGGAATACCAGTTAGCCGCCAAATGAACCACCCTTTGCCATTTTTATTTCAATTTTTATTTTTTTTTTTGCCCTCTTCTGTTTGGGCGACCCCTAATGAATATGAAGTTTGTTGCATAATTTAGTCCTTGTCGAGGACGAACAAAAATATAAAACTGCATTGAATGACATGCAGTTTGCCATTTACTCGTAATAACTACAAAAAAAAACTACAGACTAGCTGGGTAAAAAAACAAAAATAAAATAAAGTACAACACTCAGAGCTTAACCAAGACAAATGACAGGGAAATGTGTCAAGAACACAGAGGCATGTGTTTGGCTTTCTCCTTCCTAGAGAGGGGAATGGGAGTGGTCTGTAATATTTTCTGGTAGTCCCTGGCAGCCCCTGGTCGGCTTCTAGTCTCCACCCCATTCCCATCCAAAAGGTCAAAGAAAGTGGACCAAATTCTGTGGCTACACCTGGAAGTGCGCAATGACAAAACGGCAACTGATTAAAGTTGCTGATTGAATGGCGCCAGCCTGCACTTCAAGAAAATACTACCCGTTTTCCATATTTGGAAACTCTTAAAAGACTGTTGAGTAAAGAGTCTCAAAGCATTATTGGTTATTATGTTTCATTATCCGTGAGACTTCCATCACTTTTCATAAAATATCCCTTTCTCCCTACAAAAGCTTCAAAGGGAAAAATGTGACATTAAAGTGGAGACTGATTTCCCTTTTTGGGGAAAAAAATGTTTAATAGAGATTGCAGAGTCAGTTTTTGTGAAGGCATTTCAGGAGAACTCTTACTTCCTTTTATATTTTTTTGTGATTATCTGAAGGCTCTCTATCCTCTCAAAAAGTATTAAATATTTTAATATATTTCTTTGTTTATTTTCAGTGCATTTCGGCCATAAATAAGTAAATGCAAAAGCCAGAAACTTGACAGGAAACGAAATGAAACGAGGCTGCGGATGAAGGACAAAACTGGGCCTAAAAGAGCCAACTTGGCCCGTGGCAAGGTGGCGACTGTGGGGCGTGTGGCATGTATGGGTCTCTGTGGCACACGGCACGCATTTGTCAGGCAAACGGCAAAATATGTTTGACGCTTTGACAGCTGTGGCAGCGCCAGTGACAGCACCAGGCAGCCCGCCAAAAAGCCAGACACCGAATGCCAAAAATCAAACACGAAATACTCGCTTTCGTCACTAGACAGAATGGTGAGCGACGGAGGCCGAAGTGCGGGGGATGAGGTGGCCAAATTCAAGGAACGTCATTTTCAATGGAGACATTTCCACTTTGTCAGCCATCATCGTACTTGCCACACCGCCATACCGCCGTCATCATCAATGGTCGCCTGGGATTTTTGACTTTCTTTAGCTTTCAGCCTTTTTTGAATATATATATATTTTTTTTTTTGGCTTTAAGACCTCTGAAGGGGTGTTCCTTCAAATATATTTCACTGCACGTTCTCCTGCCACTTAGGAACGCTTTTCGGTTATTTTTAATATGAGTACGTGACTTTTTTGCTCTGCCACTTTGTGGATGCCAAAAAAAGGGGACTAGAGTTGGCCAAGAGTTGGCTTCTTTTTGGAGGCCAGGCTAATTGAATGCAGGCCTAAGAAGTCAAAGACAAATCGAAGGACTCTTAAAGGCAGGAATAATAGGCTAAACCAAACTATTACATTCCAGCTTAAGGTTTAAGTACTTTTCTTCCATATGGAGGTTGGAAAATACCTTCACATCTCAGCAGCTAAACATTTATCGTCGGACTAGAAGTTCTTCGTTCGGATTTAAGCCCTTAAAGCCCCCCAACCAAATGGTTGGAGCAGAAAATGCCTCCTTTAAGCCAAAATACTGGCCTCTGTAAACTGAGAATTGACCAAGGTCCTCTGGCTAAGGAAGAGGATACCTCCTGCTCTCGACCCTTATCCTTTGTGGCCTCATCCTTTTTGGGGCCATAGTTTTCAAATTTGGCCAGGCCAACACGCACACCCCTACACTCACACACACACACACAGTCACAAGCAGACACCAATACAGACGTAAAGTACAAATGTGCCAAATGATAACATTTTTGGGGCCACGAATCCTGCAGCCATAGCTCTTGGGCCCCAAGAACCTCGTCCTTACGCCCCCACCCCATCCGTAAGCGTATCTGCATGCTACTTCCTAGGATGTGCTTCCCCCATGTGCTTGCACTGCAAACAATTTTAAAGATTTTCGTAACAAGTAGTCCATGGAACGATTATTTCGAAGAAAAATTGAATCGCTTTACCCAAGCGCTTTTGGCAAATCCATCTACCGAATGGATTCTCAATTCTCAATCATTCTACTTCCTCATCTCGAACCGAACGTATCAGCTCCGAAAAAAAAATTAAAAATAAAAATTCATCAAGAAATTTTTGTTAGAAAAAAGTATTTTTTTTCGTTCGCTTTTAAGATTTCGTTAAAAACGTAATAGTTACGGTTTAATAAATATCAAAACTTTCAACATAGAGGTATGTACTTTCATAGATATTAGTTTATGTTTTCGAAACTTATTTTATTTCTTTTTGGACTTGAAAATATTTAATTAAAACGCGATAAGTGGACCTTTTTTTTTAATTTGAATTATAAAATTCCTATACCGAATTGGTTCTAAATTCAAAACTATTTTACTTCCTCATCACAACGTGAAAGTGCCATATACCAGCAGCTCCTAAAAATAATAAAAAAAATGCCTAAAAGAATTTGATTTGAAAAAAACAAGTTGGTTTAATAAATTTTAAGTTAGTAGAAGAAAAGTTAGTTTAAATTAATATATTAAAATATTTTCTAAATAGTCTATGGACTATTGAACTTCTCAGCAGCAGCTCCTAAATAAATTGTTCAACAAAATTAAAAAAAAAATATATTTTAATAATTATACGTTTAAGTTCTGACAAAAAAAGCTGTTTTAATGAAACCTATTAACCATTTCAGGAAGTAGAAAATAGAAAGTTTTCCCCTTTGCCTGACATACCAGAAGCTATACCCCTGCCGGACGTAACATCCTATCTCCAGGAAACTACAGGACTCTACAAAGTACAACTCTTCTTCAGGAAGCAACGTTTGCCAAGCAAGTCACTTGATTCAAAAGGTAATCAAATTTTCATAAAATGAAACTCTATTAAATACTAAATCCTTAGACAATGGCCGGATTTTGGGACTTCTGCGCCACCACTGCACGTCTATTCTTCAGTGCCCTGTACCTATGGCTTTTGATGCACGCCTCGGCCATCCTGGTCGTGCCCATCAAGCGCTACGACAGCACGGCCTGGTCCGACTCCATATCCTTTGAAGTCTCCTATAGGACGCTACTGGGCTTCGACTTGAAGGCCGAGACCTTCATCACCGTCTTAATGGGATCCGTGCTGTTCACCCTGTACCGTTGCTGCCGCCGCAACAGCGTCGATCGCCCCATTGTCCTCAATTACCGGATCTACCTCTCCTTGGCGCCGTACCTTCTGCTTTTCATAGTATTCTGGACGATCTCCACTGGAGTGATGAGCTATGGCCTGATCCGTATCGCCTACCACTGCCAGAACAACATGTGGATCACAACGAGCCGCATCGCAATGGCCGTCCTATTCAAGCTGCTGGTCTTCGCCCATTTCTATTCAACCTGTCGGCGCTCTTTTGGCATCCTGAAGGCGTTGGCCACCGAGGGCCCCGAACGAGATGCAATTCTGAACTTGCACCCACACATCTGCAATTTGAGGTTGTTCTTTCGCTTTTAAGAAAGAGTGGAAGGGGGTTCCTAACTCTGTTTAATAGAAGAGATATTTCTAGTAAAGATATATATTTCAACATATTCCTATCGAATTTTATTTATTTTTTTTTTTTTTTTTTTATAAAGTTTGACTTTTCATAGCATACTCTTGAGAATAAGTTCCACTTTTAAGCTCTTTATTGCTAGAACCACTTAAGAATTTTAAATGAAATTATGAAAATTATTGCAAAGGGTTTAAAATCATTAATAATTAAAGACTATCAACTATTAAGTAACAACTCCTCTCCATATAACATCCATTAATTTTTCAATTAAACATAATCTTTTAATATATTTTGAACATTTAAGTATCAACTTATTTGTTCAAGTGTATGCCTCTAGCCGTGTGTGGCTTCTGGCTTCTTTCGCCAAATTTGGCCAACTCCCCGTGTTTTGGTTACGGTGCGTGTGCCTGTGTTGGATTGCATTCCTTGAATGCTCATTTGCCCCGTTTTCACTGCGCTTTTACGGCCATACACACACACACACGCACACAGATACACACACACCCACCTACACGCAAACACACACAAACAAGGATAGAGCAAGTGAGAGGGAGAGATTTTTGTGTGTTGCTGTTGATGCGATTTTATGTATTTCCGTGATGCGCTTATTCGACTTCGGCATTATCCTGGCGAAGCCACGCAGCGCTTTCCATGCATACAAATTGCTAAATTATTTAAGCAGCGACAACGACGCAAAAGGGGGGATGTATGTGGGGAAGAAAAGCGGGAAAATCTGCAGGAAAAGCCGGAGAAGCTAAGGCAACTGGAGCGGGAAAAATAGGAAGGTGCTGCTATTAGTCCAAGTTGTCCTGTCCGGTAAGTCTTTATGGTTTGGCCAAGAGGAGGATGTTATCCTGCCGCATGTGTGCGTGTATGTGTGAGGGCTGGCCGCCACAATAATAAATAAGTGGCCAAGAGCATAGCATACTTTTGTGCGCCGTTAAACTTTCTGCGTAAATTCAACGTTCATCATGGCTAACTTCGTTTCCTGTTTCCTCTTTTTTTTTTTTTTGGGCATGGGGATAAAGCTACCGCATTGCCTCCCCTTTGTCACAGGAAAATCTTTTAGTCCTGCCGCCGCCCCCCTTGCCTCTGGCCACACTTTTCTTTTACTTTCCATTACACACAATTGCTGTCCGCCACGCACACAGGGTCGCACTTGGGGTTACTTTTCGGAGGGGTTTTATTTTGATTATTTTTTTTTGGGGAAATTAATAGGTAATTGGTAAAGGAATTTGTTAAATTAAATTTGTTAATTAGGAGCAAAACGGACATATCTAATTATCTATCCCAAACAAAGTATTAATTTTAATTACAAAATAGCCCCTTGATGTCCTAAGCCACTGCCCCACACACATACTCACGCATATGGACACAAAAGTTGACCAACTTGGCCGGCTAGTGCTCTGCCGCTGGTGTGTGCGGTCGCTTTTGGCCAATGGCCACTGTACCGGAGACACCATACGCATTCAATTCAATTTAAAATTCATGGCATTAACTTTAACTTCAACTTAAGTCCGACGCATGCAACTCGATAAAATGGAAAAGTCCAGGGAGGGGAAACTGAAAAGCGATGGCAACTGAAGGGATGATGGGGGAGGGCAGGCAGGGCAGGGCAGGGTCACTGCAGTGATGGCTTTTAACTTAGTTTTCTGTGCGTTGATGTTTTTCCTTTTATGCTCCGACCATCATTTCTGCAGTTTCATAATTTGATTGCATACTTTTTCGGGCAGCCCATTAACACGATACGTGTGTATGTGTGTGTGAGTGCCTCTTTTTGTATTAGTTAGTGCTTTTAGCTAGCTAATTGCGGCCAATTGGCCAGCACAAAATGCCATAACAAAACCACCGCAAAAATTGCACAAAAATGCAACATGTAACCATATATGTTACGTACAAAACTGACCAAATATTTCCCCCAAAATCCCTTGGAAAAAAAAATGAAAGAAAAATAATGGCGCCCAACAACTCTATATATGTTTATGCTAACTAGTTCTGAAGCTCTGTGGCAACTCTGGCGAGTATGGCGAATGGCAGCTGCATAAACAATTCCTGGCGACGACTCGGTACTGGTCGTACAACTTTTCAGGACCAGAAAACTCGGTAGCGAACAAATTTCGGTAATTAAACTACACTCACCAGAAAATGTCAAAAAAAAAATAAGGACGAACATGGATGGCTAACTGGATGAAAAGGATGCTGAACGGATTTGTTCGCCAAAAACATTGATTGTTCTTAATTGCAAAATGGATGGCTGATAAACTCAATCGATGTGGCCAAAAATAGTTTTTCAATGGCGGCTAATGAATGGGCTCCCTCTTTGGCCCTTTTTTCCAAAATTTTTCAAATTAATAACAGAAAAAAACAAATTACTGAAATAATAATTTAATTAGTGGCTGGGAAGAATATCTAAAAATGTTATGAAAACAAGAATGTTAGTTGATTGGAATGAATGAATATTTTTAATTAAAAATATAAATTATTAAAAATAGATAAAAGGGTTTATTCATAGTTTCATAACTAAGAAGTTTTAGAATCATAAAAATAAAAATTAATAAATTCAAACTTGTTTCATAAATAATGTAAAAAATTGGCCCAAAAAAACAGCTTAATCCAAAAGTCGAAACGCTCTGAAAATATAATAACCTTTTAGGCCAAATAACTCAATCACTTTTTATCGATTCGTTGCTGGAAGGACATTCCTACCCACTAACACACTTAAGCCAGGACGATGACTCTAATAGCTTGGCATTAAAAATGCAACACCACGTCCATTGTGTAGACGAATTTTCGATCGAAATTGTTTTGGCCATTAATTTGAATTGATTTCGAGGTGCATTTTTAATCAGGCAATCGGCCAGGAAATATTTATGAGCCACAATGGGGGCAATCAATCAGTTAATTAAATACAATTTCTGGCCACATTTTGGCCAAGTTAAATGCCCCCAAAGACTGTGCCGCAAAAAGCCAAAAACAAAAAAAAAAAAGAAGAGAAATCCAAAAACTTTGCAGTTTTTAATTTAATAAAGTTTTTTTTTTTGGCCATGATTTTGTTTGCCAGAGGGACTTTGACTGAAAATAATAAAGTTTCTTTTTTTTTATCCGTTGTTATCCGTTGTCTGGTTGCCTGTGTCTAAGCCAACTTTATTGCTCTCTTTTGGCCACGTTAGCCACTTGAGGCCGCCCGTCAGCCGGCGGAGCTTCAAAGAACTTCCAACTTCAAATCACGTCGCTTTATTAGTTCAACTTTCAGCGGTTTTTTGCGAGTGCTCCTCTTTTTTTGTATTCCCCAGCTGGCAGGCGGCTGCTTGTCGGCGGGTGGGCGTGGTCTGATTCACCTATTGACGTTTATTGAATCAAAACCGTTTTGTCCGCCTGCCTGGGAGCAGCCGAGTTCGATTTGGTTGTAGTTCCATTCGCCTCGATTGGGTCTGGGTTTTCCGCGGCTGTTCCCCGGGCTTTCTTCACTTTGGTAAAAAATGTGGCAGCCAATAGGGAGTTGCACCGATGCACTCAGAAAAATAAGAAAAATATTTCAATAAGAACATCATTTTAAATCATTTAAAAAACAAGAGTTTTGGGCCAAGGACTTGAAGGAAAATATGAATCAAAGCTGTCTTTCTATTAATACAATATTTCAAAAAGTACTCAGTTTTACTTAAAAAATTATAATTTTTCAAAACCTAAAAGTTGAATATGAAGGAAATATGTATATTTTTTTTAAATAATTACTAATGATTAAAAAAGTATAATATTTGTTTTGTGTAACTGAGAATACAGTGGAAATGTTAGCGCAAGTGGAAAAAACAAAAGAGATTTCCCCATGGAGCGTGTGCTCGGCTAAGCCTTTTTAGCTTCACATTGTATGGCGTCCTCCAATACCCACCTCCATATTCACATTCGGATGGAAGACCAAATCAAAATCCACATTTCACCTCCATAGTCATATCCAGGAGCAAACACCCGTTTCAAACATACCAAATCGGCGGGTCATGATTCAAGCACTCAGTCAGCTGTATTTTATTGAATTAGGGCAGAGTCCTGCGACTCCTGTTCGATCGGAATCAGAGAAGGCGGGAGTTAGTGGAGAGGAGGTGTGAGGAGTTTCCACAACAAATACGACGCCTGGGGGCCACAACTGTACGATATCCTGATCCTGTTCCTCTCCCATCCTTTCTGCTCTCAGCTTTCTCTGCCCCGCCTTTCCCACAACAACTTCATAAATCAAAGCGTTTGCTCAGTCATTTTTAGAATTTGTTTGCCACTGCACTGGCAACGCAAACGAATCCTTTTCTCATATGAGAATGCAAAACGTACGAGTCCTTTTCCCTATTTTTTTTTTTTCGTCTTACTTTTGTTTTTTGTTCCTTTTTGTTCCCACGTTGTTGGCCACCATTTCAGTGATTTTTTCTGGTTCTCGGTTTTATGGCCATTAAGCCGAAGGGTATCCTAGATATCCTTTGGTTTATGACAGCACTTTTCAAACTCTAATTTTACAATTTTTTCATATATACATTTTTGAATTAATCTTTCACGATGGGTTTGTTCAAAGGAATATTATTTAAAATTCATTTAATCATTTTTCTCATTTTTTTTAATATTAATCCTTTGAATTTATAAAAATAATAAGGATATATGAAAAACTCCTATTCTATTGATGAAATTTAATTAAAAACCTTGCTATATGATGGTTGTCTTCCAATAAAATAGTCCTGCTGAGTCCTGTCTTTGTCATGTCTCTCGTGAATTGTTCCTATTGTTTTTGGAATTCCGCTGACTGCACTGCATTTTTTTCCCCACATTTTCGCAGGATTTGTTTGTTTTTTTTTTCGAATACAGATGGTACGTAGTATGTGCAGAACGTAGGTTACCTTTGGCAGGGATGTTTGCCTGTTGGCTGGATGCTCGTTTGCTGGTTTGCTGGTTTGCTGGTTTCTTTGGCGAAACCCCATCGGGATGCACCGGATTCAACATTCTACATTTCTAATCCCATTCCCATTTCGATTTTCAGATTTTATGAACTGGGGAGTGTGTATTATAATTTTGTCCTCTCCAAAAATATCTTCCTCCCAGGATTGCCAAGCTATGGATGTAATCGAAGAATATCCTTTTTTTATACATTCTATTTAAGCTAGAAACTTTCAACTTTCCTTGGTAAAATAGGTTTAAGCTATTTATTTTTTCTCAGTGTACAACACTGTCGAATAACTATCGAAATGTCGCGCGTGTGGCGTGGCATTGTCATTTGTTTAAGCTTTATTAATGGTTTTTTATTTTTGCGACATGGGAGGTTTGTGGCATGGTGCGAAGTACGGCCCGGCGCCCACTGCACCGGAAAAGTAGGCAACACTTTTTGTGCCTCTCTAATTAGTGCTTGTTTACGAGGACCGCCATCGCCATCGCCATCGCCGGACGGTAGGGGGCGCGTTTTTGAGAACTCTTGACAGCCGGCGCCTTCAAGTATGCAGCAAGTTTTGCAAAATACGATTTGCATATTAAAAGCGGCAAAGGATGGCGCGAGGACGAGGACGAGGGGGCGTGGCCCAGAGTGAAAGAGAGCCGCATATTGTATTATGTATATAACATGTTAGAGCAGTGAGGCATGCTCATTGAAATTGAACGGAAATTTTGCGCCCAAGTTGAGCGAAAGTTTAACAACTTTTCCATGTTTTGTTTGATTTTTTTTTTTTGTGTTTATTTTCCTGCTCATGCTTATGGATTTTTTTTCTAGCCACTTGGCTTTTATTCCGTATTGCCTCTTGTCTTTGTTGTTGTTGTTTAGCTTCGTTTTCTATTTGCAGATTATATTTGTGCCTCCTGCTCAGCTTGTATTTTGTTTACACGCTCGCTTTGCTTTGCTTTCCGTTGCTTTGCTTTGCTTTGCTTTGCTTTGACTTGCCGGTGGAACAATGAATGTCACTTTGGTCTAGACCCCAGACATTGTGCCCCCCGGCAATCCGGTGCGGTTTGGTTATGGATTTTGAATGGTTCTTGGTCTACAAGCGGATGAGGGGGCCTACAAAGTACGGAATTGAAAATACCCTACATTTAATGTAAAATATTCAGAAATTGTAAATGTCCCACATAGCGTATGAGTAATATTTTTGCAATCAGTTTTTGAAATAAAATGGGTTTATATTATTTCTTTATTTTTTAATTTTACTAAATAATTCATTTCATAAAATTATTTAAAAAAAAAAAAGTACCACATGGCGTATACTTAATTTTCATTATATTACTCATACGCCCTGTTGACCATTTTTTCTTTTAATTTTTACCAAAAAAAATTTGCTATGAGAGGATTCTTGGCAGAAACTTACCTTTATAAAAAATATATATAAATTCGATATATTTATTTTAAAATAAACCCCACAACACCCTTCCACACTGGGTATCCTCAGATTCTTTAGAAAAAGGATTCTTTTCAATATTTATTTTGTATTTATTTGCAACTGATATTTGAGCGAACCTGTTGCCGCGCGGCAGAGTAAATGGCCTCAAATATTTTCGTGTATAACTTTTGTTTGCAAAGGGGTCGTGGGTCAGGGCAGTGGGGCATGCCATGCACTACACTGGCATATATGTACATGTATGTGTTGTGTGTACTGTGACCTGGCCCGGGGGTCACACGTGAAAAGGGGGTAAGCTTATAAGTTTATAAAGTTGCGGATGGACGCACGTGTCGTTGTTTTTTGTTTATATTTTTTTATATTTTTTTCCCAATACTGAACATTTTGTTGTTGCTGTTGACCTTTTGTTGCTGACCTGTCACCTACCCCCCACCTTGGTTGATTCTTTTGTTTCGTATATCCTTGTTGTTATTGTCGCGACAAAAAGGATTTAATTTGTACTGGACATTTGACTTGTTAGCCGCTTTTCAAAGGAAAATCTCTTTGTCGCTGCGTGTCCTCGATGTCGGATTTATCGCATTACGCATACGCACAGTGGGGCATGCGGATCAATTTCCTTACCCATTACAATTTCATTCCCCCTGCGGCCTCCTGCCTCCTGCCTTCTACCTCTATCGGATTATAGCCGTGTTTATGGCCATTTTACATAGCCAAAGCGTTAATTAAGCCCGGTCGTTGAATTGTCAAACCAAATTGTTGCTCTTGCTCCTTTTGGCCAAGACCAAGTGTGTGTGTGGTTGTTGTGTGTTTTAGTGCGTATTAGTGTAGGTGCGTTCGTATTTGTTTGTGTGTGTGTGTGGCAATCGATTATTCATCCAGTATGCAAATGAACAAATCACTAGCCTCTCCCAAACTCCCAATTAAGCCTTGTAATTGTACTCTTGCCAACAACCATGCAGAATCATTAAATATTCAAAAGTTTCATTTCTTTGAAAAAGTATTTGTATTAAAATAAAATAATAAAATTTGTATTTTATTTTTAAACAAATAAGTCACATTTTAAGGATCTTAATCAATATTTTTTTAAAAGTGGAAACTGGAGACTGTTTTGTTGAAAACTTTTAGGAACAACCCAACACCCCTTGACCGCCCTAAGCTGGAAGCCATTCCCTATTTTCTTTTTGTTTTATTATATATGTACATATACATATATATATATATATATATTTCCTCATTTTCTATTTTTTCCTTGGCACTCTTTTATAGTTGAATGAAATCGCTGAAATTCCTTGCCAATTTTATAAACAACAATGAACAGGCAAGTGTCAGTGGCCAATAATGTGGAGTGGAGATGCTGTTGCAGGATGCTCTGTGTCCTGCAATGTAGGAGGTAGCCTGGTCGGCCTGCTGCTAGTGGGCGTGGCCGTTCACATTCCGTTTTTCTGCATTATTCTGCTTGTTAAACAGTTGACGGTGGCCTTTGACTTTCAACGATGGGCAAAACAACGCCAAACTACCAAATACAACAGCTGAAAAATACGAAAAACAAAAAATGGTAGAACAAAAACAAAAATAATGGCTTGACTTTCAATTGCACAATGACAACAACAACAACGACAACTGCAAAAGGAACAACAAAAGCTAAAGCAGAAGCAGCAGGACGAGCAACCAACAGCAATCAACAAACAACACAGGCAACGCCGCCAACAATAAAAGGAAGAAACCAGTGACGGCGAAAGCAAAAGGGGCAGGGGAGGGGGGAAGGCGGACCAACGGATGAGGTCCTGTGGCAGGAGGACATCAAAATCAATTCAAGTACGGAAACTGCTGCAGTTGTACAGTTGAACGGCCTGGACAGAGGCAGAAAAGCCAAAGCGGCGCGAACTATGGTGGAGGGGGGACAAGGGGGACAGGCTCAATAGCACACAAAATGCACTGAGAAAAATAAGGATTGCATAACGGATTGCATAATAAAAAAGATGAAAAATCGCCAAACTATTCAAGAATTGGAAACTAATCATTATTTGCTTTAAAAATATGCAATATATCGATGTATCGATATATCGAAGTATCGATACTTATCAATTAAGAAAAACATCGAAAAGCTTCAAAGAGTGTTCTTCAGTTCAAGTAATCGAATCTTCAGTTCAAGTTACTAGAAAAAAAGGAAAACTCTTATTAATTAACAAACTTTATTATCTCTTTCTTAGAAATTTATAAAAGTTCTAAATATTTGTAAGTAATATTAAGTAATATTTTATTTGCAGTGCTTGGAAGTCATTGCCGGAAAGGATTCCCATTGTTTTAACTGTTTTTGTTGTGGATTGTTGTTATTGCTCAGCAGGCTCTGCAGAATATGCATCGATATAAATGAATTGGTGGAGTTCAAAAAAGGATGCCAAAAGGATGCACACACACACACACACACATATACGCGTGAAGCGTGTGACAGAGAAAGAGAAGTAGATAGCGATAGCGAGACCGCAGAATTCATGAAATCAACTTTAGCGACTGAAATTTGAAATTAGATTGAATGCAGATGAAACTGTTCTTGCCGACGACAAGTGCACGAATAGATTAAGGATCAATATCGATTAAAGATCAATCAATAAAATACACGCATACAAAATTATCATTCATTCAATTTATTTATATTATTATTTGCAACTTTATAACATAAATTTATACTTTTTGGTATTTTACTTTATTATAATAAACATTTAGTATTTAAAAAGATGCATTCTTTAATAGTGTTATTAAAAATACTATATGTATGAAATACAAAAAATACTAAATTTCAACGACTGGAAATTTTTGATTTCATTTTATATGTCAATCAGGAATAATCTTTAACCGATTTGGTAGATCGTTGTCATTGTAATTCCGCATTTACTGCCCAATACGGGCCAGTTACTTTTTGGGCCACAAAATGGCCGAGACGAGAACTCATTCCCGAACCCGATCAGGTTTTCGGTCCCAAAAGGAAATCAATTCAAATTAGATGAAAATTATAGTTGAAATTGCTCGGGAGCCAAAGCCATCCTTCCCTTTCTACCATTTCTACCATTTCTACCATTTCCACCATTCATTCATTCGTTCATTCACTCATTCAGCCATCCTGTCCAATCTGATTAACACTTTCGAGCCAGGGGCAGATAAAGAAATCGATTTGCCAACACCCACGTAATCAGGGTAGCCGGAATGTGATTCGGAATCGAATCGGAACCAAAATCGAAGAAAGATGGAATGGGGGGAGAGGAGAGGAAACAGAAGGAGGGGGAGAAAGTGAAGCGGATGAGGACACGGTGACCACCAGTTGCCCATTTGGTGGCCACGAACTGATTACAGTCTAATAAGTATGCGTGGGGCATGACCAACGGCCCTTTGTTAATAGGTCTCCAAAGGGTCACTCTCGCACACAGACGCGGGCGGGCAGTCATAAAAAAAAGAGGAGAGAGGGCAAGCTCCTCTCCTCTCTATGGTATGAGAACCAGAGACTGATGAAGTCTACAAAAAAAAGGACAGCCAGGAAGAGCAACAAAATCCAAAAGAGAATTCAAATTGAGGACTACAAAGCTATGTCTTAACCGTTCAAAAGTTACCCGTCAATGGCCATTAGTGATGGCCATTAAATCACAAAATATCGGTATACGGTATGCATAGACATCACTTATTAAAAATATAGCCATTGTTGGTTTGTGGCTAAGATAACTGCTTAGACATTTGCCCAAACAGGAGAACAAATAATTATTTAACAATTTTATAGAATAGTAAGTTTATTTAGAAATGTTTTTTTTTGTGAAAAATATCTATTAGCTTAGTTAAAACAAAAAAAAAACTAATGGAGACGCCGGGATTTGAACCCGGGACCTCTAGCATGCGAAACGAGCGCTCTACCCCTGAGCTACGTCCCCATCTGAAAAAAAAACAATAACGATACTAATGATGATGATTACATTTTAATAAATATAGTTATTAAAAAAATGAATATTTTAAAGAAAATTATCTGAAATATTTCGACGAATAAGCCTTTTCGTTGTTTTCTTCCGATTTTGTTAAAAAATAAGGACTGCCAGCGTAGCTTCTCGATTTTGATGTGTTCATTGGCACTTGGTCGGGTGAGTTTGGCCGCCCCTTTTGGTAGCTCCCCTCCCCCCCCCCACTGAAGATAAATTAAATTTAAACTGATAATAAAAAAAAAGGAGGAAATTTACGAGCCAATAAGACGGGGAGTTGGCCTTGAGATTTTCCCACCCGAAGACGGAAAGTGGAAAACCCTTCGCCACACCGCACACAAATAAATAATAACAAAAGGATCCAGGATAACAACAGCAGCAGCAGCAGCAGCAACAACAACTGACGGCAAAGGAGCAGCAGTAGCGGCGAAAAAGCAACTCCAAGTCATTCCTGACAAAAGGACGAAGGCGGGATGTTGGGGACGCGAAGGAGGAGGTGCGGGACGGGGAGGGGGTAGCCAGACCGAGATAAGGACAAGACAAGTGCAGTGCGAGATAAACTTAACAAACGAAGTCAACAGCAACCAGAGGGCGGAGGACGTAGAGGTCCTGGGATTGCCCACAATCAAGAAGAACAAGAACAATGGCATTGACAATGTTTAGCACATGAGCGAGGTCCTGCAAAAAGGATAAGAGGGAGAGAGAGAGAGAGCGAGTGGGAGGGAGACGAAGGCCAGGTCGTGGGTTACAGCTTTAGCCATAACAACAGATTCCAACTGCTTAGTGGATACTTATCCTTACACACACACACATAAAGTATATCCCTCTGATTCCTACAAACAATCAAAGGTTAAGGTATATTACGTATATGTATTACGTATTACGTATTACGTTTACGTATACGCAATGTTTGCTCAACGAGAAACTCTTAAGAGAATGGAGAGATTAGAAATCGCACAAAGGACTAACTTCAATTTAAGCTTTTGTCAGCGGAAGCAAAGAAAAGGGAATACAAGATAAACAGCCAACGGAAAGGGGATTTCGAAATTCTATTGCCATTTCTATTGGCATTGGCATTGGCATTGGTATTGGTATTGGTTTTGACTTTGGCTTGGCACTAGTGCACTTGGCCAACTTATCCCCAACTTGGCCAAATGGAATTAAATTCCTTCAACAACCAGAAACAATGCCCTTGAGGATTCCCTAATTGATTTAAATTGATCCGCTAATTAATTTGAATTATTTGCTTTCTACTTTTATTTTAGCTTCTTGGGAATACGATAGTTTAGGGCTACAGCATTCTTGTATTTTAGTTTAACGAATAAGCGTATATATTTTATAATTATTTTGACCACCTTACAAAATGTTAGATAATTATGAAAAGTGTTGGTTAATGGAGTGTGTTGGATAATAGGATTCCCACCCCACACAGCCAGAGCTGTCGCTTTTGAAGGAGTTGGCATGCCTTGAGGGCACTGTCATTCCTCCTGTCATTGCCAAGTCATTGAGCTAAGGTGAAAATTTTTATTCACTTCATTAACGAAAACGCCTTCAAGCAAAATGGATCCAAATCAAATGGAACAAAGCCCCGAATCCAATTCTAACGATGAAAATCCGCCAGCGCCGACCCACGCTGCGTTTATTCAGAGAATCGAGGGCCTTTTTGCCGATATGGGACTGATGGCTGATCCAGAAACTTGGGAAGTACTTCGCGACATGGCCTACGGTTAGTTAGAGAAACGAAACAAGCAATTTCATGAGTAAGTTTTAAAAAATATATATCGTTTATTTTGTGTGTGGCAGGCATGGAACCAACCTCTCTGCCGGATGACTTTTTCTTGGAGTGTGTGGATAATAATTTCTGCATCTATATCATGGGTCTGATCGTTAATTTGTATCCCGTGGGTCAATAAGATCCGATTCCGGCACCATCGGCTACGGCTGCTCCACCTCCACCTCCACCGCTCCATGGCTCCATTGATTTTTCAGTCGAATTCCAATATCCAGATGATGATGACATGGAATAATAACTCGTATTTGCTGGCAACAGCTTTTGTAAAAAAAAAAATCAAATCACAATACAGAATAAACAGAATAATTGAATAATTGAATATTTTCATCGATTTTATTAATTAGAAATTCTAGTTAAGGAGTAGAAACTAAAGCCATGACTTTTAAACTCCAGCTTTTGCTTAAAACCAAAAATACAATATGGAATCTTAATAAAATTATAAACCTGAGCCTGATAATGGACTTTCGCAGAAGCCCCATCAATCGTTCAGATTGCTGGCCTGCGATATTAAATATTAATTAATGGTTATCTCACAGATTATTTCACCTTTAAAATATGTTTTTAATTAACATGGATGTCTTGTGAAATTATTATATCTTCCTGTGCGATCTGGTATCATTTTATAAACTTTTTTTTGCTTTGCACTTTTCGTATCAATGAGTTCATGAGAGGCTCATGGTTGCTTCTCTAGGGCGCCGAAAAGTATGCTAAATGATTTCATTTAACCAGCACACTCGCATACACAGACACACACGCACACATACATACAAGGACAACAGATGCCAGGGAGTATACGAATGTAATTGCAGCAAATGAATAAATGAGGCAAAAGGCGAAAGGCAGACGGCAGGCGGCAGCCACCAGGAATCGCTAAGAGATATCCTGTATATATTATTACAAAAATATGTATGTATATGTTTGTGTGTGTCTGTGTGTGTGTGGGTGGCAATGCATGTTTTGCCGCTTATTGCCAGCAACAACAAGAAAAACAAAAAGAATTGAGGCAAAGACAGCAGCAAAGGCAACAAAAATGAAAATGAGCAAATGTAAGCACACAGGACCTGCTCCCCAGGACTCTGGCTCCCGTCTCCCCTCTCCCATCTCCCCCCAGATCTGCTTCATAAATTCAAATTTGATTTTCATGTTGATTATGATGCGAGAGATGCGCAGATGATGATGGAAATGAAGATGGTAAATGGCAGCCGCCAAGGCCTGGAAAAAGGAGCCGTAGCCACAATCAGGACACACACTCACACTCACACAGAAGGCCTCCTGATTATTGGATGTGTGTGTGTGTGTGTGTGTGTGTGTGTATGTGAGTATGAGTGCGTGTGTCTGTTGCTTCTGTTTTGCATTCCACTTGGATTTTTATTTAAGCTTTTCTATCGTCTCGTCGCCCGTTTTTACGTCTGTGTTTACGACTCGGCAGGAAACTTTACTTTCCCCCAATTGAACTAGCCTCCTCCAAGATGAGAGCCTTTATGTGTTATACGAGTTCGAGGCCCACAAGTGCCCCATTTTTTCTATCCATGGCTGTGCCACCCTCGGTGATCCACTTCTAACAGAACTGCCAGAACTTAAAAGGAGAGGCCCCAGAAAGTGTAAGAAAATTATATAAATATTATTTTATGATGCAGATTCACGGGAAATCGATCCAGAAATCGTATAAGGTATTCCGCGTAAGGACCCAATGGAAATTGACAAAGATATAGCCATCGGGAAAGGCTATATAGGCTTTTCCCTCCTTGTTTGACTTAAAATAAGACTTGAATCTTAATCGTTAGACTTGATAAGTTGTAAACTATTAAGACAAATCCTTCAGGATTGGACGATTGCTGGAGCTGATTCGATTCATTATTCATGGCGACATATGGAAACAGAAATGAGGATATTCCGCAGACGACAGCGTTCTGTTGAAATCTTTTGAATATCTTTGGCGCATATCTACCCATTTTTGTTGGCTGGGGAATCTCTGAATGCTTTCAGCATTCTGCTGGCAGAACGGCGAAATGGCCAAGACAATCAAACGTGGCTATAAAGTCAACTGACTTTATTACCAGGCCCCCCTCCCAGCGACGCCGCCACTCAGTTGCATCGTTAGCGCGGTTAATGCCCAAAAGCGATGACACCGATGCATTCCCCCTCTCCAAGGATATCTGTGCTCCGCCGGTCCTTTCTGGATATTTCCTGGTCCTTTGCATCTACCATCACTACCATGTCTCGTCCATATCCACCGATTGCCATTGCCAGGCCAATAGCAATACCAATTCCAATCCCTCCCCTGTCCCACTTGGCCGAAAAGACACAAAAACAAAAACCGAATGGCAGGCGACATATGGACGTCATTGGCCAGGGCCATAACACTGCAACTGCCGCCATCTGTTGGCGACTATCCGCGTCCGCATTCGCATTCGCATCCGCATCCTCAGGCTCCAACATCTGCCTTTGCATTCGTAAAGGACGTGGCGGCGAAAGGACTAAAGGAGAGCGTTGATTGGTTTCTTTCATTCAATTATTTTTATTAAAAATCCAAAAAACTTCAAAACTTTGATGAAAAATTATGAAAAGATATTTTGTAAACTTTTAAAAAAGTTGGATATATTAATTAGAATTTATAGAAATACAAACTTATTTATTTTTAAAAGCTTGTTGCAAGTTTCAGGTTTTTAAACATTTTCAAAAATTGTATTTTTCAAAATACTCAGGACTGTAGATTAAAGTTTTGAATAACATTATTATTTATTAAGATTAAAATTAATAAAGATTAATGGGAAAATAAAAGTAATTAATTTGGAAAGATAATAAATCGATTGTTATCGATAGCTATCGTTCATGTTTCTGCGATTGCTCTCTGATTAATTACTGCAATTAAATAATAATTGGAATTGAATGAAAAGGTAGTCCCAATAGTTGGATAGTTTTCCTGGAAGTGTATACAGTTTCCGGCTGGCAGCTGGCCATTTCCTGGCCAACCAACAGGTGGAACCGACGGTGTCATAACAACCGGCAAAGGCAAAACAAAAGGCCAAACGCAAACTGGCCAGCAGAAAATGACAGAGAGGGCCGACAGGACGGGCCTGGATAAGGCGGGATGGGCCAGGTGCGGAGGGGGGCTGGGCGGGAATTGGAAAACTGGAGATTCAGCCATTTGGCTTCGGTTAAATGGCAAACATTGACGTTTGCCGTTTGGTTGTTATTGAAATTTTTCGAGCGTGACCGTGTTAAAGTTGAGCAAAGACCAGCCCAGGTCATTAAGTATGCAACAAATTGATGCATGCCACCAACCCACCCGTTCAACCCACCCACCTGCCGCCATACATAAATGTGAACTGGAAATGTAATGAGAAGTGTTTGCAAACAAAAAAGCCATTCAAAAGTGAATTCAACCAGACATGAAAGAGCATCATTGACTTTTGGCCTCAAAGGGAAAATTATTATTGAAAAGTCACCCCGGGCAATTAAGTTCCTTGAAAGTTCAAATTGAATTGCCTCTTTAATTTAAAATATTTTCTTAAATTTAAGTTTCTGGGTATCCTTTTTGGCTATTTTTAAGCCTTTCTTTTATGGAGACCCCGTGACGCAACTGTACCTAAAAATGGAATCGAATTGATCAACTGGGAATCCCAACCACTCGTTCTATCTGCTGTATATATATTTTTTTGGCCAAATCATTTGCCACTACCTCGGTTTTCGGGCGCTTTCAAGGTAAACCAGCCATAAACTCGACATAACCTCACATAAACTTGAAAAGAAGAGTGCCACCTAAAAAGCCAAACCCTCCCCAGAACCCTCCGAGTCCCCGATTCCCTCAAAAACCTCCAAAACGCCAGCCGAAAAAAGGACCTTAGGTCGTAAAGCAGCTGTTGCTCCTGTGCGTGGCATGTCCTTGCCGCACTACAATCACAATCTCACACCTCTACTAAGGCACTGTCAAAAAAAGCCAGGTTTTATTTTCATTTTATTCGGATTACGCCTCAATTTTTTTTGGGATAAGTAATTATAAATAATTGTAAATAATTATTGTTTATTATTTTACATAATATTCAATTATTTCATCTTTTTCTTTTCAATATAAAATATAAAATTTCAAATGGATTAGTCTATCGATAGTTAAATAGTGATGAGTAATGAATAAATATGTATATTTTTACGATATATATCATTTGGAATGCATGGACTTCGTATATTTAAGCTTTTATTTATTTATTTTATAAAAATTATACATTTTTTAGTTTAAAATAGACTTGTTCTTTAGTTTTCCAAGTAAATAATTAGTAATTATATATAATTCCAAGTTAATAATACTTTTTATAAAATACCTTTCGATAAAAGCTTGTTTAGTATTTATTTTTCCTTAAAAATATACTCAAAGTTTCTCTCTCTGTCTTGAGCTGTAGAATAAACTTAGGAAATGAATTTATTCGAGTGTAGGGGAATGAGAGGCGATGGCCGCCGCAAGAGGCAACAAAATTCAATTTACTATGCGCGCTTTATGGCCGAGTCCTGTTGTGTGTATGAATGTGTGTATGGGTATGTGTGGGTCTGTGGGAGAAAGTGGAGAAATGTTAGCAACAAAAAGCGAATCGCAGTTTATGGCTTTTCCCTTTGTCCCGCCCCACGTTCCCACCACACCAGACAGAAGTAATTACAAGTGTTTGCTTATTAAGTTCCATGGCTCATTAGGCTTTCGGACGGCGATAAATGCTGTCAGTGGAGCAGCAGTCACCATGAGATCCACCTTTCAAGATGGACGGGGAACACCGCGGGCCATCGACACCGCATTAAGGCCCAAGAACATCATGAAAAGCAACAAGCTTTGGGGCAAAGTCCTTCATCCTCGCATCGGCGCATTGTATTATCTAATTGTCAGTCTTAGTAGAGGGATTACTGTACTAATTTTTCAGCCACCTCAGAGCGACGTTGGCCACCCACGCCGCAGGACATCCGGCGTTGCCAAAGGAGAGAGGATACTAATCCAGGTACCGTTACGCGTTGTGGCCATTGGCAATCAGCGAAATTGTAAAACCGTTAACAACATGGTTGGCATAGGTCCTACATTCTACCTTATTTATCCTTTTTCCTGCCATCGTCCTGTCGTCCCGTCGTCCTGTGACCTGCCCTCCTGTGTCCTCCAGGTGAGTTCGTGGTGTGGCTTACCCCTGATTTGATGGCCGTCATTTTGTGGCAACAGCCAACATGGACATGTTACATTGATTGAAATTTTTGCCCAAAAACGAGTATTGGCCAACTTTTCGATTGGCCACTTTACTAATTTTTGGTCACCAACAACCCGCAGTTAATGGGCTTTTCAGTTTGGTGGAAATGGAAGGAAATGCTACGGAGGACCCATAGAAGTACTAATAATACCGAAAACTTGGACTTGGATTTGTTAAAATTAGAGCTAAAAAGGCATATTTTAATTAATCATTTAAGATTTTAAGTGAAAGCTTAAATTATCGATATTTAATGAAATATCGATAAGCCAATATCCAATAGGATTCATCGTTTTGTTAAATTTTTAAAGTTTAATCGCACAGTTGACTTTAGTTTTCGCAAAATTCAAATTCCATCCCCTTCCTTGCCTATTTTAGATTAATTATCACAAATTAGGTATTAAGTTTTAGCCTTTTGGGAGATAGGGAGGTGGGATGCTGGAGGTAAGGCTCCAAAATTGTACTTCTAATCCCATTTGCTTTGTCTATTTCAATTTTCCCACCAGCCGCCCCATGCCCGCCAGCCACTTGATCCTTTCATTCTTTTTGCCAACGGGCCGGATTTTCGTTTTGGCTCCTGGCTACTGGCTCCAGGATTTTAGCTCTTGGCCAGTCGCTATTGGCCCGTCTGCCAATTACCAATTAAGCTTTGCTTAAAGCCCAATTAATGCCACACCCCCACCCCCCTCCTTGCCACCAACGGCATCATCATTATCATCATCATTACCATTACCATCATCAATGCAATTATTGACAACAAAGAGGGGCACATTGCCAAATCCTGGCCAGAAGCGGCAATCGACTAACTGGGACGACGAGATGCACTCCAAGTCATCCAAAGGACACAAAACCCGAAAAGTCGGGGGATACCAGTTGGGGATATCAGGAGGGGGTGACAAGGGGGATGGGAGGGGAAACTCAAAATCGGGATTGATGATTCGGCTAGAAGGCACACAATGCCAAAGCCAAAATCGAAGCTGCAGCGTCCAGATGACCCAAAACATTTCCTCTAAGCCAAGTTTTTCGGCCAACAAGACCAGGTACACAGGAAAAAAAAAACAAAAATGAAACAACATTTTAACTATAATATTCCTTTAAAAATGTGTATTTTATTGAGTTATCTTATATCCTTTTATATTTTATTTAAAAATAGGGATAACATGTTTCTTAAAAATATCTTCGACAGTGTCCTTGAACTTTTGTATTGTTTTCTATTTGAAAGATAAGTGAAAAATTGGTCACTGATTAAATTCAACACGTTGGGGGACTAACTAACTTGTTTTTTATTTCCCGCCAAAATGGTGTTAACTTTTGGGCTCAGTCCGGCCGCAGACCGGCAATTACATCGCCCCTCTAGACGCCCCTCTCCCCACCCAACTCCCTCCGCCTAAAACCGCAGTGGAACGAACTCCCCTCCCCCCTAATTTGAACCCCTCGGGGCATTCGAGACCAAACACTCGTTTGCGATTCTCGACAGGCGGGGGTGTCACTCCTCCTTTCTTTGTTTTTTTTTTTTTTTTTTTTTGGTTTTCTTTCAATTTTCCCTTTAGGGCCCGCCCATCAGCCCCGCCCCTAAACGTCGCCGCTGTTGCGTCATTAGCGACTGCACAAAAAAAAAACACTTAAATAAAAATGAATGATTTTTAAGAGGAATTTAATCATACTCTTAAAAATCGAAAACAATATCTTATATATTAGTTATTAATTATGGTAACTAATTAGCAACTAATTAAACAGATAAAATTCATAATTCTTCATTAAAGATATAGGTATTTTTATGGATTAGCAAAGATCAAGTTAGAGCTCATATACAAAGGATATAGCCAACCGATTATTAGGAAAAAATCGAAAAATCCTATCCTATCGAAAAAATAATCGATAGAATTTATTATAACAACTTTTTGGGGTAAAAATGCTAAGTAATGTCCAGTCAGCCTGATCATAAATATATATATGCTTTATACACAAGATATATACTTTATTCTTCTGAATATCCACATCCACAGGACCCTCTGCAAGAGTATCTCTAGAAAAATCATCCGGATTTGTGGAGACCAAGAAAAGCTGCCGCCGGCGGGAAATCGTTTTTGTTTTTGAAGTTTGCCCAACTGGAGCTGCAGAGCTCGTGGGGCATCGCGGCCAGGACTAGGGATGCCACAGGACCTGAAGGATAACGGAGCGGGATTGTGGCAATACGGGATTGCGGGATGCAGTTGTTGGATGCGAAGGCGGCCAACAAACCTGGCCAACAACTTGGGGCGACTTTTTGCACTCATTTCGCACGTTCAAACAATGGACGGAGGGGGAATGGCGGGGGGATTCGGGGCCAGCTAGCGAAAAGTAATTGGAAGAGGAAGCGGCAGGCGGCATGCGGCATGCGGAAGGGGGGGCGGCGAGGAACAAGGAGACAGGACATGGCCCAAGGATAGGGAAGTTGCTGAGAAAGGAACAAACTCGGGCACGCAACTAAACGCTATGCCAGGACGCCCTGCCCGGACACTCTGCCAGGACACTCTCAAAGCGTAAAGGAGTCTGGATTTTTTGGATCAGGCGACAAATATTTGAAAAGGATATATTTTATTCTTTATAGTTCTTTAATAATGATCTATATATTTAATACATTATTATTTATTTATTTTTTTATATTTTAAAAACTATAATTTGGAATTCTTAGTGATATTTTTAAAGCCTCATTCATAATTAATTTATTTCATAAAAAATTTCGTACATTTTAGCATCATTTGTTTTACTTTTATCTGCGTATCTGTGTCTGGGGGCTGTTGTCGGCTGGCTATTTGTGAGATACTTAGATACTACCTTCTGGACCCAGAGAGAGAGAGCGAGAGAAAGGGAGAGGCGGAGGACATTAGAGGCATCAGCCGCACACGAAAATACAGTTAGCTTAAAGCATTTCCCGTATTTTACTGTCATGCCTCTGTTTTTCACTGTAGATGTGTGTGTGTGTGTGTCTCTTGGGGGCGTGGCTGGATGGGAGGTTAGCCAACGGTGCTTTGGGGTTTTCCACTCGGTCCTTGTAAATTACTTGATTCGTTGTTGGAATTTAATTAACATTTTCCTAAGTTTTACTTTTAGTCTTTTTAGTAACTCACTGTTTTTATCTAACTCTCTCTATGTGTTTGTCTGTGTCCTTTTTTACTTTTTATATCCATCTCTTTCTAGCCTTGGTTTGCCGTCTCTCTCTGTCAGTGACAGGCATTTCATGCGGGCTGAGAACTCGGAATCCAAAAACGGACCCAAAAAAGCTTACGAACTTGTTATGTTTACACATTGAGGCCTCTTGCATTTGTGTTGGTAAACACAAACACTTTCCCAAAAAAAAACACACACACACACTGTCAAATACATAGACTGCCACTCACACAGATACTCAGACATACAAAATGAATGAGGCCATTGAGAAGTGTACATTTTAAAGTGCAGATAATTGCGCATGTAGACAAAATGGATTTTGGACTATTTATGTGGCTCGACCGCACACACGTACACTGAGAAGAAATAGTTATTATTCTCATATTTTAAAGAGTGTGGTAGAAATATAATATTTAAAAGGTAGTCTCCTTTTCTAGACTAGAAATATAATATCACTAGAACCTTAGAAATCATAATCATTTTCTACTTCGCTTAAAAAATATTTAAATTAAATCGTAAGCTTTTATTAAAAAGTTTAAGCATTAAAATCAATAAACCTTTTATTAACCTTACTCTTTTGAAAAACATTATTTGCCAATTTCTTATTAAAATACAAATATATTTGTTCAAAGGATAAATTACAAAAAAAAAAATAAATAAAAACAAAATCAATTTTTAATAAAATCCTTTGTATGGTTGTAGACCCGAGGACATGTGTTCGTGGTTTTTGCGTTTTTTCTTCACAAAATTTCCAGATGCAATGGGACGTGGAAGGACACGGCAGGACTCTGGATTGAGGACTACCGTATACTTTGCAGCCAAAGAAGCAATTGCAGTGAATTGAAAAAGGAATTTCAAATCAAACAATAAAACCTACGAGGCAGCAACAATCATTTACATAAAAAACAATGCAAATAGAGCAAAAATTAAGCAAATTTAAATAAAGTGCATTGCTCATCGAGAATCGGGAAATGAGTGGAAAAATAAAAAAATCAAGCCATCAAGTGGAAAATGAAATGGAAACCCTTTACTGCAAATAACAGAAGAAAAAAATGCATAATAAATATATATAATTCATATAACATACATACTGATGTAGAAAATGGAATAAAATGCAATAAAGTGGACATGCAGGACATGCTGGGGATATGTGGCACGGGCGTGGTGGAGGTGGAGGGCGCAACCAGTCACCCACATTTTCCAGTTACCTGGCCAGCATGATAATAAAGCAAAATAATATCTGAACGAATAAATAGCAATTGGCAAACGAAACCAAAACGCATCCAAACCAAAATTCAAGCCAGGACAAATGCGGGCTGGCTGGATAGTTTTTGGCCATAATAGTCCGGCCTAATGACTTAATTCCCAGGCCAAAGTCTCAGCCAATGGCAGCGAACACTTTATCAAATTATATTCCCAATATTTGTTCACTCCATCAACTAAAATATTCAAATTAAAAGCTAATTATTATTTTATTTGTTTGTGAGTTAATATTGAAATAAAATTATCTTAATAAATATGGTTTGTTTTGTTTTTTTTTTTTTGTATTATTTTCCGTGTAACAATTTGTCAAACTAGCCATTAAAGCCACAAATGCCTGGATTCTCATCAATGAACTTAATGATGCCTAAATGATATTTAAACGTCTTCAAAGGACTTTATATATCTAGCAAATAGTAATTACATTGCTTACACACAAAGTATAGTCTGTAAATAAATACAAAAATAAATGAAACTGTAGCTGTAGATCCTTTAAAGTAAAGGAGCCCTCGAAGGGCCAGAGTCCTTCTGATTGATAAGCATTGTTTTCCATTGGCTAACAAATTATCCATATCCTGCTGGGTATCGTCTATATCCTTTGTTCCTTATACTTTTTTTCCCGCTAGCCATGCCCAGTAACGGCAGGACATGAGGGTGTATTGGGGACCCAAAAAAGTATGCTATACATTTTTTTAAAATCTCTTTTAAGCAAGGATTAGGCCCTATGGCTCTTAAAGGATATTTTAACACATCTCATAGTCAAGAAAGTGGGTGTATCAAATAAATCAACCATAAAAGTATGCTACATATTATAAAAGAGCGCTTTGAAGGACTTTTTAGCCTAGTAATGGGTATCATATAATTAATAGATTAACTTGAAAGAAAAGTCACAGCTATTACCTATTTAGAACAAAGTATGCTACCAATTTTCAAAGAAAAATAGTTAATATTTATTAAAAACTTTTTTTTTTTTTTTTTTTTTTTTTAAAGTTATATATTTATTAAAGATTAACAGGTATACTGCTACCTATGTGGCAGCTTGAGCAGGTTGTAAATTAAGACTAACAATGTATGGTAGTAGCTACGCGAATTATATTAGTTTTATTATGTTATTTTACATTACTATTTTTGTAATTTAAATAAACCGCAAAGGAAGATCATGCGGGTGAAATCTTCTTAACCTTCTTTTCCTAGGCCTCCGTAGCAATCTTTTTGCCAGGGTGTTGGGATGATTTCCAAGGCGTCTAAAATAGTTCTCCGCATGTGTCCGGCAAACATCCCCTACTTTTGGGATCTTGAGGTCCTTCTCTATGTCCCTCGTCCTCATGTACCAGGGGGCATTGCACATTTTCCGAATCACCTTGCTTTGGGCCACTCTTATTTTGTTAATGTTGGTTTTTGCCGTAATTCCATATATTTGTAAGGCATACTTCCAAATAGGGCTTAATATAGACTTATAAATCCGTACTTTGTTGGACAAAGATAGCTTATTTCTCGGCGAAAGAAGCCAGGACATCTTTCCGGCCTTCGAAAGAATAGTCTGCTTTAGCATGGTTGTGTGCTTTTGAAAGTTAAGTCTCCTGTCTAAGATCACCCCGAGGTATTTATAGGTGTTCTCGTGACGAAGCGCGGTACCTTGCATGGAAATTCCTGGGCAGAGCTTGGGCCTTGTTGCAAATGTGACACAAGCACATTTGCTGCAATTGATGCCGATGTTCCAATCTGTGGTCCATTTTTCGAAGCGAGAAACATATTCCTGAAGGCCTAGGGTTGCAGCGTCTATGCAAGGACTTCGGACGAGCACGGCTGTGTCGTCAGCATACGTTGCAATAAGCATGTTATCGTCGTCAACATGAGTGCAACCCCAGGAATCTGGCATGTCGGATGTATATAGCGAATATAGTGTTGGTCCCAGTACACTGCCTTGTGGTACTCCAGCTGAGATGTGACGTTTTGAAGACTCTTCGCCATCGAAGACAACGCTAAATTTCCTCTCAGAAAGAAAGCTTTTGATTAAGAGGAAAAGCTGTGGCGTAAGAGTTGTCTTAAGCTTGCATAAAAGGCCATCATGCCATACTCGATCAAACGCTTGTTTAATGTCCATAAAGACAGCTACTGCATACATTTTCCTCTCCATAGCTTCCAGAGCGAAGTTAACCACTCGGTGTAACTGTTCGGGAGTACCATGACCCTTTCTGAAGCCAAACTGCCACTTAGGAATTGCCCTGCTCACACTTTCCAGTTTAAGGATTCGATCCAAAATGACTCGTTCCATCATTTTTCCAAGTGCTGGAAGCAGACTAATTGGTCTGTATGCATCAACATCTGTAGGCTGCTTTCCAGGTTTGGGGATCATTGTAATGGAAGCAGATTTCCATGCCATTGGGAAATAGCTTAGTCTCAAAACGCTGTTGAATACTAGGACAATAAAAAGCAGAGCTTTGGTAGGAAGAATCTTGAGAGTCTTATTGTCAAGAAGATCTTCTCCTGGAGCTTTTTTGTTTTTAAGCTTTCCGATCAGGGATTTAACCTCTGTTAGGGTAACTGGGTTTGTGGGAAGCGCCATTTGAAAAGGTCTAGCCAGAACCGTTTGAACAAGAAATTGGTTTCCTATCGGAGCTAGGTCGAATGGCTTGAACCTATTTTCTAGGCTGTCCGCAAAGATATCTGCCTTCTGCTGACTTGTGCAATACCATCCACCAGCTGGGTTTCTAATCGGGGCCTTTGTGATGGCCTGCCTTTTGTAGCGATTCGTTAGCTTCCACAAGGTATAGTTGGAGGATGCATCAGGACCTGCATTTTCCAGCGTCTGGTCAAAATGATCTTGCTTGTTCTTTTCCAGAACTTTGCTGAGACGATTTGAGAGTCTTTTATAAATTCTGTGGACACGTATGTCACCTGTTCTGGTATATTCACGACGAGCTCTCCTTTTAAGCTGGATGAGTATTTGAGCATTTTGTGGAATGTTTCTGATGTGGTTCGATTGATGATTTTGCCTTGGTGTAGCAAATTCCGCAGCCGTGTGTATTTTCTCCATTAAAAGATCAACGGCATCATCGATGTCGTCAGGTCCATTAATTTCGATGTTGAGATGTATGATTCTGTCGAGCGCTTCCATGAATTTTTCTGGAGAGGAGCCAGGCGGAAGTATGGATTGCCTTTTGGTTTTGACTTGCGGCCTCTGGCTTAGTGTAGCTACAACCGGTAAATGGTCTGAAGACAACTCGTAATTTGTTGTGACTGAAAGCTTGTTGAGTGGTATTCCATTTACGATAAAGAAGTCCAGAGCTGTTGGCGTTAGACTGGTGTTGCAGGAGAAAAAGGTAGGGCTACCAGTAGCTAAAACTTGGCAGGAGCTAGATGCAATGGCCTCTTGAAGTCGCTTTCCTCGGCAACAGGACCTTAAGTTGCCCCACCATTGGTGCTTAGCATTAAAGTCTCCTCCAGCAATAAATTTGGGGCCAAGTGAGATCAATAACTGGTCAAAGTCGTTTTTAGACCAAGGGTCACTGGGAGGAAGGTATAGTGCAGCTATTCTCAAAACTCCATCAGTAGTTGTAACATTTACACAAGTTAGTTGTAGATTATTACGCGTTGTAGACTCGTTCTGAGAGTGGTGAATGCTAGACTTGATTAAGATTGCAGAAACACCTTTAGCAGTCATACTAGGGTGATTCGCATAGTATTGGTCATAACCAGGTATGTAAAATCTTAGGCCGGGGCGCATATGAGTCTCAGTGATGAGCATTACATCTATAGAGTTACCAATAAGAAAGAGACGGAGCTCTTCGCTTTTTCTTACTAGCCCTCTGGCATTCCATAATCCGAATTTTATGTTTGGGACTGTCATTTTTTGGATATTAGAATCTGTACCAGATCTCGGAATGCCTTGTTCGACTCAATTGTTTCCATAACTAGCTTGAACAGTTGATCTAGTCTAGTGTTGATATCGAGGATTGCCTTCTCAAGAGCGGACAAGTTTCCGTTGGAGTTCAGATGTTCCCTGGGTACATGTGTGGAGGTTTGCCTAGTTGCAGTAATATCATTGTCTCGAGAGTTATTTCTTGCCATATCAGCATATGAAACGCCGGCTCTGGTGGTTGACAAGGAAGAGAAAAGTTGACTTTGATTGGTCACTCTATTGCTGGAGAAGTTACCCAACCTCGCTCCGGGCTTCAGTTTCCTACTTAACTCCAGTCTGACTTTACAGCCTTTAAAACTGGCAGGATGATTTTCCCCACAGTTTGCACATATTATTTGGTTTTTGAGCAGTGCTTCGCATGATTTAGAATCAGTTGCATGGTCTCCAGCACAGTTACCACAGACAGGCTTAATAAAGCAACAATTACGAGTGTGACCAAAGTTTTGGCATCTATAACATTGAACCAAATCCTTATTGCGAGTAGCCTTCTCCACTGTGACCCTGTGTCTTCCGATTTGATTAATTTTTAGTGACTCAGGAACATTTGGAGTCAGTTTAAGGTTCACGAAAAATAAATTTTGCCTTGTATTTTCCTCGTTGATTTCTTCATCAACATTGTCATTAGCCCCCCGCCTACCAGGCTTTCTCGGGCAGTAAATGTTCATAACCGTGAAGCCTTTGTCCGTAAAGCAACGCTCTATTTCTTCTTTAGGGACAGTGTAGTGAATATTCTTCAGTACCAGCTTGAACGGTTTGTCCTCACGAAGCTGGTGATGCCAGAACTCGCAGTTTAAAGCTGTTAAGCAACGGACGACTTTCCGAAATGCATCAGAACCGTCTGTGTATATGCGGGTAACACCGAACTTTGATGTGCGTATACTGTAATTATCCGCAGAGATGGTCTCATTTAGGGTGCGTTCCAGCGTAGGAATATTATTAACTTTCGGAACGCAAATAGGTGGGGGTTTAGGATTAGTCAACGGAGGCCGATTGAATGAGCTTTGCTCTGTACGAGTATTTGTAACGATGCTATGGGCAGGTGTCCCGGAAGTCTCCTCATTCGTTTCCATTTCGTCCGTAGAAGCCTCTTCGTTGTCTAGAATAGCGAATCGGTTGTTGTGCAGTCCAGTTGGTGTCGAAGTACCTTTAGGTTTACCATTTGCATTAGCCTTGCTTTTCTTCGGATTTTCTAAATCCTTGATGAGATCAGTTGGAGTCCGTTTCCGGCGTAGTGGGCCACCTGAATCTTGGAAGGAGCACCCCTTAGTTGGCATTGCTGCGTCATTGATCATTGCTGGCAGCGAAGACCCTTCAATAGATGTTATTGGAACAGCATTGGAGGATGTTGCAACAGTATATGTTGACACATTCGTGACATGTGTAACTGTAACAGTGTTGGTTACTGGAGTGGGAGAACTGGTTTTAACCAGGTCTGCAGGTTGATGCTGAATTGCATCCAGCTGCCGTTGAGCCAGATCTCTAGCAAGCATGGCTCGTAGTTCCGCTGGGCTTTGGCCAGCGATTTTTTCCATCCTTCTCGAATCCAGCCGCTAAAAGCGGCGGATAGGAGGATTGCTATAGGGTTGGAAAATGCTACAAAAAGTAAGCTGTAATCGGTGTTTAGCAATAACACTAATGTTAACTTTTAACACTTTTAAACAGCTGATTAGCACGTGTTGAAAATTGTTCATGGGACGCCGGTATTTGACCCAATAAGCATAAAAAGACTTCACTTTGTTAAATAAGTTTTTCTCGAGTAGAAATTTCACTACGGCTGACTTCTCACGTCAGATTAGAGTTAGTTTGCCACTTTGTGGACTTGTCCATTGATTAACAACTGCTTTCACAAAAATTTTTTCTAGCACTTGTACTGCACATGCGTCCCGTCGAAGAGCTCGATCACGACCTAATATTTATTAAAAACTCGAAATGTATGAACGACCATCCATAAAAGTATGCTACAAATTTTAATTTTATGAAAGAGGAGAAATAAACTCCAAGTACTGGGTATCATATGGTCGAGTCCTTCCCCCATTCCACATATTTTTTTGCCTTTTGCTTTTTGCTTCCTTCAATATCGCAGCGCTTTATGTTGAATGTAATAAATATTTACATTCCGCCGAGCGCGCGAACAAACAAACTTCGTTTGTCAGGACAGCCAGGACATGCAGCTACAATCCTTTTGGCTGATGGCACGCCTGGTATACGCCTGGCCCCCCACTCCCACACATACACACATACATATACATATATTCTTTACCGCCTTTTCACCCTTTCCTTTACGCGCTTTCTTCGCTTGACAATGTAAGCTCAAACAATTTCATTTCCAAACAAACATACGCATACAGTTACCCGAGCACGTACACACACACATACACACACACACATAACGGTACATTAATTGATAATTGTTTTGTGCTCAAAAGAAATTAAAGAGCAGTAGCTGTCTCTTTCGCCATTACTTCTCTCTCTTCAGCATTCTCCGCCCCATTACACTGAAGATGTATGGCCGAAATAGAAGAGGGGAGGGGTGACTAATAGGAGTAAACAAGAGAAAAATAAAGATGAAAAAGTAGACATTTTTGGCATTTCATAAATTAAATTAATTGACAATTTGGTTTTCTTTTTTAATTATTTCAAAGCTTTAATGTAAAACATTATATTTTAGAGTTTAATTTATAAAATAAGAATCTCTAACTATTAAATTCTCTCAGTGTTTCTTTTATCTACGAATACTATCTACACATACTCCTGTTTCTGCACTATTCCGTTTTGTTGTTTTCATTTATTATTATTACCGCTTGGCCCCCCCTTTCCCCTTTTTTTTTGTTTTTTTCATTAACTTTTTTGTATTTGAACATTTTCAAGGTGGCACGCCCCCTCTGCTACTGGGGGAGGGAGGGGGGTGGCAAGTTAATTGAACGATTAGTTTTTGTACGTGGACCACGCCCACATCGCAGCGCCCCTTTCGGCGGTCACTATTTAATTTTATCTGCAATGCTTTGGCTTTTATTTTCGTTTTTATCGCAGCAACAACACACAAACTATGTACACCGCCACGCCCCCCTTCCGAAAAGCACCGCCTCCATTTTGTATTTTAGAAAGAGAGAGAGAGGTAGGGGGGGAGCGAGGCAGAGCGAGAGAGAGATGGGGAAAGGAAGCAAAAGTCAAATGCCAAAGCAGTAAAAAGTCAAAAGGCCATAAGAAGCAACAACAACAACAAGTAATAGTAATAAGTGAGGAAGAAGAAGTAGTGGAATGGAGCGGGAGAGGAGAGGCGGATGGAGATGGGCGCAAAAGTTAAAATAAATAAAACAAAGCAAACGCACGAAATGACACAACAGAGACAAAGAAAGTGTACGGCGAGGTGTGATGGGGCGGCCCCCATTAGGGGCGGGCTAGGAGAGAGAGAGGAGACCACCCACCCAAGCACCACCACCAGCTGCGCGACAAAACGTTGCCGAAACGACACGAGAACCCGCCTAAAAATGACAGCAAAACATGGCAGAGTTGTTGCCCTCCAACGTGTACACTCAGAGAAATTTATGCAAAAAATTGAAATATTTTTTTGAGAAAACAACTATTAAATATTATATTATTCTCTTATTAATAATTTTTTTCAAAAACATGATATAATTTTTTTTCTCAGTGCATTAAAGTTGTGCAGACCGTTAAATGGTAGCTAGAGAGGGCGGCAAGTGGGAATGGGGTGTTTGGAAGGATGAAGGATGAGATGGCGCCGGCAGCAGGAACAGATAATTTAAAGCAACACGGCAACTGCCGACTCCAGGATCCGGGCTCCAGGACCTGGCTACAGGAGTCCGCACTTCTCCAATTCTACGGGTCCTGCGTTCGGGCCTCTCCGTTCCATGGCTGGATCCCAGTTCTCGCCCGCTGTGCCTCCAAGTAGCCGAATGGCAACTGTTGATAATGATGATGGAAGGGCCGGCGACACGCTCTCGCCATGAGGTACAGTGGAGCCTCTAAGGATGGTCCTCAAATATGATTTCAACTTAATTCTAAATAAATAAATTTTTAAAAAAAGGGTGAAAATTGTAATTTTCCCTTTAAGGGAAACTCCTTACACATTAATTATTGTTTATTATTAATTTTTAAAGATTTTTAAGGCTAAAAACTTATTAATATTAATTAGTCTAATTAAAAAGATTCTTACTTAAAATAAAAGCATTGTTAAGAGGGAATAGTAAGAAGGTAACAAAAACAGAAATAAAATTAGAGAAAAAAATAATAATTTGTGGGTTGGAGGATCGAACTGGAGTCTTTTAAATTTAAAGACTTTTAAGCATCTTGGGGGGAGGAGGAGGCCTGGAGGGCCTTTGTCTTTCATTTCCACGCATCCTGGCCACATTAGCATAAGCTTCATTACCCGGCTGATGAGATGTTGGTCACACCTCCGAACTGGTCAACTGGAAGCCTTTTGGCAAAGAGTCCTGCGGTTGCGACTTGCTGATGTTTGTATGGGTCCTGTGTGAGAGTGCCGGGATGTTGATTTTAAATGTTGATGCCACTGTGGGCGGACTGTGGGCTCCTTGAGGTCGCCGTTTACGCACACGCGCGTGAATCAAATGCCAGGTGGGTGGGACAGTGTGTGTCTGTGGGTGTGTGTGTGTTTATACAAACTTGCGCGGTAATTAATTTTATTTAATTTTCGACGACAATTCAAGCGACAAGAGCAAGGGCAGCCGAAAAAGCCAAGGAGGAAAAGGACACGCTACAGGAAAAAACAAGTTAACAACAAAACGTCAACAATGAGAGGAAAGCCGTCTGAAAATGGCCAAAAAGAAATGCTGGTCCTTTGGCCATCTTCTGCCCTTTTTTTTCTCCAGCTGCACAGTTCAAAACAACAAATAAACCAAATAAATAATTTTTCTTTTATTTTTTATTATTTGATGCAAGTATGAATTTTTCTTTGTGATTCAAAGAAATTCTAATTAAATTATTTTGTTTAATTTATTTGTATTTTTTTTTGTTTTTTTTGTCTCTGTTCTGGCTAAAATGAAATCAAGAGACTGTCCAGTGTCCTCTGTCCAGTGTCCTCTGTCCGTTGTCCTGTGTCCGTGCAGGGGGCACATAATTATCAGCCACATCAGCCGCAGACGACAGGACTTTGACTTTTAGAGGGGAGGAGGGGGCGCAAGAAACTGGCAAAATTGGCGAAACGTAACGAAACGAAGTAAGAAAACAAGTTTAACTTAATTGTCAACATTGTGCCACGCGGACACAAACAACAATGGCAGGACGAGAGCCAGGACACACACTCTCACACACACACACAACGAAAAGACGCACGAAAGCTCAAAAAAGATAGCCAAAGCAAGCGAACAAAACTAAAGTTGAATACCAAAACGGAAGAAAATAAAGTAACTGCACTAATGATGGAGCACGCCAAAAAAAAAAACAAGGATGAGATGGGAGTAGAAGTAAATAAAGAGGAAGGGAAGGAGGAGGCTTAGAAAAAGAAAGATAGAGAAAGGGAAAGCAATATTATTTATTTACTTTTATTTAAAAATTATTGAATTAAAGTTTCTTTATTGGAAATTAACTTTAATGTGGTTTGAAAGAGAATTTGAAGAATCCGTCCATTAACTAGGGATTCCTGGACGTCCTGCCAGAATCCCCATGGAAATTTTTGTTTTTCCAATTTTTCATATAAAGCCAATGGTTATTGCAGATCCTTTCAGTTTATGGCAAAAGGTGGAAAATAAAAATTGCAGGAATTCCAAAATATAAAAGCCACTCTGAATTCGTAATCCATTAATTCGGAAATTGTCGTTCCCAAAGTCAAGATGCTCCTGTTGAACACGCAGAAAAACTAAACAAGAAACAACAAAAAATAAAAGCAATCAAATGGCGGCGTGCGCCTCACTAATGAGACTCTAAACAAAAACAAACTCCCAGCCCCATTAACCCATGCCACCACCCCCAACACCATCCCAAGGAAAACGCATGCCAGCACGCTTCTCATAACCCTTAATACCCTCTTTCCGCCACTCCTTCCCCAACAAACCACCGAAAAACATGCGAATACCTGAGGGAAAGGGTAAACGAAAACAAAACAGACACGGAAGAACCCAACAAGCATTGAAATAAAATTTAAAAGCGTAATTATTTCCAACGAACCGAAAAAATGAACACTAAATAAATAACATAACATAAAAAGGGTAAGCAGAGCGGTTGGGCTGGGTGTTAAAAGCAGGCTATTTTTAGCGGCTAATTATGATTTGTAGCAGCTAAAGCTAATTGCAATTAGGTTTATGGCGCCAAAAATAAACGAATATCATTTTAAAATTTAAAATTATGCCGCTCTCAACTGGAACTGCTATCGATAACAGTTGAGTTTGGAACTAGTGGCAAGTGTGTACACACTGCGATAGTTTGTTATATAAATTCAAAATTTAAATATTAAACCAAACAGCATAATAAAACAGAATAGTAATGTTTCATGTTTTATTTAAACCAAAAATTGAAAGCTAAATCGCCAATTTTTAATTTCATTTGCAACTGTTTTTGTTTTTGAAAATTGATATATATATATGTATATATCTTACTCGTTTCCCCCCAAACTCTCCTAAACTAAACTAAAATCTATATAAATCCATAAATCATAGACAAGAAAACTATATAAACAACCAAAAATGATGCAATTTCACAGAACATTTCAAACTGAAAAAATATATGGATAAGTTAAAAGTATGGGTTTGTAACATGTGTTAATTTTTGCCACTGTATTTCGAACTCTAAAAATCGAGAAATTAATTTCTATAATGCTACTATATTTCAAACTCTAAAACTCGGGAGAATATTAATCGATCTACGAACAAAAAAGGCTAAACAATATCGATTTAAAAAAAACCGTACTATCGATATTTGCATCGAATTTTCGCCACCTCTACTACCATCTCTTAGAGTCGGAATAACACGAATATTTTTGTGATTCGATTTTTTAACTTAAAAACATGGGCGATGTGGACAAGTGGATCGAGGTAGTCAAGGAGTGCAAATACTTGCCCGAGAATGAGCTCAAGAAGCTGTGTGACATGGTCTGCGACATCCTGATTGAGGAGACAAACATCCTGCCAGTGAGCACGCCCGTCACCGTGTGCGGCGACATCCACGGACAGGTGAGATATACATATTCCTACTAGTATATTTGATTCATATCGTTAAACACCAATTATCCCAATTAGTTCTATGATCTGGAGCAACTGTTTCGAACTGGCGGTCAAGTTCCGTACACCAACTACATATTTATGGGCGATTTTGTGGATCGGGGATACTACTCGCTGGAAACGTTCACGCGCCTGCTGACCTTGAAGGCTCGATACCCGAACCGGATCACCCTGCTGCGGGGCAACCACGAGACGCGCCAGATCACCAAGGTGTACGGTTTCTTTGACGAGTGCTTCAGCAAGTATGGTAACGCCAATGGATGGAAGTACTGCTGCAAAGTCTTCGACCTTCTCACCATAGCCGCTGTAAGTCTTACGACATACCTTACTTAAGGATCTGATTGTATTTCATTTCATTTTCAGATTATCGACGAAGAGGTACTGTGCGTCCACGGCGGCCTGAGTCCCGAGATCATCACCCTCGATCAAATCCGGACCATAGAACGCAACGGTGAGATACCGTACAAGGGTGCCTTCTGCGATTTGGTGTGGTCCGATCCCGAGGACATGGAATACTGGGGCCAGAGTCCGCGCGGTGCTGGCTGGCTGTTTGGTCATAATGTTACCAAGGACTTTATGGCAATAAACAATCTGGATTTGATCTGTCGGGCGCATCAGCTGGTGAACGAGGGCATCAAGTATATGTTTGAGGGCAAGCTGGTGACGGTGTGGTCGGCGCCAAACTATTGCTATCGATGCGGCAACGTGGCGGCCATACTCAGCTTCGAGACGGCGCAACAGCGACAGACAAAGATCTTCCTGGCGGTGCCGGATGCCGAACGGGTGATACCCAAACAGAATACAACGCCCTATTTCCTCTAAACCATCACCGACGATAACGTACTGTGATACGATGCCCCCCAAAAATGTAGTCCCTGTCCCCACATACCCGGAGCGATCCACCCACAGTTTAGTTTACCTTGGGAGAGATCTATTTACGCTTTTGGACCAGCAAGCTGAAGCCCTCGACTGATCCAGTTGTCTACCTTAAACGCCTTTGCAAACACACTCAACAAAACATAAAAAAAAAGCACATCTACACATAACTTGCTGTCTACTTTAAGATCAACGTTTGTTTAATCTTTTGTTAATTGTTTTCAACAAAAAAAAAAAAAAAAGAAAAACAAAAAGGAAGGATTGGGTGAAGTTTAATAATAATTATATACAAGTATTGTATTTAACGATGAAGAATGAATGGCGGAGCAGCTAAAGCCCTTGCATATTTTATCATATTTTGTATTCCAAAACTATTTATTTCTGTAAAACAACACAAATTATATATTTTGTACATTTTTTTGTAAGAATGCCCCAAAAAAAAAGAAAAAAAAACATCATAGAAGACAAAACAAACGCTAATCAATGTGGCGGCACAAAGCATTGAAACTATGTTTAACCAAAAGTGTGATCCCGATCAAAAAATACGATTAAAAATTAAAAAAAAAATAAATAAAAACAGAAAGGCAATAGCTTATATAACGTTGCAGTTAAATGGCGGCTTATATGGTATAAGATATATATTTAAAAAATCGCACAAAGTTTGACCATGGCTAGTTCTAATCAAGTGGCTTTTACCCTTTGACATTCCACTTCCTTTCTATGGAAGTCCTAATATCTGTAGACCCTGGTCCTTGACAGGATCAGTTGAAATTTCAAAAGCGTCTCTTCACGCTCTTCATGGAAGTCCTAATTTCTGTAGACCCTGGTCCTTGACAGGATCAGTTGAAATTTCAAAAGCGTCTCTTCAAGGCGAAAGTTTTTAAATGATTCTTCCTGTGCTCTCTCCGACTCTCTCTCTCATTTCCCTTTCTTTGAAATTTGAGGCGAAAGCGCAAAGGAAAAGAATTTTCAAGTTCTTGAATTAAAAAAATCGCGAGAAAATGTCTAAGAAACCTATTCGAAGTATATTGCAGCGAAAAAGAAGCGTTATAAAAATTATAATTTCAAATATCGAATAGATCAACAAAATAACGATATTAATCGATTAATCGTATAAAACTGGCAAGTGAAAGGCACGAAAAATAAATATCGGAGGATAAATAAATATCGGAGTCATCGAATAGTTCCCTGAGGATCTTGTGGAATTTTAAATATTTTCAAGTCTTTCTTAAGTAAAAAAAAAAGGTTAAAAAATGAATTCCCTGAAGAATTAATTAAGTAATTTTCAGACTATCGAGAAAAATAAAAAATTATAAAACCCTTTAAAATGGAAGCTTTATTTTATTGATTATTTTCTTGTATCAATATTCATTAAAATAAAATTCTGAATAATGAAGTATATAGAAATAAACAAGAAAGTGAAGCAAAAATGTAGGACATCCTTCCTATCCTCATAATATGAATCCTGGAATTATAGGATGTATAAGGGGGCACATATATAAGGGAAATGGCTATATCGAGCCTATATATATACTATCTATATACCATGAGGGGCAATAATACATGGGTATTATCCCTATGGTAGTCCTTCGGTATAGGAAAAGGGAGCGCCATGTTTATAGCCCATTCCCCATCTCCCTCGCTTTCGATATCCATATACCATATAGACTTGAATTTCTTACATAAATAATTTTTATTTCGTTTCGCTTCCGCTCATGATTCATTCAACAATAAATGTATATATATTTTCATCATCTGTGTACTTTTAATATATCATCTGTTTGATCCGTCAAATAATATTTCAATTATGCTAGTAACCAATTGAAAAACAAAAAATCTAATGACAAGAGTTTCTAATTATGAGGTTAACAAGTTTGGGGATTGGGGGATAAATATTATTTTTCCATAATTCCTAGTTCCAAGGGCACCCGGCCATGCACAACGATCATTTTTTAAAAAAAAGTGTGATTTGAAAAAGCAACAATTTTGATTGAAAAAAAAATAAGGAAAAATCCGATCAAACATGCATTTATGAAAGCAAAAAAAAAAAGAAAAGAATGAAAAAATAGTTAAAAGAAGCAAGGGGTTAAATATTATAGTCCTTGATGTAAATGATTTTTAAGGTTTATCCGTTTTTGCGTCCAAGCTTAGAGCTTCAGATCATTATCGCCCCAATATCAGATCAGATCCCCACCGAAACTATATCCGCCTACTGCGGCGATATATAGTTGTGCTCGAATATATCCAGCTCGTTCTGTATGTAGTTGGCCTTGTTGCGGAGCAGTTTGAGCTGCTTCTGATTGGCCTCCAGGACGTTCAGTTGACCCTCCAGCGTTTTCAGCTCATCGTTCATGTCGGTGGTGGCGGTGTCCACAGTGCGGCACAAACGGGCAAAGGTGCTCGACAGCTCCCTATACATTAATTACAAAAAAAAAAAAACATAATTAAAGCAAACTATTGCAATGAGTTGTGGTTGGCGGTGTCCTTACTGCTGCACTTGATGACTGCAATTGGCCGAGGTGAGGTCGACGATCATCTTGAGCTTCTTGGTGGCATGACGAACATATTGGCCCTTGAAGGTGCGCTCCTTGGCCGAGTTGGTCCACGACAGGCGCTCATACAGATAGATGCAGCCGTAGAGGGCGCCAACGCCGACAAGGACCCGCCATCCGATCGTTTTCAGCATCTGCAAGTGTTCGGGATTCAGCGAATACACATACCGTTTCATTATCACCTGCTTGCCAGGTGGAGCGTTGAGCACAAGAGGCTTGTTGTTACATTAGAGCTGTTTTAAACTTACAATGCCGGCCACCACGAGTCCCCCAACCGTGCCCTGCGATCCGATCGAGCTCACCGCAAACCGCGATATCAACGACAACTGTTCGGGCGTAATCCCCGACATCCCTCCCGATCCGGGCAACAGGCACACGGGCGTCGTCTCCACCGGTGTGCTGGCGGGCGTAACCACACTATGCTGTCGGTTAAACATATTAGATATTAGATCGATTTCGGAGATAGAAGGCGGAAAAAGAATGTACCCCAATACTGCTCTGGCGATGGACCAGCGCCGGCTGATTCTTCTGGCTGCGTTCGCGCACCTTTCCGGTGAAGCGCTGGATCATGGCGGTGATGCCCCAACTAAACTTGAACTCGAGATCCTCCTGAAAGTCGGCGCACAGATTCTGACAGTTTAACGAGTACAGCATCTCGAAGGGCTGGGTGCGGACAACCATTTTGGTGCTGGTGGCCAGTAGCTCCTTATCCGGGACGAGGGCATGCATCCTGTCGGTCATTTCCGTTTGGGCCGATTCCACGTTCATGGCCAATGCCATGGAGAGGCGGGCACGCAGATTGCTGCCCAGACCGCTCTCCACATGGGCGTTCAGTTCCTTCTTGTAGATGTTTAGGACGAGACGCTCCGGATGGAAGGGCATATTGAATTCGTCGATGAGAACGCCCAGACGCCAAATCTCCTCGTTCAGTGCCTTCGATACCTTCTCCTCCACCTCCTCGACCATGTTGTGGATCTTGGTCTTCATTTCGCGGGTAACCTGCAGCATCTGAGTCTCAGTGCCCTGCAATAATGACATTTTTTTAGTTAAATTTTTTAAGATTTTTAAGTGGAGAGAGATGTGAGACCTGAATCCGTTCGGTTAGCATACTCTTCTGATCCATTTTGTGGTTACGGAATATGGTTATCCGTTCGTAAATATTGTCCAGCATGGAGCGCATATCGCCGGCGACGCTCTTGCCCCGCGAACTGTGCTGCTGGAACTTTGTCTTCACGGCACTCTGCGAGATGCACTCCTCGAATTTGCGCTCAAAGTCCTGGAACTCGAAGTACCGCATCTGGAAGCCCTCGGCGATGGCGCCCATGTGCGGCGGATTGCCCTTGGCCTCCTCGATTCTCGCCTGCAATGTTTCGCGGGCAGAGACGAAGAATACCCGTTCGGCAGCCTCCTTTTCGTTGCTAACCTTCAGTTCCTTGGTTAGGAAATCGATGCAGCGTTCGGTGTGCTGCGATTTAACCTGGAGAGAGGATCGAGGATCGAGGATGAATATTAACCAGGAGACCCATGCAAAACAATATGAGCAACTTGGAAGGCAAAAGGAGTCCTTTAAGAAGGGCTTGGATTGGTGTGGGTGGGAGGGCGAGAAAGCAAACAAGCAGGTCTAGCTCAGAATCATTACCTTAGCCAGTTCCTGGCGTTGATTACAGTGGATAGTTGTTTGATTGATTGATTGATTGATTGATTTGGGTAATAAACAAAAACAAAAGATACAAATACACATCAACAGATAGACGCCAAAGGACTCAGAATAGTTACAAGATAAAAGGATCTGTGCTTAGAGCCCTGCAAGAGCCTAGCCAATTGGTCCTAACTGATACAATTTAAGGGGGATTTGCAGGACTCTGTGGTGGAAGAGGGGGTAGCCACGTGTGGACAACGTACCGACTCCTGGCACTCCGGCTCATTGGCCGAGGCATCCCACCGATTGTTCAGAATGAAGATGTTCGGCTTGCTCAGCTTCTGGGAGACGGTGTGAAAGAATTGCTTCTCGGCACGCGTCATTGTCGACTCGGCGTTCAGGACGAGAACGAAAACATCAGCGTTGAGGCAATGATTGTCGATCCAATCGTCCAGGTTCGCCGACACATCCACTCCGGGTGAGTCCACAAATACCACATCGTCGCGCAGCAGACTGCAGCGTTCGCGCGGCCAAAAGATGCGCACCAGACTGCTCTCGCATAGCTTCTCCTGGCACAGAGCATTGGCCAGCTGCTTGATATTCTGGAGGGGATTAAAAGAGGACTTTTTATTACAAGATTGCGGCAGGGGATGTATGGTTCATACCACCACGTTGATGTGCTCGTCGGAGCCCTCGGTCATCAGGTAAGCTTCGTCGCCGTTGCTACCCTCCACTTGACAGAAGCAATTGGTGGTGTGGCCGATACCGCTCGGCAGGATCTTCTCGCGCAGCATGGCATTGATCACGGAGCTCTTGCCGTTGGAGGTGCGTCCGAAGAAGGCCACCTTCATGTGATCCCGCTGCAGCACCGTCCGAATGCCAGCCACCTTATCGACATAGCTCTTGAACAGATCCCTTTCCGCCTTGTCCACAATCTCCGCCTCGTCGTGTATCTCTAAAGGGGATTAGTCAGTTAGCCAATTCTAGATGCCTGGCCGGGATCTAAGTACTTACTGTCGATGAACGTTGTTGTCTCGCAGACATACTCCTCGATCTCGCCGTAGATGTCGTTGATCTTCTTCTTGGCCCGGACGAAGATCTGGAGGGGCGATTTGTCGTTCATTGGATAGGGCCGTGTACCCGGCAACAGATTCGCCGCCGTCGTCGAGCCCGACGGTTGCAGGGATGAGTTGAGACGCGACAGGGATTGGTCCACCGTGTCCGTGGATGAGGAGTTGCGATCGTTGTCGTTGGGGGCCGTTTGCCCGGTTACCAGCGATATGGTGCGGTTCAAGTAGGCCGCCATTTCGTTATTCCGTTCCGGTTTATATATATTTTTTTTTTTTTTTAGAAATATGCGTTTTTTTTTGTCGGGGAGAAGAAGAGAATTGCGATACAAAACAAAAGGTATGCAGCCTAAGGATATACAGGATCTTCTTCAGTTGTTCTTCACCTCCTCCCCGCCGCCGGGAGTTACCAAAACTAAAAAATCTTAACGTCTAAAAGTGCAAAGATTTCCTCTATTTTTTTTTTTTTGTTAAATTTTTGCTCAAAAATCAACGTCACAAAACTGAAATGAAATGAAAAGAAAATTATGAAATTATGACACCAAAGGCAAACGAAAAAAAAGTAAAAATAAGACAGTGCGAGTGGCGAAAATAGTAATCATTTTCAAATAAAAATTTTAATTAAAATTTATTATTTTTTTTTTGAGAGAGAAGTTCATAGACTCGTGACATGGCCGCCCCCCTACCCCCTCTTTACCCGACAAGTACTATTTATTTGACCGCAGGTGTGTAAACGAAAATACCGCAACGCAAATCGCACACACACTCAACTAAAAATTAAAAGAAATTGCGCTGCACCAAATACAAAAATAATCCAAAACAAGAACTAATCGAGAGTCGCTCGATTGCTGTTTTTTTTTTCGACATTTGATTAAAAATTGATAAAAATATATACTCTCTGCTCGCCACTCTCCACCCACCGCCCGCTCTTCGTACACAACTAACCTGATTATTGCTCTCGCTCATTGTATTGTTTTATATTTGTTTTATTTATTTATTTATATTCCACTGGGTGCGTGCGTGTGTCCAAAAAATTGTGGCTGCTCGGGCATTAGATTCAGTTTCAGATCGGATATAGATTCAGATTGAGTGGCCGGGCACGTACATTTCCGCTGGATATCCAGTTGCAGGCTGCCAGGCTCTCGGTTGCGGCAATTTTCCTTAAAAGTATTATTTTCAATTGTTTAATGATGTAACATGCGCTTTTGCTGAGCTGCCGCCGGACTATCGATAGTTCTATCGATTGTGCCAGTGATGAGAATAGCTTTTTTTTTTTTTTTGTCAAAAGTCTAGCTATTTGTTTGGGCTTTAAAAAAATCAATGTAAAATCTATTAACATTTATTCCATTTAATTCATTGGAAATCTATGAATCAATAATCTGTATTTGTTTTAAAAAAAAAAGTGCACCCTTTACCAAATAAAACTCCCAGGAAAGAGATCCAAATTTTGATAGATTATAGGAAAAAATGTAATTTTATTCAAGGTATATTGTCTTTAACAATCTGTTTGGTTTTATTTTCAATCCTTTTCAAAATGTTGTGAGCTTTTCAAAACGATAGCTAGCCTCGTGAGTGGTGCCTGGTCACACTATCCAAAATACAACATGGTGGGCAACACTTCCGGGCGCCAGAATTACAAAATTTGAATTCCGAACAGGTCGAAAGTATTTGTGAATAGATAAAAAAAAGAACCCACTCATTTGAAAGTTTGCTATGGTTTATTGTGGATTTGCTTTTTCGAATACACTTGCACGGCAATGAACGAACTTTTTGCATTTGCAGCTTCAGCTTCCACTGGTGAAGTTGGCAATAACTAATTTCTAGCATTTATATTATTTATTGTTCTGTTTTTTTATTGAGTTTTTTTTTCGTGTTTGTTTTAGATGTTTTTGTTTGTTTCTTTACACTTGTTTTTATTGTATTTCTCTCGTTTTTATCTTTTGTTTGCATAATAAATTATAGTTAAATTAAAAGTAAAATGTTATCAAGTTAGTAATTGTTTTTAGGTGTTTAGAGGCGGGGTGGGGGTAGGGGATGGTGGGTCAAATGGGGGGGAGGTGGTGGTTGGTTAGTCGGTTGGTCAGCAAAGCTGCTAGAAACATAAACAAAATATAGAGAGGTGGGTGGATGAGGAAGGGGATTAGGAATGGGAGATGGGTGGTGGAAGAAAATGCTGAACATAAAAAATAGGCGCAAACACTGTCGCATCTCTGCTTGTCCCTATATATAGTACATATATATAGCTTATACAATTAATTAAGTGGTTTCTCGTATCATTTTCGTTAGTTATTTTACTACTAAAAATAAGTTTCTGCCTTATTTCCAACTTATTGTTTTGCAGTTGCAGTTTGCAGGTTGCAGTTTGCAGTTTTCTTCTGGTTTCTGTTTTTTCCTATTGGTTCGTATTTGGTTGCTGTTCTCCTCAACTCTACTTTATATATATATATATATATATTGTATATATCCAACTTTCAATATCAGCTTCATCATATCGATATCCGATCCGATCCCATCCTCTTCCCCTCTCTCTCTCTCTCTTTCTCTCTCTCTCTTCAATTACAATCTACTGCTGCACCCCGTCTTCTTAGCCTTCGCCTCGTCCTTATGTTGCATCCTTCTTGTTCTTGTTCTTGTTCTTCCTTGACCACCAGCTGATGCCCTTGACGAATCCCATGGAAGGAATCGCTTACTTCTGAACCATCTTGACCAGCAGATCGGTGGAGAACGACTTGGGGCGCTCGATGGGCAGGCCCAGGGCACGATCCCAGACCAGAGAGGCCAGGACACCAAGGGCACGGGACACACCGAAGAGTACAGTGTAGTAGTTCATCTCCTTCATGCCGTAGTACTGCAGCAGGACACCGGAATGGGCATCTACATTGGGCCAGGGGTTCTTCACCTTGCCGGTTTCGGTCAGGATTGGTGGCACCACCTTGTATATCTTCGATACCAGCTGGAAGAGCTCGTCTTCGGGCAGGTGCTTCAGGGCGAACTCGCGCTGGCAGGTGTAGCGGGGATCGGTCTTACGGAGCACAGCATGACCATAACCAGGAACGACCTAAAAAATAATAAGAGATTAGTTTTTGGTCCATTGAGCCACATGGAAGTCTTCAAAATCTCACCTGTCCGGACTTGAGGGTCTTCCAGATGTAGTCCTTGAGCTGCTCCTCCGAGGGATTGTTGCCGGCCTCCTTCTGGAGCTTGCGCAGCCAGACGAGCACCTCCTGGTTGGCCAGACCGTGCAGGGGACCGGCCAGACCGTTCATGCCGGCGGCGAAGGACAGGTAGGGATCGCTGAGGGCCGAACCCACCAAGTGAACGGTGTGGGCAGAGACATTGCCGCCCTCGTGATCACTGTGGATGGTCAGGTAGAGACGCATCAGTTCGGTGAACTGGGCGTTGTCATAGCCGAGCATCTTCACAAAGTTGGCGGACCAATCCAGGCTAGAGTCGATCGAGCGGGAGCCCTTACCGCCACGGTAGGTGTTGCAGTAGATGGTGGCAGCCACCACGGGCAGCTTCGCAATCAGATCCATGCTGTCCTCATAGACGTATTCCCAGTACTTGCTCTTGTGGACACCATCGGAATAGGCCTTGGCGAACTTGCTGTCGTGATTCAGGGCCGTGATGGCGGCAGCGAACTGCGACATGGGATGGAGGGTGGTGGGCATGTTGTTCAGCATGGTCACCACGTGCTGGGGCAGGGCGGCGCGTTCGGCCCATTCGCGGGAGAGCTGCTGCACCTGGGACTTGGTTGGCACCTCGCCGGTCAACAGCAGCCAGAAAAGACCCTCGGGCAGGGGCTCCGAACCGCCATCGGCAGCTGGCAGGACCTTCTGGCACTCGGGAATGGAGAGGCCACGGAAACGGATACCCTCATCGGCATCCAGCACAGATGTCTCCGTCACCAGGGCCTTAATGCCGCGCATACCGCCGTACATCATGTCGATGGTGGTCTCGCCCATCTTGGTGGCGCCATGCTGCTTGCGGAAGTTCTTCACACGCTCCTGCTCCTGGGGCACCTTGGCGGTCAGGACGTCGCGCAGGCTGCGTCCATCGGCGGCGATCAAGCGGACATAGGCTCCCACATTCGGCAGTTTCTACAAAAAAAAAAAAAAATTTATAAAAATAAAATGGGTTTTAGACGATAGTGCTTTTTGGTCCTTCGAGCTATGTCGCTTCAAGGAATAGGAATAAATCGATTGTGATGTAAGACCCTGAATTATTGATAAGAAATGTATTATGTAATCCTACTCACTAAATCTTGAACAAAGAAGACATACAAAATGGGGAAAAAATAAGGATTATATTCAAGAACATTGCTGGCAGGCCATGTCTAACGATTAATATCGATAGCCAACAAGTACCAGCTCTAACAATGACCTTCGATAACACGCTATCCGATAATCCGCTAATTAGTTATAATCCGACAACCACTTTCGATCAATGCTATCGATTGCAATCGGCTGTTGCGCCGCCCTGTCATTGAACGGCATTTTCAAGTACAAGGCAAATGCCATAAACACACACACACACACACACTTTGGCATTGGGCGTCTGTGGCGCAGTCTGAGCTCAGCTGATAAAGCTGCACATCGCCCCATCTCCCCCCATCCCTATGACTCAGAAATTAGTGATGCGCTGGCAACGTCAATGAACCAGTGATGAACCAGTTGGGCGTCAATGAACTAGTAGTTCCCCAAAAAACATTCCTTCTTGCCGCCCCACATCTGTTCCAAGTTTAGTGAACTTTTATTCAAATTTAAACAAAAAAAAATAATAATTTTAATCAAAATAATTGAAAAATGTTAAATTCCCCCTTTTATGGCCCGCCCCTGATGATCTTTGCCACGCGAATCAGAATGGAAATAAAATTCAAAGATTCATTGCGATTCCAATTCCGATTCCGCGCAAAGTGCGATTTTATATATGATTGACATGAGCTACCCCCTCAGCCCAGTCCCAGCCCCAGCCTCTGTGACCCCCTTTTAGTGGGTCAACAAATTCAATTAACCAACTGAACTTGTGGCGCCGCCGACTGAAAAATTGAATTGCATGATTCGCGAACACTGATTTGTATCCCAACCGGTTATCTTTTCTCTCTTTTTTTTTTTTATTTATATTTTTGGACAACCCCCTCCGAAACCCGCTGTTCATTGATAAAAAAATGAGACTCATCGTGTTTAGTAAATTATGTTTAATTAGTCGGAGTAACTAAACCCAAAACTAAAACCTATGATATGCGATAAGCGGCAAGGATGCACTGAGAAAAACAATACTTGTCAATAAAATACAAACTAGACCTATTTTTTTCATGAAACTTTGTTCATTTATTTGTTTTTATATTTAAAAACGAACAAGTTGAATAATTTCCGTGTAGAAATTTTTTTTTTCAAGTGTATGGTAATCGGAAACCTGCTCTAAAACCGCAAAATCTGCCAACCAAGAAATTATTAATTGAGCTGTCACATAAAATAATTATAAAAAAAAACAATAAATGAAATACAAGAGTGTCTTGCATAACCAAGTACCACTGTGGCATGTCTATCTTATCTTTTTCTTTTTTTTTTTTTTTTTTGACGTCTGGTTCTGGTGGGTTTTTGGTTTTATTTATTTTTTTTTTTTTTTTTTGCAAAGGCCGAGAAAACGAACATTTGTATACAAATGCCGGGTAGGGGGGTGGTGTGGGGTGGTCATTATCATTATCGGCAGAGGCAGAGGCAGAGGCAGAGGCGCGCGTTCATCTGCTGATAAGACGCGATGGGCCGGATAATGGATTTGTTGAAGGTCTCACGCGCCGGCAATTATCGCCTTGTCTAACTAGTCTGGATGTCATCAAGGAAACAGATTTCCAGCAGCCACCCACCGCTCCACCGCTCCACCACTCCACCACTCCACCACTCGACCATGGCCAGTCCGGGGGAAAGCCTCGCGAGAACCTTGAGCTCTCCTCTCCTCTCCTCTCTCCGCGCTTTGCGTGACTCTTCCAATTTAGAGAATCGCTTGTCGTTTAATAATTGCAGCTGCCTCGTCAACTCTGCCGCCTTAATCGTCTTTAATTAAGTTTAGTAGATGCACTCCCCCCTCGACCACCACCACCCATCCAGTCGCCGAAAGTAAACAGACATCAGAGACTCGAACCGAGTGACGTAATCAGCCAGCCAGCCACTCAACTTGGACTTGGGAATCGGTTGGGATCGGATCTGTTGCTGGGTGATGGGTTTTACGATGTGGTATAGCCCTTAAGCCTCCGACTAGCCACATCTGTTGCTTTTCCACAATTTTCCAAACAAAAGTTGGCCAAAAATGCGCATTGCGTTATAGCCACAAACACAAATATTTTTTTGCCATAAAAAAAAAAAAAAAAAAAAAAAACTGATTGAGTTAACACCTTCCCTCCCTCTATTATCAGCGATCATGTGCCCCGGCAGCAAATTTGTCACGCTTATCAGCTATATATATTAATAAATACAAGCGTAAGTATGATATAGTGCTGTATATAAGGTATATGTAGAGGGAGGAACAGCTTAAATTGCAAAAAAAAAAAAAAATAATTATCAGATACTGATAATTGAGAAATCTTTAGAAATTATATAATCCAACAAGATAAAGTAGAAAAAAAAAATAATTTCATAAAATTTTAGTGTAAAATACTTAACAGAATCCCCCCTTTTATCACGTAAAATCAACCGTTATCTGGCAGCATACCTCTTAGCCTGGAATAATGACTGGAATAATCCAAAAGTGAAGATTGCCCCCTTGAGCTTTGGAACACGGCCATAAAATCTCTAATCGAGTGCTGCCACAGGCAGTTGACAAAAAAAAAAAAAAAAAAAAAAAAAAAAAATAATTGTAGAAAATATGCATTTGGAGGCTCTTATGCAATCGCTTGGATCAGCTGTTTGATTTGCCTTATTTTTGCACGCCCTCCACTCTCTCTCTCGCTCTGTGTCTCTTCCCTACTTTCCCTCGCTCTCTTTGGTAAGACACTCTCTCTCTAATGCTCTTTGGTCTTTTGTTTTTTTTTTTTTTTTTTTTGACTAGAAAGGGCCGTGGCGTTATGTAAGAAACGTCACGATTTGTGACGTATTAGCGGATGGGCGATAAAAAATTTCGCGTGTTTGCAATATCTACGTCAAACGCGAATAAAAAACATATATATATTTTTGTTTTTCTATTTTTTTTTTGTTTTTTTTTTGGATATGCATAATTCATAGCAAAGCGAAAAGTTTTAACATTTACAGCAATTATTTATAGCGAAAACAAGAGAGACTAGACTAGCGCGCGTTTTTGGCCAATTTCCAAAAAAAAAATAAATAAAATAAAAATAAAAACAAGAGAAGACATAACATTTGGCTAGAATCGTCGCTGTCTCGGGGAAAATAAATATTATTCAACTGTTTTTCTTCACGTGTATTTGAGCCCTTTTCTCCCCCTTTTCCTTGTTTTCGGCCCACCCATGCCCACGGAGAGAGAAAGGTGGAGAGACATCCCCAAAAGAAAAAAAAAAACGGTAGCCGTTCTCTTCGCTAGGCGGCACTCTCTCGCTCTCTTTAGCTCTCCCAAAAGGAGGCTCGTCCTGCAGGCCCTTTTTGTTGTTTTTGTTGCTCGTAAATCTGACTTTTATTGATTTTTCAAAAACAAAAAAAAAGAAAGAAAGAAATGCCGCGCTTTGGCCACTTTTTCTTTCGGCATTACATAATATCTGTGCCAATATATCTGTGTTTGGCAATGCACTGTCCGAGGGGGGGGTGGGTGGTGAAAAGTGGATGGTGAGTGGGCGGTTGGCTGTTCCGCCCGCTTTTCTTTAAGGTCATTCGGCGGACTTTTCTTCTTGGGCCGCAAAAAGAGAGAGGGAGAAGAGTAATTTTTGCCAAAAACAAACGTGACACGCATGGGAAACGGAACAAAAACGCTGACAGACGCTGGCAGAGGCGTGGGTGGGGTGGTTTTCAAAAGAGGGGTTTTTTTTTTTACAAACAAGGCAATTACAAGACTATAGCTTCTTTATTTTTCATCAAGTATACCGTTTTTTTTTTTTTGGGAATAAAATTTTTTGCAAATCCTGAATACGACACTGGATGCTGGGAGCCGGAGAGCAAAGAGAGGGCAGAAGAGAGCCAGCGGCTACCTGGCGTGAGAAGAGAAGCTGACCCAAGAGAGGGTCATTTGAGGCCCTTTGTTGTTGTAAGATTACAAGAAGGCTACAAAAATTCTTTCATGTTTTTTTTTTTTTTGGTAAGCCGGACTTGTGGAAATTTCCCAAAAAGAATCAAATACGAGAAGCAAAATGCGAAGAAGAGAAACCGCCAATCGAGTTCATTAAACTTGTGAAACTACAAAAATTTTATTTATACATTTTCGGTTTTCGGGGCGTTTGCCAAATAGCCAAGCAGCCAGGCAGGCAGGCAGTCAGGCAACCGAATAATCTTTTTCCCCAACGTTTACGTTTACGATTATGTAATGTATTAGAACACACGCAGCGGAAAGATGATGAATTCCACTTATCAGTCGGCCAGGCCAAGCCAACAAAAAAAAAGCGAAAAAACTTTTCTTAATCGCAAGCACATGGCTGAAAATTTTTTTTTTTTTGCGTGACGTGTAGAGTTAAAAACGAAGTACAAGCGAGAGAGAACAAGAGAGGCGGCAGGAAGAAGAGAGGCTTGAGGGAGGATATATCAGGAAGATGACAACATAAGCCAAACACACTTTACAGTTATAGAAGAACGCTGGAAAACAGGAATCCGATTCGGAAAACTCGGAAACTGTTAGTGGAGTGGAGTAGGGGGAGTAGAAGAGAGGGGAGGAGGGGGTGTCGAAATAAAAAAAAAAAAAAATCTCACCTGTGCCTCGGCCAATTTACGTGTGGTAATGCGATAGAGCGACATGGTAGTAATACGTTGGATGCGGCTCTTTGGAGAGTGAATTACAACACTTTCGCTTTGGCTAAATTCTCGCACACTTTAAACACGCACACGCACTGAAAAAAATTGCCTTTCCTCGGTGAAAGAATTGGCTGCTTTCTTAGGAGTGTAAAGTGTTCTTGGCTGGGCGCGGAAACTGAATGAACCGCCAGTGTAATATTCTTCCTGACCTGAACAGGGTTGCCATTATTGATAATAGCTAAGTGTGGAATTTATTGAAATTCTGGCATCGCTGGTCGCAACGTCGCGCACCGATCGATAGTTGGTCACACTATTTCAACCTGTCCACCGAGGTTGCGTGGGAGCGTGGGTGTCTAAATTGGCTAAAAATAAATAGCTAGAAAAAGCTATTTCTTTTATTGTATATACCCTCATTTTCCTTTTGTAAAAACTTGATTAAAACTGACACACAACTGATGGTCTGATCCTAAATCCTGATCCTTATGATCATTTCATCAGATACTTGATCAAAAACGTACCAACAATAAGGGCAATATTATCCTTCCTAACAAAATATATTAAAAAAAAAAAACATGCCACTTTTTTTTAAATTTATATTTATAAGAAAGATTGCGTATCATCTGTGATATTTTATTGCATTTTTAATTTACCTTATTAATCAATCATCAATATTCTAATTTCTATTATATAAAAAAACGTTAAATATATCGAAATTTTACTAAACAATTTTTAATAATAGACCAAACATTCATTTTCAAAACAGTTTGATTTGTAATAAAATAGCTAAAATGGCAGCACTGCGGGTATTGAAAAGTGTTGGAAAATATACAAAGTCGCGGTTTGGTGTTGGTAAGCGTTTGAAGATCGCCCACGCAAAGCGCGCAATATAAGCGCTTTTTAAATAAAAAAAATTGAGTTTGGAATAATTTCACTCATGCTCCCATATAATTCCCAACTAATGAAGAATTAACTCTTTTCTGTAAATCTATTAGCCCTTTTGCATTACTATTAAATGAGCAATAAAACCAACAGCTAATTTTTTACAAACTCACCCTTTCGGTCTTTACTTCTTGGGCCTCCGGTTTAGCTGCTTGGGGTTTGAATTCGACTGACGGGATCGAGTCTTGCCTCTGATTACCTTCGGCAGCCACCGGCTCGTCCTGCTTGGAGCGCAGACGGTGGAGTCCGAATGGCGTCGAGTCCCAAATAGACTTTTTGGCCAACGTACGGCATTGGAACTGAGCGCTCGAACAGGCATTTATGTAGCGGAATAGGTGCATGTTGATGAGTGTCGAAGAAATAGTTACCAAGCGAATTTTTTGGTGTGTGTGCACTTATTAAAATAAAAATAATAATGAAGTGAGGTTCGTTTCGAAAATGATAAAATTTGACAGACTGCTAGGGGCCGATTGTTTGGAGCGATACATTTCCAATCGATGTTTATGCGATAAGAAATTCTTAAGCTGTATATTTTATGAAATTACATCTTCTTTATTAAATTTAAATATTTTTCCAAACATTTCATCCATTATATATGAAAATAAATATAAATAAATGGTAATTAAGGTTTTTATCGATAGTGCTATCGATTATCGCTCACCTCTGACATTGGTGTTATGCAAAACGCGTCTTGATTTTTCTGTCTAACTTTTCATTTTTTCACCACTTAACCGAAGTGTAAGCGTTGTATATTTCGTTTTTTTCATTCCACTGATTGCTTCGCACCCAGCAGGAGGAGTCACCATGGCCACGGCCGTGCCAAATTGCGCCCCGAAACAGGATCTTCCGCCACCCGGCGGCTACAAGAAGATTCCCTTCGCCCGTGTACCTCCCAAAAGCTATTTTACAGGTAAGGAGTGAGAACCCATTATCTCTCTGAACGGTCACCCGCAGATATGAAATAAAAACGCATCGTACTCTTTACAGGCTTCACCATGATCGGCGCTTATGTGGCAGTGACTGCCGTGGGTCTGGGCATCTACTACCTGACCGCTAAGAAGGTGAAACGCGACGAGATTGAGATGCGTTCCGCCCAGAATGTGATCTATCCAATCCTCATTGCGGAACGGGATCGCGAATTCCTGCGCCAGTTGCGTCGCAACCGTGACGAGGAGGCTGAGCTGATGAAGAACGTGCCCGGATGGGAGGTGGGAACCTGGTATGGTGAGCCCGTATACAAGACCCTGCCGGAAGATACCCTGGTCACGCCCATTTTCAAGGAGTTCTATGCCCACTCTGACTGGAAGTCGTACGCAAAGCGTGCCCACCTCAAGCTCTGGTCCTAAATCGTGGAAGCTTCAATGCGGGGAGAGGAACTGCCCTGGATTACTTAATTTGTAAAAGCCACCATTTTTTTGTTAGTAGAATCGCTAAAGCGCTCATTTTTGACTCAATAATATGCACCCGATTGGTTCAAAATGGGGAAACAATAGTTGTGTGTTGCCTGTTGCCTGTGGGTAGTGGATAGTGGGTTCCTGGAGGACCAATGTTACCAGATATTCGGGTGGGGGTGTTGCCGTCCAGCTGGAAACAGTGCTCAAAAATGGCCGTTTTCGGGGGACTCCCCCCGCCCTATTAATAAAAATAAAATGATTTGCAATTTATTTCTTTTTTTTTTTTGCGAATATTAGATGTGACTATTTTATTTTTTTTTAATGCATATTTATTTTTGTCATTCTCCAAAACAAAAAAAAAAAAAAATTTGTATTGAATTAAAAATTATTTTCTTTTCTAGTTTTGGTCTGAAAATAAGATGATTCCTGATTCAAGTTACAATAATCGGCGAATCGGCCAAACAATTGAGAATGAAATCAATGGCCCTGCTTAGGAGTTTTCTTTATTCTAGAATTCAACATCGATTGGATTCCCTTATTAGGTAATAGCATAAGGTGTGTGTGTGGGTAAGGGGGGGATTTACCATTAAATAGTCGTAATTAAAAGTAAGTAATATATGTAAGTTCTATACATTGGCCCAACCATCATCCATCCGCCATCCGTCATCCATCATTCCGTCTTCCCGGTTGCATCTATTTAATAGCGCTTGCTGGCCTCGCGAACAATATTATATTAATTTTATAATTTTATATATATATATAATTATATATATAGATAAGAACGGTCTCCTTTGGAATAATTAAGAAGATGTCCGAGGCATTTTCCGTTTCAAAGTTGTATGCATGTGTGTGTGTGTGTGTGTGTGGCCTGCAGGCTGCTTCTTCTTATTATTAGTTTTTTTTCTTTTTTTTTTGTGTTCTTTAAGTGTAAAGAGTGTAGATATTAGTATGGTCCTCCTCCTTATCATCCTTATCATCCTCTTGCTACTGCTGCCCCTCCAGATACAGATCCAGCTCCTCGTCGTCCTCCTCCAGAAACTCTAGCTCCTCAATCTCCTCCAGCTCCCCATGCTCCTCCTCCTGCTCGACATCAACCAGTTCTATTTTCGGCTGAACCTGATCGATGACAACGTAGCGTGGTAGTGGCGGCGGCGGCGGCGACTCTGGTGGGGATCGCCGTCGCTGGCGCCGCCTCTACTTCATGTCCCGGCGACGCTTGATGCTGCCATCGCAGGTGGGCAGATGGCGCTGGAGGAAGCCCTCGAACACGAACTTGCGGCCGCAACGTTCGCAGCTAAACTCGCGCTTCTCCTCCACCTGCTGTTTGTGCTGGCGCAGTGCCTCTGCATTGGAGTACTTGTCGCGGCAAGAGTCGCAAGCATACCGCCGCTTAACTTGGCCAACGTCAAAGACGACGGTGAAGTTTTGGGAGCAGAAGGAGCAGTTAAACTCCTTGACGACCACCTTCTTGCCGCCGTGCTGGGCGGCCAGGGCCACAGCCTCGGCCTCGAGCTTGTCCTGGTGCTTGTGCGACTCCATGTGGGCGGCGTACTTGGACTCGTCAACGAACTTGCGATAGCAGCGGGTGCAACGGTATGGCTGCTCGCCAGTATGGCGCATCATGTGCTCCTTGAGATAGGCCACCGAGTTGAAGACCTTGCTGCACACCTTGCACTTGCGATCCTCGGTGGAGACCTCGTTGCGCTGGCGCAGGCAGGCGCGCATATGAAGCTTTAGCGACCCGGCAGCACTATAGCAGTTGCCGCAATTGGGGCAATAGAAGGTCTTGTTGCGACCGTGCATCTCCTGCTCGGCACTGTGATCGATAGTGCCCTCAAAGACCAGAGATCCCACATCATCGTCATCGTCCTCGCCCTCAACCTCGTGCTCCACGGCGACCATTTCGTCCTCGTCCTGATCCTCCAAATCGCCGTCATCAACATCCTCGTCCTCCACCTCCTCGTCGTCCTGGTCATCGTGCATGCTGTTCGGTCGAATATGCAGAATTGTATGCGTCCCGTCGCCCTGCTCGATGGTCTCCACCTCCTCGACGGTACTGTTCTCCACCAGTTGTTGCAATGTAACTGGATGGCCGTTCTCGTCGATGATCACCTCCTGGGCATTGGCCAGCGCCTCGTGATCCCGATCGCTGAGTGTTACCACAGCCGTTTCGGTGTCATCGTCCTCGTTGGTGGTATAGGCGTAGGTGTATTGAGTTTCACCACCATCACCGTCGCCGCTCTCGTCATGGGCCTCTACCTCCTCCTCCTCGACCTCATCCGGATCCTCCTCCTGCAGGATGACGGGCACAATCTCCTCCTTGATCGCCGTCGAGTACTTGACACGTTTGGCATTCATTATGCGACTCCGGGAGTAGCTTCTTATTTCGTAAACCGAGTTTTCGAGATAAACTTGTTCGGCACCCGCTGTGACTTTTGTTGTTTCTTTGCGTGGCGTTATTTTTTTTGTGTGTCGTTTTCGTTTTTCTCTGTCCGGCTGACAGTTCTGTCGCCTCCTTAGATAGACTCGTCGCCTAACAGTTCTTCCTCTTCCAGGTGCCTTGCTATCGGAATGGAACTACCGTCGTCCTGTCCACCGGGATTGCCCGTGCCGAGAACCTTGTGTCGCAGTGCCCTCTGTTTACCGTTGCTTTTGGCGCGTACGATCTTCTTGTCTTTTTGCCACAATATTCAACACTTGTAAAATTTTTTTTCTGAAAATCTGTGGCAACTCCAAAATGGTGGACCAAATGTGACTGTAACGGGCTGGGTTGTGAAATACCAAAGAATTGATGCATGTCATTTTGCGTGATTTGGTCATACTTTTCGTTTGTCATATTTTTTTCTTACCCTTTTTTATATTTAATTTTTGTGTTTTATTTATATATACAGGTGGAATAATGATTTTAATTTGAATATCTCTGTTAGCGAAGAATAAGACTATTTTTAATGGTCTTTTTTCTACCAACAAAAGTGACAGCTATGGGTCACGACCTTGGTGCCACGTGTTCTGTTCAATTTTCTTAACATGTTGCCACTACTGAAAAATATGAAACGGTTAAAGGGTTTTCTCTACTAGTATAGTTTATTTGATAAAGTATTAGCTGTAAAAACAAACGTATGAAAAAGTAATTATTTATTTTAAAAGAAGTGAAGATATGGCGCCAAAGCCAGGGCTGCCTGATTGACAGATGCAGGTTAGTTAGCCATATCTGCCACTCTGTAAGATTTCGCATCGAAGAAAAATGGTCACACCATAACATTTCAGTGATGGGCCATAAAAACATCGATAGTCACTGTTAAATATCGATGTTACTCCACCTCTACGTATGTAGAATGTAGAATTACTCGTGATATGTGATATATTATATATTAACCCGATCCTACACGCATCTCGTATCTCGCATTGGAACTGGGCAGCAGTAGCAGCAGCGGAGCCTGGAGCCTGTGTGTGCAAGTGCAATATCCTTTGGCCAGCGGTGCGGATGCGGATGCGGGACTGGCGCTGCCCAGTTGAAGTTTAGTGTGCGCTTCTCGGTTTTCGCTCTCGGGCTTTCGTTTTTTTTTTTTTTCTCGGTTTCTCGGTTTTATTTTTATTTTTTTTTTTGTTATTTTTTTTTTTTTGTGGTCCTTCGGCTCGGTTGTGAATCGTTTTGTGGCAAATATGTGTGCTGCGTGCGGTGCTGCAACAGTTAAGAACGCTGACGCTGATGCTGGCAACGCAGGAGCTGCTGCGCAACGGATGCCAATGGTAGCCATCGCCTGGTACTCATCCTGGTTAAGCTCATCTTGAGCTGGTGCATCCCTTGCACTTTCCCCCGCATCACCACCGCTGCATCATATCCACCAGTAGCAACAGCAAACACAACAACAACAACAACAACAAAGCAACATCGCCCCAACCACCCCAGAAAAGTAAGAAAAAAAAAAAAAGAGGTATCTGTAAGTCCCGGGAACGTGAAACATTTGACGGGGATTCCCCCACTGGAAATGGGCACCATCTCGTCGGTGCTGCAGTGGTCGTGCACCAAGTGCAACACCATCAATCCGACAGAGTCGCTCAGGTGCTTCAACTGCGGCACGGTGCGAAAAGTCTTCCCCAATCCCCATCACCACCAGCACCAGCAGCAGCAGCAGCAAACTTATCGCCGGAATCCAGCCCCGGCGGCGGCCACCACTTCCTGGCCAGCTGATGGAGCAGCCGCCGTTGCAGCCGTCGAGCAGGACAAGGAGAAGGAAAGGGACAACAAGGAGAAGGCCACCACCAGTAGTAGCAGCAAGGCGGTTGCCAGGTAAGCGGTGGAGTGCTGCCGAGGGGGCGGTGCGTCGCCACAAAAACAAACAGCTTGCATTTGTGTGTATGTGTGGGGCGCCAGTGTTGACAGGTTACCGTTATGGCGGGGGCTGCAAAACAAAAGAAGAAGAAGAAAATCTGGTAAAAATGTATATTTTACAATTTATTTAGTTTTATTAATTTTAATAATGTGTGTGTGTTTTTTTTTTTAAGAATACTGTGTACATAGTTAACATAAAATTTTTAAATATATTTTTTAGTATTTTATAATTATTTATTTATTGTTTAGTATTTATAATTATTAATAATGTAACATTATAAATATATTTAAAACCAAAAAAAAAAAAAAAAAAAAACTTTGAAATATGTGCATTTTTATTTATTTATTGTTTAAAAAAAAGTTTTCTTAAAAGAAAAATTCAAAAATAAAACCTCTCGATTGGCAACTTGTTTAATTGTTTTAATTGAAGAAAATCTTTCAGAAAAAATAAAAAAAAAATCTTTCCTTATAATAAAAAAAAAACAAAAAAAAAACCCTCTTAAATATGATTTTTTAAAATTATTTGGAAGAAAAAAAATTAGTAAGGATTCTAGCGGGAAAAAAGCTAAACCCGTCAGCACTGGCGATTGTCTCTGTTGAGTGTGTATTTGTGTGTGTGTGTGTGTGTGTGTGTGTTTTGTGTCGTTGTGTGTATGTGTGTGCATGTATACAGAAGCAGGAGCCTGCAACAACAACAAACAGCAGGCCGAGCCAGAGGCAGAGGCAGAGGCAGCACCAGTGGCAGAGAATTGGGGAAAATCGATTTGGAGAAAGAAGCATTGTTTACAAGTTTATCGATTGGCGGAGCTACGATTTTTTAGGGAAATGGAAATTAGCCAGAAGGACAAATAGCACATCCTTAGCAAGGAGTACTCTACTTTTTTTGATTCGAAATTAAACAAAAAAATCAAAAATAAAAATAAAAATAAATAATTAAAAATAAAAGAAAACTATGGATTAGTTAGAAGAAAGGGAAAGAAATAATAAAAGATAGAGATAGAGAGAGAGAGAGAGAACGAAAGAAAAAGCAACAATTCGCGTTCGAAAATCCTTTGTCCTTCTTGCAGGAGCGAGTACAAGCATGTGTACAAGTCCTTGCTGCGCGGATGCCTGAAGAGGCCGCAACGGAACAGCCAGAACCTGACCTCCCACTGTGTGGACTGCGAGGATACCCGAAAGTACATCAAGAACTCCATCGAACTATTTCGTCACTTCTCGAATCCGGCCCTGAACCGGCGGTGGGTGTGCCATGCCTGCGGGACGGAGAACAGCTCCGTAACCTGGCACTGTCTCATCTGCGATACGGTTAGCTATCTGGCGCCCATCTACAAGGATCAGCGTGGCCAGGATCTGGCCGGTAGTCTCGGCAATTGCGGCGAACTTCTCGCATCCGATCATCATCATCATCATCACCATCAACCGGAATTGGAGGAGAATGTGCATAATCAGCACCAGCATTCCCATAAGCGGCATTTGAAGAGTTGCATAACCAGGGCAGGATCTGGAGCTGGCTCTGGATTGGGATCAGTCGGCGGTGGAGCGGTCGGAGGAGGTCTGCGTCGTGCCCAGAGCCTAAGCACCGCCATCGACAAGAGCAGCTCGGGACGTAGCTGCCATATCTGCTATGCCAACAACCAGAGCAAGGACATCTTTAATCTGCCGCAGGTCAAGCCCACGCCGCAGCTGACAGGTGGGTGCCATGCATGTACATGCCCTCATCCTCTAAACACATTAATCATTTATTGATTTCTTGCAGGGATTCCACCGCCGGTGGCCGCCTGCAGCAATTCCCGGTTCGCCATTGCGAACGATACCTTCTGTCGGCGGAAGCAGAACAACAACAACAAGAACCAGAACCACAAGGTGGTCCGGGAGAGTGGAGCGAAAAGGAAGTACAACTTTACGATCACAACGCTCTCGCGATCGGCAGCCAAAGGGAATCCGAATCCGAATCTGAATCTGAATCTGAATCTGAATCCAAACCAAAATCAGGCCAAGCCGCTGCGACAGCCCCAAAAAGTAGCCAGTGGAGGAGGAGGAGGAGGAGGAGGACAGAATCCACAGAATCTTCAAAAGCGGAAACCAGCAGCTCCTCCGTCAGCAGTAGCAGCTGTTAGTATGAATCCAACGCAGTTCACCATTCCGCGGAACGGCGTCTTCATAGCCGTGAACGAGTGGTCGGAGCCGAGCTCCTCTAGCTCCAATTCCAATCATCATCATCAGCAACAGCCCCAGCACCAGCAGCAGCACCAGCAGCAGCAGCATCAGCATCAGCAGGAGCGTCTTCACCATCATCATCATCATCATCATCATCATCATCACCATAATAGCAACAATATCAACAATAATAATAACAACAATATCGGGAGTGGAAGTGGAAGCAACAAGTTGTATGAAAATGAATGCGTGGCACTGGCCCAGCAACAGCTTAGAGCAGCAGCTGCCCATGCAGCTCAAGTGGCAGCCACAGCGGTGGCCATAGCTAGTTCACCGGGATCAGGAGGATCAAGCAAAATAGTTGGAGGAGCTGGAACAACAGCAGCAGTAACAGCAGCAACAGCAGGAGGAGGAGGAGGAGGAGGAGGAGGAGCACCAGCAGCAGGAACAGTAAGCACTGCTGGAGACACACCTACTATGCCCATTTACGCCCAGGTGAACAAGCAGCACAAATTGAAGAAGAAACCACCAACGGCAAGCAACAACAATGGCAGCAGCAACAGCAGCACGGATATAGTCACGGATCCCGATAGCAGCAATATCTTGGCCGGATTAGGTAGTAGTGGCGAGGCGAGTGAATCCGAATCCCAGGCATCCCAAGTGGAGGAGCACTCCATCTATGCCAAGGTCTGGAAGGGACCGCGCAAAGCCACCGAATCGAAAATGTAATTTCCAAATCCCACAAAAAAGTACAAAAGTCATCAAAATTTTCTTATCAGTTTCCATTTTTTTTCTTTGTTTTTATTTTTTTTTTAACGATTTCTTGTTTATTTTTTTTACTGATTATTTTTTTTGCCTCTGCTGGCATTATGGGGAATGACTAATCCCAGCCAGAAATTCTGTTTCTTTGCCTCTCCAAGTGACTCCCATCGGCTACCGACTTTTCTTGTTTTCGTTTTCTGTTTTTCTTTAAGAGATTAGTCTAAGAAGGAACCTAATTGGTGAAATTGAAATTGAAATAAATTTTAGAACGCATGATTCGGGTAGTGGCAGTCGCGTCGCCACTGGATCCACGGGAGGAGGAGGAGCAGGGACCACGGGAGCACCCACTGCAACCGCAAACGCAAACGCAACCGCAACCGCAGCCGGACAGCCGAGGCACAGCAACAGCAAGTCCGGCCAGCAGACGGGAGGAGGCAACAGCAACGGCGGCAGTCGCAACAAGATGTGGACATGCATCAAATGTTCCTATGCCTACAACAGGCTCTGGCTCCAAGCCTGTGAGATGTGCGAGGCCAAGGCGGAGCAACAGCAGCAGCAGCAGCAGCAGCATCAGCATCAGCAGCCAACAGGTGGGCCACAATCCTACATACATATGTACATGTGTCCTTTTTTTCAAATCCTTTTCTCATTTAATCAGAAACGGGACGGGAGGAGCCGTGGACCTGCAAGAAGTGCACTCTCGTCAACTATTCCACGGCGATGGCGTGTGTGGTGTGCGGCGGCTCGAAGCTGAAGAGCATCTCCTCCATCGAGGACATGACGCTGCGCAAGGGCGAGTTCTGGACCTGCAGCCACTGTACGTTGAAGAACTCGCTCCATTCGCCGGTGTGCAGTGCCTGCAAGTCGCACCGCCAGCCCCAGCTTTCGATGTCATTGGAAGCTGTAAGGGAACGGCCAGATGGTCAGTCATATGAAGAGCAGGATGCAGCAGCAGCAGCAGCAGCAGCAGCAGCAGCAGCAACAGCAACACCGGCAGCGGCAGTAGCTGGAGGAGGTGGAGGTGGTGTGGTCGGAGGAGCGGGTCACCATGGAGCGGGTAGTGGAGAAATCAAAACACCGACATCTTTGAATCTTCCATTGACTTCTGTTGCGATGCCGTTGCTGCAGATACCATCTTCCTCAGGTGCCGGGCATCGTGGCTCGAGGAGTCCATCACCCAGGATGCAGCAGCAGCTTCCACAACAACAACAACAGCAGCACCAGCACCAGCAACAACAACATTCCCAGTTGCAACAACAAAGAAGCTCCTCAGGAGCCATTCCAAAACGTCACAGCACTGGCGGTTCCATCGTTCCCCGTAACATCTCGATTGCTGGCCTCGCCAGCTATAACCTCCAGCAGGGAGGCGCCGGAGGCTCCATAACTCCATCAACCAACAATTCCAATTCCAAGAAGTGGCAGTGCCCGGCCTGCACGTACGAGAACTGTGCCGCCTCCGTCGTCTGCGACATATGCTCCAGTCCACGTGGCCTAGCCACCGCTGTGCTGGGCGAGGCTTTGGCCAGAAAGTCAATACGGGTGGCACTCACCCCGGCCGACATACGGCAGGAGAGCAAGCTGATGGAGAACCTCAGGCAGCTGGAGGAGACTGAGGCGCTCAACAAATGGCAGAACATCATCCAATATTGTCGCGACAACAACGAGCTCTTCGTCGACGATTCCTTCCCGCCGGCGCCAAAGAGTCTGTACTACAATCCGGCCAGTGGAGCGGCCGAGGGTAATCCGGTGGTCCAGTGGCGTCGTCCCCACGAGATCAACTGTGATGGTGGCGCCTATCCGCCGTGGGCGGTCTTCCGTACGCCGCTGCCCTCCGACATCTGCCAGGGTGTTCTGGGCAACTGTTGGCTGCTCAGCGCCCTGGCCGTGCTGGCGGAACGGGAGGATCTGGTCAAGGAGGTGCTGGTCACCAAGGAGATCTGCGGTCAGGGTGCCTACCAGGTGTGTCATTCATTTCACTACCGAACCTCTTCTGAATCTTATTGTCATTTTGGACGGATTCTTCCATAGGTGCGTCTCTGCAAGGATGGAAAGTGGACGACCGTGTTGGTGGATGATCTGCTGCCGTGCGACAAGCGGGGACATCTGGTCTATTCCCAGGCGAAGCGCAAACAGCTGTGGGTGCCGCTGATCGAGAAGGCGGTGGCCAAGATTCATGGCTGCTATGAGGCACTGGTGTCTGGGCGGGCGATCGAGGGTCTGGCCACGTTGACGGGCGCTCCATGCGAGAGTATACCGCTCCAGGCCAGCAGCCTTCCAATGCCCAGCGAGGACGAGCTCGACAAGGATCTGATCTGGGCCCAGTTGCTCAGTTCGCGGTGTGTTCGCTTCCTTATGGGCGCCAGTTGTGGCGGCGGCAACATGAAAGTGGACGAGGAGGAGTACCAGCTGAAGGGTCTGCGTCCGCGCCACGCCTACTCTGTGCTAGATGTCAAGGATATCCAGGGACATCGGTTGCTTAAGCTACGCAATCCCTGGGGCCACTATTCGTGGCGTGGCGACTGGTCGGATGACTCGTCCCTGTGGACGGACGACCTGCGCGATGCCCTCATGCCGCACGGCGCCAGCGAAGGCGTCTTCTGGATCTCGTTCGAGGATGTGCTCAACTATTTCGATTGCATCGATATCTGCAAGGTGCGGTCCGGCTGGAACGAGGTCCGACTCCAAGGCACCCTCCAGCCGCTCTGTTCCATCTCCTGTGTACTGCTAACGGTGCTGGAGCCGACGGAGGCCGAGTTCACGCTCTTCCAGGAGGGCCAGCGCAACTCGGAGAAGTCACAGCGCTCCCAGCTGGATCTGTGCGTTGTGATATTCCGTACGCGTTCACCGGCGGCGCCGGAAATAGGTCGGCTGGTCGAGCACAGCAAGCGTCAGGTGAGGAGGTGGAGGAGGAGGAGGAGTAACCTCCTCTCAATCTCTCTCTCTAATCCCCTGTCCCTTTTAGGTGCGCGGATTTGTGGGCTGCCACAAGATGCTGGAACGGGATATCTACTTGCTGGTCTGTCTGGCATTCAATCACTGGCATACCGGCATCGAGGATCCCCACCAGTATCCCCAGTGCATCCTGGCCATTCACAGCTCGAAGCGACTATTGGTTGAGCAGATCAGTCCATCGCCGCATCTCCTGGCCGATGCCATCATCAGTCTGACCCTGACCAAGGGACAACGGCACGAAGGACGCGAGGGCATGACCGCCTATTACCTGACCAAGGTGAGATCAAACTAATTATCAAGGATATGGCTTAACGGATATGGTCTCCATTCTACAGGGCTGGGCGGGTCTGGTGGTGATGGTGGAGAACCGGCATGAGAACAAGTGGATTCATGTAAAGTGTGACTGCCAGGAGAGCTATAATGTGGTCTCCACTAGGGGCGAGCTCAAGACGGTCGATTCAGTGCCGCCACTGCAGAGGTGGGTGGATATTCTTTTTCTCCCTCGCATTCCACTCCAATTCTCTCTCATTCATCCATTTATCGTTACAGACAAGTGATCATTGTGCTGACCCAACTGGAGGGCAGCGGCGGATTCAGCATCGCCCACCGGCTGACCCATCGGCTGGCCAACTCCCGTGGCCTCCACGACTGGGGTCCGCCGGGCGCTACCCACTGCCCGCCCATCGAGAATGTGCACGGTCTGCACGCCCCCCGTCTGATCACCTAAATCCCATAAGGATCACGATTCTAGCTATCTCAATGTATCCTTGTACAACGTATCCTGGCCTGGTTGATGGCTCATTTCTAAACCGTACTCTCTCTCTAGTCGATGTATTGTAAACGTATCACACAATCATAGCCCATCGGAAATCAGTATCGGTATCTGAACCCGAAACGGCAACCCATATATATAATTGTGTGTATAGATCCGTGCAGATATATATATATATATATATATATATATATATTAATATGTGGTGTGTGTGTTTATTATATATGTACAACAAGGCATACTGTATACTATAAGGCACAATTACCCGGGGCAAGGTGGACAACTGAATTGAAGGGAAAGCATCGGATCCGCTCGAGATCCACAAAAAAAAAAAAACGTTTATTTAATTTGAGCAAGTTTATATAGATATGTATTGTGAATTTAAGTACATCCAATATGAATATGTGTATTGTTTTAAAAATAAATACTACAAGTTATAAAAGTCAATTTAAATATATTTAATTCCAAATTAAATTTGATAATAGAAAACAATTTGAATTTCGCGCTCTTGTCACAAAATGTTGACAAAACGTCCTAACGCCAAAATGTAGTGGCGCCGCAAACAGCTGGCTTTTGATGGTTATCCAACACTGATTATACCCGCGTGCGATTCCCTAAATCCCAGAACGTGTTTTTGTTTAATTCGACTGGATTTTGAACCGCATTAACAGGATATGCAGCGTCAAAAACCAAGGGGGCCGGGCAAACCCGGTCCAAGGTTCAAATCCGGCAAGGGCTTCAAGCCGCAACCGGGCAAAGGAAACCAAAACAACAAAAACAACCAGAAACGACCGCGGGATGAGTTGAAGAAGTCTAAACTGGCTGCCACGGATACCGAGATTCAGGACCTGAAGGCCAAATACACGGAAATAGATGCCCAGGCCATCAAGAAGTTTAGGGACTTTCCGCTGTCCCATAAAACCCAAAAAGCATTAGCGGAATTCAAGTTTATCAATCCCACGCTGGTGCAGCGGGAAAGTATTGGGCCAGCGCTGTTGGGCAAGGATGTGCTGGGTGCGGCGGTCACGGGAAGTGGGAAAACCCTTGCCTTCCTGATACCCGTAAGTATAATGGACCCGGTTACCTCTAAAGCCTCCAAAAAATTATTTTTCCTTTTTCAGGTATTGGAACATCTGTACATCAACAAATGGTCGCGAACGGATGGTGTGGCTGCCATCATCATATCACCCACCAGGGAGCTGGCTTATCAGATATTCGAGACCCTCAAGAAGGTGGGCAAGCATCACGATTTCTCCGCTGGCCTGATTATTGGCGGCAAGAACCTTAAGTTCGAGCGCACTCGCATGGATCAGTGCAACATACTCATTTGTACACCCGGTCGCCTCTTGCAGCACATGGATGAGAATCCTTTGTTCAATACCAGCAGCCTGGAGGTATTGGTTCTGGACGAGGCGGATCGGTGCCTGGATATGGGCTTCCAAAAGACCCTTAACTCAATTATTGAGAACTTTCCACCGGAACGACAAACGCTTCTGTTTTCGGCGACACAAACGAACACGGTTGAGGATCTGGGGCGGCTCAATCTCAAGGATCCTGTTTATGTGGGCTATGGCATGAAAGCGAGCGACAGCGAGGCAACACCATCCACATCCACATCCACATCCACCAAAGAAGTGGCCGTTCTAGCAGTGCCCGAACTCCTGCAACAGAGCTATGTTGTTCTGAATCTGGAGGATAAGATCACAATGCTGTGGTCCTTCATAAAGAATCACCTGAAGCAGAAGATAATTGTGTTTGTGGCCAGTTGTAAGCAGGCCAAGTATCTCTACGAGATCTTCTGTAAGCTGCGTCCGGGCGTTCCATTATTGTCCCTCTACGGTACCCTCCATCAGGATCGTCGCATTGCCATCTACGAGGATTTTCTAAAGAAGAGCCACGTTGTCATGTTCTCAACGGATGTAGCCTCACGTGGCCTGGACTTTCCCGCCGTTAATTGGGTCGTTCAATTGGATTGTCCCGAAGATGTTTCCCAGTATATACATCGGGCTGGACGCTCGGCAAGGAACAAGAGTCGCGGCGAATGCCTTCTCGTTTTAACGCCCAGCGAGGAGGAGCATATGATTGGTGCCTTGAAGGAGCAACTTAACCTTGACATACGCTGCGTCCAGATTGATCCCAAGAAGCTCTTCTCGCCCCGCGTCAAAATTGAGGCGTTTCTGGCCCAGTTTCCGGAACTGAGAGCCACTGCCCAGCGGGCATTCTTGTCCTATCTCAAGTCCGTCTTCCTTATGCGCAACAAGCGCCTCTTCAATGTCTTCAGTCTGGACCTGGACGCCTTTGCCCAATCCCTTGGTCTGGCTGTGACGCCGCGCGTCCCCTTTCTGGAGAAGTTCCTCTGGCGGCAAAAGCTGATGCAGCAGCAGCAGCAGCAGCAACCCCACGATTCCGACCCCTGCCCTACCATTCATGGCAAGCTTCTGCCGAGGATTACCAAAAAGCAAAGCTTCGGCAGGGGCGGCGGCGACGACGACGATAATGATAGTGATGATGAGGACTTCATCAGGGTGAAGCGACGCGATCATGACGTGGAGGGTGAACCAGTTGAGTTGGATCCGAGAGATGGGCCGAATGAAAAGGAAGAGGAATCCCTGGTGGTGCCGAAGCGGGAGAAGAAGCTGGTCACCAAAGCCTCGTTGGCCAAAAAGGCGCTGAAGAAGAATCTGCAGGTCAACTCAAAGCTCAAGTTTGACGAAGAAGGCGAATCAGTGGCCGATGGACGCAGCCAAATGAAGGCTCTTGCCAGGAAGCAGAGGGATGACGATGACGACGACGACGACGACGATGACGATGGTGGCATTGATTTGGTTCGCTCCAAGGCATTGCTCACCGAAGAGGATCAGTACGACAAGCAGCGGTTCCGGGAGCTGGTCAAGAAGCGTCACAAATTGCAGCGCGAAAAGTTGCGCAAAAAGGCGGAGGCAGCCAAGGGCAGCAGCGATGAAGAGGAGGACGACGAGGCGGATGACCACGATCACCACGATGTGGGTGCGACCAGTGACAGTGAGCACTCGGTGGATCTCTCCTGGCTACCAGATCCCGATAAGATTTACAAAAAGAGATCCGATGAGACTGGTGATGCGCCCGCTTCTGCTACCGAATCTGCTACTGGAGAGGATGAGGATGATAGTATCGACGATGACGACGACGACGACGACGACTCTGAGGAGGAGCCCGCCTACAAAAAGTCCAAGCTAACGAACAAGCTGACCCTGCTAGACACGGAGGCCATTGCGGCCTCTCTCTTGGGCAGCTAGGCTCCAGGTTTCCGGCAGGGACTCGACTGTGTGAATAAATTATGGCCAATTTTTTGTTTTCTTCCCGACATAAGGTCTCCCAAATGAAAGGTGTATGTGTGGGCGGGAGCACCGCCCCCTGTGGCTAAGTGCTACTCCGAATCCAAAATGGCCAAGATATGGGCCTAGTTTCTGTTTATTCGTGTGGTATGGAGTACAAGGATATCCAATTGAAACCAGTCATCCGCAGCGTAGCTCCCTGTAGGAGAGGCAAGCCCTCTTCAGATCCGCCAGATGTGGAACTAGGCCAGCCCGCAGCTCCGGATGGGCCACCAGAAGCGTGCCTGCGTTCTGAAATGGAGATGGACGGAATGAGGAGCGGTTCTCGCCCACTTGGGTGATGGAAGCTTACCTGGTCGCTGGAGTTGGGCCGGCCGAGAGAGGCGAGCCTCGTCTTGTCGGCCTCCAGGCGGAGGATCAGCTTTTCCGTGATGGCAATGGCCTCTTCAATGTTCCTAGTCAGGCTTTGCCGGAGGGTCTCGATTTTGTCCAGCTCTTCTTGGTGGATTGGCTTCGGCTTGGACTTGCTTCCACCTCCAAAAAACATTTTTTGCCCTTATCCAAGATTCCACTCATCCAAGCTGTCTTCGGCGGCTCCCCCTCGGAAGCGTGTACTGCCACGCCCCCCATCTCCGAGCCTGACACCAAGCGCTTTGGGACGCTGGAGATCGGTTCCGAGGGACCCTCGGCGACACAGCCGGATCCCCCCTCGAAGAGGGCTCTCCTGCGAGGGCTTCTCCGAGAGCTCCTCTCCTGTCTCTATGGCATCTGTTTGCAATCGGGTCTGCTTGGCTGGCGGCTTCTTGTCGGCTAGTGTAGCCTGCAGCTCCCGCACCCTCCTGCCGTAGACGCCGTCCGGGCCGAAGTCGTGCCGGAGACTCTCGAGCATTGCCCGGAACTGCTTCTCCAGAGCGGTGGCATTCAACCCCTGTAGGTAGTTGAGAGACGTTCCTGCGCTCTCCAGGCCAGAGCCGACTGCTCCGGCAATCGTCTGCCAGAACCGTTCCTTGTCCGTCGGAGAGGCGGCTGGCCCGTCCAGGAGAGGAATCAGGGTCTCCAGGGTGCTGGCGGCGGAGACACTCCACTCGAGCATCTGCTCAGTACTCCGCCGGTGGGCGTGGCGGACGAGGGTGTGGTCGGTCCGCAGCTGGTCCAGCCTGTGCTTGCTCCCAGCCTCTCCCAGGTAGCCCAGGGTGTTCCTGTCTATCTCGTCGACCGCCCTCTGCAGGTCGGCCAGTCCCATCTGCGAGTCGACGTCCCTGGCGAGTTCCAGCAGGTGCTGGGTCAGAGTCCGGAGGGTTTCTTCCACGAGCGTTCCATGGGCGTCGCTGGGCGCGAGCTGGGCTCGGGGTTCGGGGGCCTCGGCGGTCGCAACCATTGCGAGTATTATGTATCGCAAGTACTATGTATGTGTCTGAGAACTGCGTCGCAAGAGAACCTGCGTCCGCGGCGACTCGGTCTCCACTGAGCTATCTCACTTCGACTGCTGCGTCGATCCAGCTCGCAGTATCAGCCGGGTAGTGGTAGTGGTGGAAGAGTACTAGCAGAGTAGTGTGCTCCGGCGTGCTTGTGTGAGACGACACGGGGAGCGACGGGACCAGACAACAAAGGCGTGTCGCCAGAGGGGCAACCGAGTTCGGGGAATCCCCCGAAATTCTCGGCCGATTGTCACATTCCACGGTTCTCTGGGAGACCGGTGCACACGACACGCCAAAGCCAAAGCCACACCCAAAACTGGTGTGGCGGGAGTGAGGGGCACCTGGAACTGATATCGCAGTCTTTGTTCGCAAAGTCTAACAGATTAGACAGACGGACATACAGAGATACCTTCTTTGGGACAGCCTGGACGGAGCAGAGAGGATGGGCAGCTTCCACAAGGCGGTGTTCGAGGACCTGGAGTACGGGCTGCTGAGTATTGCAAGGATTGTGGTGAGGTACCACTGCGAGTGGGACAGACGAGAGAGGTTCCGGGAACTGGAAAGAGCCATCGACAAAGTCCGTGCATATGTTGGGTCGGGATACGAGGGTAGCGCCGCGGACAAGATAGCACGGTTGGAATGGTTGAGTCGCTGTGCCAGGATAAACTACCAGGAAGGGGTGGGCCTGATGTTCGAGTGGTGTGTCAGGGCCGGAAAGCAGTTCCAGGTGGTCCTTGATCTCGCCAGCGAGGATCCGTCGAAGGCGGACTTGGGCATCATATGGAGTGTGACAGTGAACGCGCTGGAGGTCGGCCTGGAGAGAGCTCTCAAGTCGCTGGAACTATTGAATGATTCCCATTTAAAGGTTTCTCTGGCAAAGGACCTGTTGGATTCCATTTTGCACGACGTGGTCGATGACTTTGGTCCCAGCGGGCTCTACGGAAGAAGGATTAGAAGCCAGGAGGCGTTGATAAAAGAAGCAGAGTCGGAAATGGAAAGGATCGCAATAGCCTCAGTTGTAGGAGCACTGGTGCCCATTGTGGGAGTGGTCGCTCTTCTGGGAATCCCTGCTATGATTGGGTGCAAGGAGTGGATAGCATCGAACGAGGAGCGGATAGATGTTATGAAGTCACTCTTCCGGAGGTCGAAGGCGGCAGTGGAGGAGGCCAGGCAAGTAGTCCAGCACGGGATCGACCTGCAGCTGGACGAGGACATAAATCTGCTAATAGCTCTCAGGGGAAAAATTAAAGCGGCCCACGTTGTAAGTTCCGCCGGACACAGGAGATCGCCTATAGACAGACAATGGAGTAACCTACTACCCATCCCGTATTTTCAGGCACGTCCCTTGCTGAAGTCCAAGAGCCCCGACATCCGAGCTCTATTCGTTCCGGTTCTAGGGGATCTGAGGGAGCAGTGCCAGAACTTCGCCAAGTGGCATGGTTCGATGGAATGATGGAATTCGTGTCCCAGTTGTATTGTTCCCAAATAAAAGAGACTACAGCTTTAGTTGGTGGTAGTGAGGCAGGTCCTCTTTCGAGGACCTCAACGCCACCCGTCAGCAGACACAACTATTTATTAATTATTTATTTGAATGGCTTCCTGGAAGGGATGGGAAGTGCGGGCGAAGCCGGCTGTCCGAGAACTCCAGAAGCGCGGTGTTCGGGCAATCAGTTCCCGGCCTGGGCATAGCGTGCAGGATCGTATCCGTGCCATTTGGCATAATCCTCGCAAAGTTTCCGTAACTCCTCCAAGTCGTCAGCGAACTTTGTTCGGGCGTCCGTGTTCGCCATTTTCAACATGAGTTTGGTCTGCAAATCAAATATGTAGAGGTCGGGTGGGTCATTGGCAAGAGGGTATAATGGTTACCATGTTGGTTGAGTACTTACATTGTCGGCAGTGTCCCATTTCCCCTTAAGGATTATTAAGTTGGTCCGATCCTCCATGAGGGCCTCTGTAATGTCTCTCAGCACCTTTTGGGCGTCCATGATTTTTTTCGTAATGATTTCGAAACAATTCTGGATGCGCTTCAATTGTTCCTTGGGGTCCTTCGTTTCATCCCACTCAAAAAGGCTCTTCACTCCGCAGGCCGCCAGCATCCCGACTGCCAAGCCAATGCCAGCCCCAATGGGTCCGAATATGATAGCGCCAAGGGCCGTAAAGATGCTACCAATAACTCCAAAAATGGCGGCAGTTTGTCCTCTATGGGTTTGGTTGATCTTCTCCTCCAGCTCTTGTTTCTGTTTCGAGTAGAAGCCGCCCGGCGAGTGGAAATCATCGTAGACATCGTGCTCAATGGACTTGAACAGGTCGCTCAGCTTGGATGCATTCACAACGACCTCATCCAATAGTCCAAGGGAGTCTCCAATTTTATTCAGACCATCCTTGAGCGACTCGGCGACCATTCCAAAGAAGATGTCCCTGTCGTCCTTGGACACGTCCTTGCTCCGGATGAAGGGCAGGACGGTCTTGTACGTACTCGACGCTGAGACAGCCCACTCGAAAGCCAAGCCAACGCACCTGGCGTACTTGAGCCGTGCCGTCGTGTTTAGATGTCGGACCTGGTTCAGCCTCTTCTTGGCATCACCCTGGTAGTCCCGCATGGCTTTATCGATAGCATCGATGGCATCCTGCAACCCAGGGAAGTTCACTCGCGTGTCCAACTCCTGCCGATATTTGACGACCACCCTTTTGATGTGGAGAAGTTGCGTCTCCCAATCGCCGTTAACCCGTTTACTGAAAGTACCCATGACGCCCCGACGTATTTCTTGATTCTTAGCGGCACTCCTCCCACTTTTGAGGATTGAAAGCGACTGAACGAGCGAGAGACGACCGGATGAGATCGGACGAGGTGAGTGGCAATAGCTGCTGTTCTCAAAACACACACATATACGGAGCCCCTGCGAGGAGACCCGGCGGAGAGTCCGACAATCGACAATGCACATGTATGACCCATCGTGAGTGGACCCGGAATGCCCGAAGAGGTACTACCACACACTTAGAGGCTCTCTCTCTCCATACCACATACCCATACCACATACCATATGCATACATGGATCTCCGATAAGACATGCGAGTGGAATGAATATAAGTTGGGCCAGTCCAGCGCCGAATCTACACCCAGGTGGACACAATTGCTGAAATGACTTCGGAGGCGGAAGAGAAAAACTTGAAACTAGTCGAAGAAAGCATTCTGGTGCTTCTGGACATTATTGAGGAGTGCAGGTCGAACTTCTATTCGAAACTGAAGCTGGACCAGCTGCAACATGCCAATGCGATAATGGACCGAGAGATGCTCCTCTATCCGGGGAGTGCCAAGGAGCCACTGGAGCAGCTGCGTTCCCGATTCACGATGGTCCTTCGCTCGTACAACAACTGCGTCAATCTGGTCCTCCTGTCCAGTGTATCGGTCGGCAAGGTCCTCACCAGCTTCCGTGCCGTCGCCGAGAGCCAGGAGTTGGTGGCAAGCGACAAGGAGATCCTGTGGAGCATGATTGTCCAGTCGCTCAACGATAGCAAGCCCAATATATCCAAGTCCATGGACCACCTGACAATCCTCAAAACGGAAGTGCTCAGTCTGAAGAACCTGTTCGCTCAGATGCAGAGCCACATTGAAGCTGACTACAAACCCTTCGGCAAGTGCTCGAAGGCCATACAGGACCTGAGGGCCTGGGACCTCAGGGCGGAAGAACATGCCAGCTTCATTAACAAAGTGAAGGACTTTCTGAGGGCCTTCTATAAAAGGATGTTGTTAACCAAAGAAATGGACCAGGCCATCGATAAAACGATCGATTGTTTTATTGAGGAAAAAAAAATTAGGTCCTCCAAGGATCTAATCAGAATTATCAACTACTACCGCCAGCACCTCCTGGATAAGATAGCTGATGCCAACAGACTCGTGGATGAGGTGCATCAGAGCTGGGAAAGTTTCCGGAAGAACTTCAAAGAGGTCGGGAGGGTGGAGTCTGTTGTAAGTAGTTGCGATATAACCAAGGGATAGCCCTCATCCTCCCTCATCCATTTATCCTGTAGGACGTGACATTTTTGGAGAGAAATCCGGGACTGCACGACCAGCTGATGCGACGCATGAAGGACTTGGAAACAGCCTGTCGCTTATTCCAGATGCAGAGCACGAAACCTGACAAGTGAAGGCCTGGGTGCTCCGTACTCTATTATACTATTATTCCTTCTTGGGAAACTATGTACCTATATTCTCTCTCTGAATAAACCACCAGTCCTGACTCCCCAAAGCTCACCCCCGGACCTGGCTGCAGTTTGTTGTATTGATGCATTGGTTCGTGGAGGCCGCAGGCCGACGTCCACGTCCCCCCTTCCGACGCCGGCTCTCCGCCCCGTCCCACAGAATAGAGTCGCAGAGCGGTTCCCGGGGAGCCCTAATATGGCTGAGCAAACAAAGACGATATCAGTTCCAGTTGCCCCTCACTCCCACCACACCAGTGTGTGGGGGAGTCTCTCTCATGGCTGGGGTTGTGGTTTTGGCTTTGGCTTTGGCGTGTCGTGTGCACCGGTCTCCCAGAGAACCGTGGAATGTGACAATCGGCCGAGAATTTCGGGGGATTCCCCGAACTCGGTTGCCCCTCTGACGACACGCCTTTGTTGTCTGGTCCCGTCGCTCCCCGTGTCGTCTCACACAAGCACGCCGGAGCACACTACTCTGCTAGTACTCTTCCACCACTACCACTACGCGGCTGATACTGCGAGCTGGATCGACGCAGCAGTCGAAGTGAGATAGCTCAGTGGAGACCGAGTCGCCGCGGACGCAGGTTCTCTTGCGACGCAGTTCTCAGACACATACATAGTACTTGCGATACATAATACTCGCAATGGTTGCGACCGCCGAGGCCCCCGAACCCCGAGCCCAGCTCGCGCCCAGCAACGCCCATGGAACGCTCGTGGAAGAAACCCTCCGGACTCTGACCCAGCACCTGCTGGAACTCGCCAGGGACGTCGACTCGCAGATGGGGCTGGCCGACCTGCAGAGGGCGGTCGACGAGATAGACAGGAAAACCCTGGGCTACCTGGGAGAGGCTGGGAGCAGGCACAGGCTGGACCAGCTGCGGACCGACCACACCCTCGTCCGCCACGCCCACCGGCGGAGTACTGAGCAGATGCTCGAGTGGAGTGTCTCCGCCGCCAGCACCCTGGAGACCCTGATTCCTCTCCTGGACGGGCCAGCCGCCTCTCCGACGGACAAGGAACGGTTCTGGCAGACGATTGCCGGAGCAGTCGGCTCTGGCCTGGAGAGCGCAGGAACGTCTCTCAACTACCTACAGGGGTTGAATGCCACCGCTCTGGAGAAGCAGTTCCGGGCAATGCTCGAGAGTCTCCGGCACGACTTCGGCCCGGACGGCGTCTACGGCAGGAGGGTGCGGGAGCTGCAGGCTCCACTAGCCGACAAGAAGCCGCCAGCCAAGCAGACCCGATTGCAAACAGATGCCATAGAGACAGGAGAGGAGCTCTCGGAGAAGCCCTCGCAGGAGAGCCCTCTTCGAGGGGGATCCGGCTGTGTCGCCGAGGGTCCCTCGGAACCGATCTCCAGCGTCCCAAAGCGCTTGGTGTCAGGCTCGGAGATGGGGGGCGTGGCAGTACACGCTTCCGAGGGGGAGCCGCCGAAGACAGCTTGGATGAGTGGAATCTTGGATAAGGGCAAAAAATGTTTTTTTGGAGGTGGAAGCAAGTCCAAGCCGAAGCCAATCCACCAAGAAGAGCTGGACAAAATCGAGACCCTCCGGCAAAGCCTGACTAGGAACATTGAAGAGGCCATTGCCATCACGGAAAAGCTGATCCTCCGCCTGGAGGCCGACAAGACGAGGCTCGCCTCTCTCGGCCGGCCCAACTCCAGCGACCAGGTAAGCTTCCATCACCCAAGTGGGCGAGAACCGCTCCTCATTCCGTCCATCTCCATTTCAGAACGCAGGCACGCTTCTGGTGGCCCATCCGGAGCTGCGGGCTGGCCTAGTTCCACATCTGGCGGATCTGAAGAGGGCTTGCCTCTCCTACAGGGAGCTACGCTGCGGATGACTGGTTCCTATTGAATATTTGAATATCATTGTACTCCATGCCAGACACTGGTCGCGAATAAAGCCAAACCAAGATACAGCCGCCAGGCTTCAGCAAAGGGAGACGAAATGGTCGATCATGGTCGTCAAGAGGGCCATGGAGGCAAGTACCTTCGGTGGCATCCGAGTCCCGGAGCCCAGTGAGAAGTCGGTTCGGGAATGCTTCACAAATACTTGGAAAATGGCCACAAATTTATTTTTGTTTCGTTTGAATTGAAATGTTACTCCACTTTTGCGTATCCACTTTTTCGCCTCCAGCACTCGGATGGATGCCAGGACGCTGGGATGTCTGGAGGCAGGATGTACGGGATATATGTATGAATGATATATTTATGTATGTATGAATGTATGTATGTATGTATGTATGTATTGGATGTAGACCAGAGCCGGGGGCGTGGAAGCGAGAAGAGGTGGATGGGAGTAAGCGGGATGGCGAGATGACTCACTTAATCGCCGCAATTCTTCTTCTTATTATTATTTCTTTTTTTTTTTGTTGTTTTTATTTTAAATTTTTTTTTTTTGGTTTTGATTTTTGCGGGGCAGGGATGGGTGGGGGCGTGGCTGCTTGGCATGGGCGTGGCATAAAATTTGCTTTTAAAAATATCATTACACATCACGTCAATTACAATTTTTTTTTTTTGTTTGTTTTTTGTTTTTGTTTTTGATATTTTTTTTTTTTTTTTTTTTTTTTTTAGCGTATATAAATAAATGCATACACATATATACGGTAATATATAGACGGTATATATATGTACGTGTACAAATAATGCAATAGACACACATCTATACAAATTATACTATATAATGGTTGAGTTTTTTTTTTTTTTTTGTTTTTTAATTTTAATTTTTTTTGTTTATTTTTTACTCTTTTTAGTCTGTTCTTTTTTTCTCTGTTTTTTTTATTTATTTATTTTTTTGTTTTTTTGGCAACAGATTATCCTTCCATTAAGTTTGAGGTCCGGTTTTCAGACACAAGATACACAATTAATTAAGTTACCATTTATATACGTAAAAAATTAATACTCAATTACAAGAAATAACACTTAGGCGTACAATGTTTGTATTGCAATTTTTAATTCATTCATTTTCTTGATGCGTTTTATTTATAATTCTGCCTTTTTTTCTATCGTTGATCTCTCCTGATTTCTCTTATTTTTATTGTTTTTTTTTTTATTGTTAGTTTTTACGAGAGATGTTGCACAAATAAAATTTGTCTACAGGGGGGCGATGAGGATGGTAGGATGGTAGGATGGTAGGATGGTGGTGGAGGAGTGTAGGGAGCAGTAGGGAGGCTATACGCCTCCAATAAGTAGGCAATGAAATGAATTCGCTCTCAGATCCTTGGCGAAAATTTCCCATAGCATACTTTTGGAGCCGTTCATCCAAGGTCCTTTCAAATCACCAGTAATTTCTTTTTATTATTTATTTTTCTGTTTTCTGTTTTCTGCTTTTTGAATATTTGTATTTATTTGTATTTATTTTTTTAAACTCAGCGCGAGATAGAGAGTATTACACTTAGGATGGGTTCTCATATATAATCCCGGCTAATGCCAATATCATTTAGTAGACAATCAGTGGGTTATTTTTGTTTTCGGAGATCGCATTTCCCTCATGGATAATATTTTAGTATTTTCTTGGATTTGGAAATGGAGATGGAGATGGAGATTTCGTGTTTCTTTCATGGTAATTATCATTATTTTTCTTTTCTTAAATTTTATATAAAGTGTATGTATATGTTAATGGATGACACACACACACACACACACACACATACACACACATACATACATATACAGAGAGACATACACACACTGATAGAGATGCACATTTAGTTATTAGCTCGAAAATTCGATTTTTAGCTTCGGTTCTACACGTTTATTTTCTGTATTTGTTCTTTTTAACTTTGAAGTTTATAATTTATTTTGTTGTTGTTGTTTAATATTTGCTTTATACTAGACACACAGACACATTTAGTGATATTTATAGCTATATCGTAATATCGTTATTATTATGTGGAAATTGTGTGCTGATTTTGCATTCATTTTTTAATGATTATTATTATTTTTTTTTTTTTTTTTTACCATTTAACATACAAATACGTTTACAGTGTACAGTTTACAGTTTACAGTTTACAGTTTACAGTTACAAATTACAGTTATATAACATACACAGATACACAGTAAATTTTATTTAACCATCTTTCTTCTTCTTCATCATCATTTTTTATTCCTTCTTGGCTATCGTTTCCTGTTTTTTTTTGTTTTTTTTTTCCATTTATTTGTGCGTTGTCGTTGGCGGCCCCCTTTAAAGCAGGGGTGGAGGTTCTGACGGGGAGAGGGGGAGGGAGAGTCGGTTGGGTTATCTCACTCAAAGGATTCAACGACAAGACACACACACACACACACACACATACTTGACGACGCGTTTACATACATATATCACGGAAACACAACAAAGCCATCGATACAAAATATATGTTATATATATATAAAATATATATATATATCTCTGCCATGCTCGAAAACCCACACAAACACATACATATACATGCACACATACAAACTAACCGATGTATATACTATATTATTAATATGTATATATGCCTGGCTGCTGATCCTCATTTGAATGAATCGATCGATCGATGGGCTGCCTCAATCCTATATATGTTATAAAGAAATATATCCCCCCCCTACCCTACCCTTGACCCAGTCACACTAACCCCCTCCCCCCATCCTCCCCCCAAACACACACATACAGACACATTGAATCTAGCTATCTCGTTTTGGCTTCGAGTCCAGCAACAGGGGTCAAGTTAAATTCCAGGATCCTGATCCTGTCCTGGCATTGATCTAGGCCTAGACCATGACGAAGGCATCCTTGCCGCAGAACAGATATGGAAACTGGTCGATCATCGTCTGGACAATGTCCTCCAGATAGGGTCGCAGCTGCTCAAAGTGGCCCATGTCGGTGAAGTCGATGGGTATTAGTGTTGGCCACCAGCATATGGCCAAGTTTTTGCTATCCATGCTGTTTAGCTTGGAGTTGTCCGATACACTATCAAATAATTAACATTTATATTAATAATTCTCCAAGGACCAGGACCAGGACTAGGACCATCTCGAAGGACTTACTGCACAAAGTGCTGGAATATGTATTTGAGTATGGAAAAGTTGATGGGCGGCAGCTTCTGGAGCAGCGACTTTAAAGCTATCAACCGACAACTTCGATCCGTCTTGACCTCCACATTCAGTTTCGAGGAGCCGACACCACGTGATCCTGCAGTTAAGTGTAGCCAGAATAGGGATAACAATAAACAATTATATGCTTTATGATACTAACCGGCAATCTCCTCCAGCTCCTTAATGATATCCTTGCTGAACAATGGCGGCAGGCGTTTGGAGAAGAAATCCTTCAGGGCTGTGGCCACAGCATTAACCGGAATATCCAAAGCATCTATCTCGGTGTTGGTATCTACATAAGTGGATTATTAAATAATATTATACAGATATCCTTAAACTTGAATCCCTAATGTTAATCATTAGGCCTAGATGACCTACCGTCCTCGAATCGCTGGAAGAGCATGTCTACATGCGCCCGGCTACCGGGCACACGATATATACCCTCGGAATCGAGGCCCTCCTTCTCAATGAACTCGACACACTTGTTGAGGAATATGGGGATCTCGTCCTTGTCCGAACTGATCATCAGCTTGCCAAATTGCGCCTCCGCCGATTCGGCCAGGCCCTTGGCATTCTGCTTGAGTTTGCGCTTCAGCTTCTTCTCCTGCTCCTTCTCCTTCTCCTGGATTTTGCGCAGACGAGCCGTCTCCTCCTTGATGCGTCGCTTCTCCAGCTTCTCAAAGTCCTTCATGCACTTGGCGTTCATGTTGTACTCCGGCAGAGTTTCGGTGCCAAAGATGACGCCTCCGGCTAGCTCCGGCACCATCGAGTACTACAAAGAGATGACAGGAATGAGTATCAAAATATCCTTAAGTGAAAAGGATGTGGATGTGGAACTACCTCGGGAGATTTGTCGCTCTTCATGAATTCGGATACACCAGACTCGGCTTTCTCTGCGAAAAAATCAATTAATTAATTATTTAATTAAGTAATTAATTCATTAATTAATTAAATAGTCAGTGTCTACTATTATACAGACAGATATCCGGGGAAATGAGAGAAAAAAAATCATAAAAACACGACACATACTTTTCTCACCTGCTCCTCCGACTCCGACGCCGACACCGACACCGACGCCCACAGCCATGCGCTGGTAGTGGAGCGGAATCTCCGGCGGACTCACATAGCCGAACGGCGGCACCCGCGGCGTCTGGACGGGAATGGCCACCTTCTTCTTCTTTTGCTTCTTGGCGGTGGCCGGCTTCTTGCTACTGGCCTTGTAGAAGGCGTTCTGCTGTCGCACCCGTCGCTCCGTGGAACTGGCACAGCTATCCGATTCGGTGCAGTCTGTGGACGGAAACGGAAACGGATATGGAGGATGTGGTGTCATGTTATTTTGAATAAAAAATTTTCAAAGGGATGGTGGGCGTGCACTGGATGGGGGCGAGGTTAGTTGTGATAAGGACACAGGTAGACAGGTGGACAGGTGGACAAGGAATGAGGCGGCGTGGGGTGGTGAGGTGACATTGGACAGGTGGACAACTAATCCCCAGCTAACCCCCCGCCCAGTACCAGTTGGATGGGGTATCCAATCTAATGGTTATACCTTCGTTTTCATAAATCTGCTCGTACTCGGCCAACTCCTCGGAGTCCTCGTCCTCGCCATCCAACTGGGCGTGATCGTAGCGCTTGCCATCCTTATCGCCCGGCTCACAGCCGCCCAGATACGAGTCGGCCATGCTGCCACTACCGCCGGTACCGGTACCGGTGCCGCCCATACCCAAACCCAGTCCGGTGCTTCCCGATCCAGAGCCAGATCCCGAGCCCGAACCCGAACCGGTGAAATTCATTTTGGCCACCGCATCGCTGACCAGTTGGAAGTTCTTCATGTTAAGCTTGCCCGGCTGCTGGGTGGGCAGGGTGAAGGTGGAGGAGCTCATGGCCGGGCAGTTGCGGCTGGGCGCCTCGCCCACCTTCAGTGTCTGGCTGGGGCCCTTCGGCCGGATCTTGTTCAGATTGGAGTCGATGTGCCGACGGCCGGTGGTGTAGGCGTGAGTGGAGCCACTAAAGTTATTCCAAATGGAGTTCTTGTTCATGTTGCGGCGACCGTCGCTCTTGTCCTCCAACCACTCTGTAAAATTCGAAAGGTTTTCGCATTTAGCCCAAAATAAAGGACACCGGAGAGGAGAGCCAGTGGCAAAAAGAAGAAAAACAAAAAAAAAAAAAAATATATATATATTAACTCGAATATGTCAAGGATTTGGATTAACCTGCATCGTGGGTGGCCAAGGAATCCTTTGATCCGCTGACATCCGCTGCTTGTCGAGAAAACGAATTAAGAAATGAGACCAAAAGACACACACACACCAGGCTATCATCAGGATATGTCAGGATATCTCTACTAACTAGATGCAGGATACCACAGGAGTGGTCTCCCCATTCGAAATGAAAGCAAATGGAACAAACTAACCAAGAACAGAGAGTGAAAAGCAAAAGGATAACGGATAACGGATAACATTTGTACACATCGGATTCGGACAAGTGTTGTTTGGTTTCTGGCGGGGATCGTGTGCAGGATCTAATAAGGATATACTTAGTAATATTGTATTTACATATATGAGCAAAAAAAAAAACAAAAAAATGAAAAAGAATAAGAGGACAGGAGGATACATTCAGGAGTGGATCGATCAAAGAAATCCTCTGCGGATAAGGAGCTTTGGCTTTGGCTTTGGATATCCTTAAAGATATTACTAGATAACGGTTCTGAAAACTCTTCGCAGATCCTTTTTTCAGGAATTTTGTAATGAAAAGTTCGAGTCCATTCGCTTCCTTCCACTAGACTTTAATTGGAAATGATTTAAGAATAAAAATGATATACTTTTTAAACGAATTTCTTAAATAATTATATATCCAAGGATATCCCAGAGGTAAAGATATATCGTCAAGGACGTGCTCAAGTGGGGGGTTGACTCATACAGGACATGATCTCTTGATAATAGATCCATAGATATATTTTTTTTTCGGCTTTTATTATTAGATCGATAAATCGATATAGACATATCGATATAGATTAGATGGCATAGATCCTAGAGATGGTATAGATCCTAGAGATGGCATAGATATAGATATATCGATACATATATCTTGATAGTCTTTGATTATAAGATCTATAATCAAAGGAAGAATCAACTAATGGAACTATAGATATTAGATATAGAATCTTTTTCAAAATTGAACCCCTCCCCCCTTTGGACCCGTCCCTGCTTTCTACAATTTTTGTGAGAGAGGTTTGTGAAGTTCGTTGGTGTTTCTCGAGTGATTCGATAACAAAAAAAAAAAAAAAAAAAAAAACTATAACAAAAAATATGAAACTAAACCCAGAAACTATAAAGGGGGAAAAAAATAATAGATATCTATATCTCTAAAGGATGAATACGAGAGAGATAGAGATAATAATAGTGACAGAGACAGAGGGATAGATAGATAGATAAAGAGAGAGAGAGACATAAACAAGAATATAGGAGAAATATATTCAAATAGTTAGATTACATGTTATTTCTTCCAAACTTGATTCTGAAGCCGAAACGAATTGACTCTTATATGTGCATGTAATGAGCTGATGATCTGGAGGGGCTGGCTCTGGAGGAGTTGTTGGAGGAGGGAATATCTGGAATCCTTATATGTTTTTCGAATCGTTTCGATTTGATTTGATTCGATTTGATTCGATTTTGATTGATTAACGATTGAGATTAACGACAACAACAAATATACACACACAGAGATAAATCGATACAAAAAATTGGTTATGGTTAATCGTTAATTAATTAATTAATTCATAATAATCATTATTAGAGTATACATAGATAGATATGGTATTATCTCCTAGAGATGGCAATGCAAAATGAATCGATGAATGAATGACATTATCGAATGAACGATGAATGGGAATGATATATATTCATATTCATGGATATACATATATATATAAGATTAGGTATTGTATATAGTTTATTGGCTTGGGATTACGAATTCTGAATGCGTTTGGTTTTTAGCTTTTTAGGTAGATGGGTAGAGGAGGGTCTTGCTATATTTTTTCTTTTTTTTTTGCATTTGCAGACTTGCAACTGGATGGCCAGGATGGAACTTACTTTGATGGAGGTGCTTGGGTTTTTCGTTGTTGTCATCGTAGATTTCATCTAATGATATATCTCTTTCTTCTGCAATCATTAATTATTGCGTATATTATTATATAAATTAATATATTATTAAATAAATTAAATTAATGTACCATTTAATGAGTTGAGAGATCGGGTAGGAAGCATTTCGTAATTCTCGCTGCCGGAACCATCCGTTCCCAGCGTATTCGACAGCATATAGCTCTCGTGGCGCGGCGGTGGGCGTGGCATCTGGTTAACCGAGTTCTCCAATGTGCCCTCGCCCGAATCCAATGTAATTGACTCCTCCACATGCAGGTTCTCCACCTCGTACTTGTTGTCCCAGGCATTTTTCAGGAATGGATTATAGAAAGCAACTAAAAAAAAAACAAAAAAAAAAAAATGAAAATCTCTTTTCTGTTGGATGGAATGATGGAACACGTACACTTGACATACTGATCCGCTGAGAAGGTCATGAAGCTGCCCTTGAAACGATCAGCCACCGCATTGCCCTCGGTGATCAAGAACTGGCAGATGTCACTGTTGAAGAATGCGTTCACGCCACCGCTCTCCGTGACGGCGATTATTTGTAAAGGAATGTTGGCATTCTGAGCAGCCAGGATACTACACAAAAAAAAGATATATATATAATTATATATTGAGACTTGAACTCAATTAAACTCACCTTAAGTTGGCCAGCGAGGAGCGACGCTTGGCCGAATAAAAGTAGATATAGCCATGGATGAGCTCATCACGGTACTGGCTAGTGCCGTGATAGGAGGAGAGTATGAACTCCACCCGCCTCTTGGCATCCCCAATGAACACATCAATTATAATCGAATGCTCCCCGGCCTTCACCAGCGTCGACTCAGCGACCAGGGGCTGGACAATGTTCTCTATATCGTACTGATCGCCACAAAAGATGCAGCACAGGATTCGCAGATCGGTGTGATTGGAGGGATATGGCTCGTAGCTCTTCATTTCGGTTAGCTTCAGCGATAGGATGACAATGTTCAGTATCTCATAGACATACTTCTGATGATTCTGCGTATGATCGATGAAATCGCAGTGCAATAACTCCGATAGACGCATTCCCTCGCTGCGCAGATACTCCACTTCGTTCTCCTTTAGATCCTGCGGCTGGTACACCAATACAATCGGCAGATTCTCAAATTTATCCTCCAGCTCCAGGTTGCAGAGCAGCGTTCGCTCCAAGTTGTCCTTGAGCGTTTCAAAGGACTGCTGGTTGGAGTAGACACAGATGAGACCTGAAAGTGGATGAATCTTTGGTCATTAGTCCATAATTATGTATGGATTGTGGCAACCCTGGGCTTCTGGTGACTAAGCCCCTCTTAAGCCGCTTTAATGGCCGTTGAACGGAGTGAACATCAAGGCGGCAATTAAGCGAACAATTAATTGAGGGAACTTAGTCATTGATGCGTTCATCGGTTGCTTAAATAATCAAGCAGCCACCTCCTCGTCCTCCACCTGAACAAGATGGTGGAGGAGGAGGAGGATGGGGGTGCTACCACTACCCACCACTTGAGTAGACATCGATGGCCTTAAAGGCCTCCATATCGCCATTAGCAATCCTATAGTTTAGATAATACGTTTGATTCTCGTATATGTACTCTCCCTTGCTGCCCGTACAGATCCGGATATCGTTAAGCAGATCGCTGGCCAGATGCTCCGAGCCGACAATTAATAGATTCAGTGTCCGATCGCTGCCGCCGGTGCTCTTCCAGCCGCCACCGACAACGCCAACGCCAACGCCACTGGGTGTTTTATGGTTGCCGGTGGTGGTCTTGTCGGAGAGCACCTCCTCGATTAGGCTATCAACACAGTTGTAGAAGAAGGGACAGTGCTCCCGTATGGGGCAATGAATGAAACGAAGATGCTGCAGCAGCATCATCCGACGCTCCTGATCCAAACGATCGAGCATCTTGTAGCGTGAGTCCTCCTGTATTACCTCCGTGATCTGGCGTACATCCTCCTGGGTGATATTGTCGACGTTCTTAAACTGCAGAAAGTACTGTGCATGCTCCAGCAGGAGTTCCACAAAATTCTGCTTGCTCTTCTCAATTATCTCGTCCTGATGGATGTCATAGATCTGCTGGCAGTCGTGCTCCGACAGCGCCTCGAAACATTCCCGGCCCATGAACAGGACCCGAACCTCGGACAACTGTTTGCCGGGCGTCACAAAGCCGGACTCCTCCAGCAGCATCTTAAACTGTTGCTTCCATCTAAAAACAATAAAAAAAAAAATGAAAAATTGAAGAAAATGAAGGGAAAGGGAAAGGGGCTCGTTAAGTTACCCAATTTTCTTTTTATCCTGCTGCACGGAATTTAAATAGTTACGAAACACGGTCTCCGCCTCGGATGTCTCGAGGACATCGAACGGTATACGCGCCTCATCCTCGGCCTCGTCCATGTCCACCAGCTCCGTCCACGAGGCCTGCGGGCACTCGAAGAAATACTGCTCGAAATCGATATGATTCTGGAGATAGTGTCGGGCACCATCCCACGCATCCTCATCACTGATACTGAGCGCCCCGATATCCGGCAGCATACACTCCAGCGCCATAGCGAACTTGTCCAAATACTGTGCCAGTTTCTTGTTAAGATGATCGTCGCGTAGCTTCTTCATGTGACGCCGGAACAGCTTCTGGCCGGCTTCGTGACCAAAAATGTTGAGGAACTCATTCCATTCACGATACTGTGATAGCATTTTGGAGCCCTGCGACCAAAGGATATGATAATCAGTTATCTGATTACGAATCAGTCGGGTAACAGCCTCCGATCTTGTGTCGAGGAGTTCTTTGCGCGATTTGGCCGACTCCTGGTAGGAGATGATCTTGACCCGGTTCTTAACCTTGTCAATCATCTGGGCGAGGAGTAGGAAGGCCAGATCAATGTTAATACTCTCATGGGCGGACGTCTCGATTAGTTGTACGGTGCTCTTATAATCCTTACGTTGGCTAATCTTCTCCGCCTCCCTAACATACAGCTCATAGGCATCGTCATTCTTTGTGGTCACCAGCACCAGCGGCTTCTTATTCTTCAATATATTGGCAATGGCATTCTGGACGAACTCCACCTGCTTCTCGACACTCCGATTGGGTACGGGACTAACATCGAATACGACAACAAATCCATCAATACTTAGCCGGCCATCGGGCATCACCTTCTGTTCGTACTCCTTTTCGATGCCCAACTGATTCTTGCATATGTACATTAGCTTCTCGGCGGAGAAGACCTTGGTGGCGGTGCACCGCTTCAGATAGGGATCCATTTTGCCGACCTTGAAGGCCTGAAAGGTGGAGTCGTCCATGAATTCGGTCTGTTCGATAATATTGAATTGGTATTCAACGCCCTCCTCCGTCGTCTTACGGACTTCGCCCCAATAAAGGAAGTGATCGTTGTTCACTATCCGGCCACTGAAGTCGCTCTGGCTGAGCACTGATATGTGATCGATGAAGTAGTCGTCGGCCATCGGGCGCATAAATCTGTTGCAGAGGCATGACTTGCCGACACCGACCTGGCCGCGGTCCTTTTCGGTCCCGGATAGTCCAATGACCGAGATGTTGAACTGACGCATCTTGACGTACCTAAGGATTAAAGGATAACACTTTTAATAGATTATTATAGAGGGAAGGGATGGGTTCTGGGTTCTGGTTCTCTTCGAAATACAAATCCTGTCCAGAGATGACTCATTTTCGAGGAACCACCTTGGTCCCAGGGTGGAGTGGATACTATATACTATTACTTCGCACAATGATGCTACATGGGGAAGGTACTGCTACTGCAGTACCCTCCATAGAACCTTGAGGAAGTGATTCACACTAGACCGAGATTGGCTTGGCACTTTTTGAGTTTTTGAGAACCGGAATCGATCGATGAGAGGGGGGAGGGGGCTTTTCACTTTATTTTTTTTTTTTTTTACAAATATTTTCATTCACAAGGACACACACACACTGGAGGATGGAGGATGGAGGATGCAGGATGTTTACACTTATTGGCACTGGCACTGGGCACTGGGCACTGAAAAGGTTAGCCTTGCTGTGGTAACCTTGTGCTGGCTACTCCGTTCTGGCCGAGATCTCTATGCCGCCATGCCGTTGTCCTTGTCACATTTTTGCACAATTTTTCGCACCAGGATTCGGTCGGTTTCGGTTTCGGTGGCGGATGTGGCCAGAAATACGGATACATCCACGGATTGGGCCACAAAAAAAAAAAAACACACACACACACTCACACACACACACACATCCCTTTGTACGAGCAAGAGCAAAAAAAGGACGAGAAGAGCACAAGAGAGCAACGGGTGCGACAAGGACAGAGCACAGAGCCTGGCGGCTGCTGTGACAAAAAAAAAATAGAAAACTCGCGATTTTCTCAGCCGGCGCTAGACGGGAAAATCCTTGGCATGTGATTTGTTTTTCGATTTCTATTCGATTCCCACTGCCACTCGACATCCAATATCCTTTCATCCTATCCCGACCCATATCCTTTACCGTTATTTCAATTTTCTTTACCTGCTTTTTCTTACGAATTATTTGATTTTATTTTCTTTATTTTTTTACAACATTTTTCGTTAAGGAAAGGCCAGTCTGGAACAAATCCTTTTTTCGTCCTGACTGCGGCTGCTGCTCTGCCGCTGCTATTGCTACTGCCACTGCTGCTACTGCTGCTGCTGCTGCGTGCTTCGTGCTGTTGCGGCTACAGCGCAAGACAGTGCGAGAGAGAAAGAGAGTACAAGAGAGAGAGAGAGAGAGAGAGTGGCGTCCGGTATGGTGTGGGTGGGCGTGTTGTTGCTGTTGCATTTTTCCCATGGTGGGATGCCCAATTTGTTGCTGTTATCCTACCCAGTTAGCTGAATGGGGGAAATATGCCAAGTGCTGCGGATGGCGGATGGCGGATGGCTCTTCAATGAGAGTTACATTACACGCATACATACATACATATGTATGTGTATGTCAAATATAACTAATAATGGGCATTAATTGAGTTTTTCCGGCACTCGCACTCGCACTCGCACTTGCACTTGCACTTCCACGTGTATGTGTATCTGTGTCTGTGTGAGGATGGAAGTGCAGCGAGCGCAGAAGCGAAATTGGAGCTGCAACAGATTTCCTGTACAATCTACATTCCCGGGTTGCACAACAACAACAACAACAGCAACAGCAACAGTAGCAGCCATCAGCAACAATAACAAAAACAATAAGAAGAGAGCAACTAGCTAGCAATAGCAGTGATAAGAAAAAAAAACAAAAAAAAAAGAAAAGAAAAAGAACGGCCCACGGTTATTGTTGTTGCTCCACAGAGGGAGTTCCAAAGAGAGAGATAGAGAGAGGGACAGAGAGAGGGGTGCGGATGTGGGAGTGGGAGCGAGTGCGGGTGCTAGAGCTGTTGCAGTTTCAGTTGCAGTGGGCGGGGCGAGGCGGTGGCGGTGGCGGTAGTGATGAGAGATCAATCTATCATTTTCCGATAACCATTCCAATTAACTTTATTTTATTTCGTTTTTGGCCGAAAAATCAGAAATTAATGCAAAGGAGAAAAACATGAAGCAACAACAAAAATCACAAACTTCTTGTTCTCTCTCTTTCTCTTTCTCTTCCCCTGCCCATCTCTCACTCTCTCTCGCTCACCCCCTCTCACACACTGCCTCACTCTCTCGATAGACAGGCTCTCTTTGAAAGACAATTACCTGCCCTGCAGTTGCGCACAAAGAAGAAATGCTGAATATAAACCGTTTTTCTTTGGATTAATATTTTTTGTATTCGTATTTTTTTATGCCCTTAGTAAAACGCCAACAACAAATTGTTTCGTGATTGAATATTTGCTTTAATTATATTTCCACAAAAAACACTCAACACACACACACACACACACACACAACATACACAAACACTAGGGTGAAGAGGGAGAGGGGGAGGGGGGCGGGGAGAAAGCGTACACAACGTATACAAGAAGAGACAATTACGAATCGTAAGACGCACACAGGAAACAGGCGAAAGCAAAAAACGAAAGTCCTTTCAAAACGATTGCCAGTGAATGGTAATCCGACTTACAATTATTGCACTTGCTCCAATGCGTGGGATCGGATCGAACGTTATAAATATGAGCAAGAGTAATTTCACATCCGAGCCGAGCTTTAACAACAACAAAAATGCAACTGTGTGGCCGCCGATTGCGCATTCAACAATACCATCCGCATCTACCGGATATATACCAAATGTATTTCGTGAATATACCACGTGCTCCTTCAATATATTTCTCTTTTAAACAGATTAAAACACATCTTACTTATTATTTAACTTTCAATTTTAATTTTGCCTTTAGCGGCCAAGATTATGAGTTAAATTAGCTCCGCCATTTGATAAGAATGGTTTTAAAATACCAAAAAAAAAATCGTGGAAATACCAAACTGTTTGCCATCTCTTTATGGACATAGTTATTCCAGCTAGTAATAAAGATTTCTTCCCCTTAAAATATTTATTATCATATATTTGAATAGATTTCTTATTAAATTTTTGATTTGTTTTCAAACATAAATAATCACTTTCAAAATTGAAAATCCCTCCCATCTCTGCCAATAAGAAATTTATCGATAGCCGGGAATCTATGGATGCTGGATTTAATTCCAAACAAGAGGCTGCCACACTGTTCGCGTGTATGTGTGCATTGCGCATTTCGTTGATTTTAACAAAATTTAAGCCTTCCAGCCGGCTGTGATAGCCCATCCGTTGCCGCCACCGCCACCGCAGATCACGTGAGTCAACCGGGACATGTACGCCACCAACAACGGTGGCACAAACAAGGCGCCAAACAGGTAAATACTATTGGCTCCAACCAGCCAACCCCTCCCCTTGGCACTTTTTCTGTTAACTTTTTGCTAATTACCCGGGATTTTTGCAACCCCAGCAATGCCAGCACGCTGTTCGAGAACACCATAACCGTGACGCCGATAAAGGTGGAGTTGGGCACAACGTATGGCGCCGGAAAGCCCCCAACTCCGGCGCTACAGCGAAGGACGCCCAATGCCGTGGTGGTGACCACTAGCAATCCCCAACAGCAGCAGCAACAGCAGCATCAAACTGGTGCCGGAACCACCACCCTGAACCTGCCCATGCAAGCCACCCTGGTCTCGAATGCCTGCACCATCATGAATCCCAGCCTGAGTGTAACTGTCAATACAACAACCACCGGAGCCCTGGCCAAGGAGCCGAAGGGTAAAGCGGCGCGGGCGCAAGTGGTACGGAAACCGCCGCCCACTATTGACAACTTTTGGCCAAATATCGTAAACGAGGTGCATGGAATCGGGCAAGTCGACGCCAAGCATCAAGTCCTGCCACTGGCGCGGATAAAGAAGATAATGAAGCTGGACGAGAACGCCAAGATGATAGCGGGCGAAGCGCCGCTGCTGTTCGCCAAGGCGTGCGAGTACTTCATTCAGGAGCTGACGATGCACGCGTGGGTGCACACCGAGGAGAGTAGGCGGCGCACCCTCCAGCGATCGGACATTGCCCAGGCGATCGCCAATTACGATCAGTTCGACTTCCTTATTGACATTGTGCCGCGCGAGGAGATCAAGCCGTCGTCGGCGCAAAAGAGTAAGGATGCGGGTGGATCGAGTACGTCGAGTGGGAGTGCCACCTCCGGAGTTACCTCATCCACGTCGTCCAGCGCCAGTGCGGGCGGTGTTGTTAGTTCTTCTGTCAATGCGACTGGGGCTACGGTCACGGGATCGGCTGGAGCCGGTGGGAATTTCGTGGTCGGAGCAACTGCTGTACCTGCTGCCAAGATGGATGCGGGTGGTGCGGCCACCGCCACCGAGGTTCTAGGCTTCAGCACGGTTACGCCAGACATGTTCGCCACGCAACTGCAGCAGCAGCAGCAGCAGCAGCACGTCGTCCAGCACCAGCAGCAGCAACAACAACAGCAGCAGACGCATCCGCAGCAAGTCCAAATAATCCAGCAGGCGGGGCACGGCGGTGCCCAGCAGTTGCAGTACTTTATTGCGCTGCCGGGCCAGCAGGCGGCACAGCCGGCCCAGAATCATCTGGCCAATAGCCTGGGCCTCAACATCGTGGCCGCCCAACAGCCCGCCCAGCAGCTGATCCTCACTGCGGGTCCCAACGGCCAGCTAACTGCCACCCCAGCACCAGCCGCAACGGTGCAGCAACAGCAGACGGCCCTGCTCCAGAATCTCGCCCAGCAGCAGCAGCAGCAGCAACAACAACAACAGCAAGCCCAGCAGCAACAGCAGCAGATCCAGCTGCTCCAGCAGGTGGTCACACCCACGGGGGAACTGACCAACGTTCCGGTAAGTCTCTCCTCTCTTATGATTCCAGAATTATTAACTAATTCTTGATAATTTCTGGCACAGATTGCAATCAATGCGAACCACTTGCATCTGCTCCGGCTGCAGATGCAGCAACAACAGCAGCAGCAACAACAACAACAGCAGCAGCAGCAACAACAGCAGGTGATCATACCAACGCAACTGCTGACGGCACAGCAGATACTTCAATTGGGCGGAGCACAAGCCGCTGTCGGTCAGCAGCAGGCGCAAGTCCAAGTGCAACAGCAACAGCCGCAGGTTCAGGTTCAAGTCCAACAGCAGCATCCAAATCTCAGTCAGGGCAGTGCTAGTGGCACACCCATTTTTATAAATTCGACAGCGACACAGCAAGTGGTGCAACAGCAACAGCAACAGCAACAGCAGGCGCAGCAACAGGCGCAACAGCAACAACAACAGCAGCAGCAGCAACAGAGCAACATGGCCGCGGAAAGGACACTAGCTGGGGGCTTCCGGTAAAAGGAGGTCGCATAACCATAACCATATCGAGGCATGGGCAGTAGCAAGAACGGACTTCCGAGTCGGTTAAGCACAATTTGTATAATATATAGTTTACGTTTGTATATCGGAAGAAAGATTATATATAGCTAGTGTTGTAAGTGTAGTGACGATTTCTCAATTGTAATTTATTGCTGTCCCTCTGATCTGCGAAGGTTTCACTTCCACATCCACTTCCACATCCGACAACTCCCAATTCTAAATCCAAATTCACATCCATATCCGACGCCCACTTCCACTTCCACATCCACTTCCACCCACAATCACAATTTTAAACGTAGCACTTAGAAGAGAACCTATAGACGGATACGGAATCCACGGTTTCGAGTGGCATCCGCGATTTATTATGTATTTGTACTTCTAAACTGTAAGCTAAGCTCTGATAACAATTATAAGCCACCAAGGACTATGTGCCACAATTTGTCCGGCATTTCTTACTTTCTGGCCAGGATCTTGTTGATATCCTGCAGCTCTCGAGTGCTCCACGGCTCGAGGGGATCGGGTGGCGATGTGCGTGACTTTCTAGAAGCATGTGCCGCCGAGCGTCCTCGCTGGTTGTCATCCGCCTCGCCCTCCTCCGGCGAAACTCGGCTGGAAAGTCAACACCTATCAGATAATGGCTATATGGGATTGGATGATTCGATACTAACTTGTTGCGGCGACGTATCCGGGCACTTTTTGCCCGACGAGCTGCCTCGTCCTGCGAGGGCTGGCACTTGCGCAGATGGAACTGCTTCATGGTGGCATGCACCTCCTCGGACGTGGGCAGATCCTCGCTCTCCTGCCCGCCATTCCCATCCTCGGTCTCCACCTCTGCCTCCTGTTCGATGGTCAGCACCTCCTCCGCCACAGCCTCGTCGAAATTGAAGCCCTGCCAACAGAGATTATGTAATTTTTGGAAAAATATTAGATATTTCCACTCTCACCGTGTCCACATCCAGTCCGGGCGGCGCCCACACCGACGACAGGGTCTGGAACTGGCCGTGGCTGTGACCCTCGAAGCCCGGCTGCTGCTCCCGCCGTATGTCCGCCTTGGAGAGGGCGTTGTGGGTGCGCTTGGCCAGCGACAGCTTTCCCAGAATGGGACCGCCGCTGTCGCTCTCCTCCGTCTCCACCTCGGCCAGCATGGCCATGAACTCCTCCAGCTTCTTGGGGTCGACAATGTCCTTGGGGTCCTGGAACAGGTTGCCCAGACTCGTCATCGGTAGCGGCATGGCAGCCAGAGCGGCTGGAGCAGCCACCGGAGCCGGGGGAGTGGGGGCACCGGGTGTGGTCACCAGCAGGGGCGTTGACGGATCCACCTTCTTGGCAGCCGGCGGCTGGGGCTGCGTCTTCATCGTTTGCTCCACCAGATCGAAGGCCTTATTGGCCAGCTGTTGCAGTCCGGCGAAGTAGTGCGGATCGTGGGTCTCCGGCCTCTGATCCGACATCATGATCAGCTCCCGGAAGGGATCCGGAGCCGGTGGAGCAGGTGGCGGCGGTGCAGTGGCTCCCCGCAGGGGCACTCCGTTCGAGGACGCCGGGTTGTTGGCGAAGGTCAGCATGTCCATGGCGTTGGTGAAGTCGGATTCCGTGTGCAGGTTGGTTCCGTAGGGGTCCTTGAGCTTCTGTTTGGTCACCTTGACGGGACTGGAGATGGAGGCACGGCCCCACATCAGACGCCGCATCTCCTCGCCCGTCATTCCACGTTTCTTCAGCGCCGTCAGAGTCACCCGGCCCACACGCTGGAGGGGATTGGACATGAGTCATGGGAGAAGGGAAGGGAAGGGAGGAGCTATAGAACCGGACTACCCACCTTCCAGTTGGAGACGGCACCCTTCCTCTGCTTGGCCCTGGTCTTGCTCTTGCTCTTGATCACCATGACGCCGCGCACCTCGAATCCGGAGTCATCCGAGGGCCCCAGCGGTATGGAGTACGCCTCCAGGTAGCCCTTGGCATCTGCCTGGGGCACAGCCCGCTCCAGGGTGACCACGATCTTGGCCCACTGCTTCATCCACTCCTTCTCCGACTGCTCGATGACCGTCACATAGGTATTGCCCATCATGGCGATCAGCATGTTGAGCAGCAGGATGGGCACGAAGATCATGAAGATGACGAAGACGGTCTTGGAGAGGTTCGGGTATGTGGTCTGGTTGAGATCCGGGTACTGCAATATATCAGTTATAATAAGAGCTATCAGTACTATCCGCCATCCCTACGTTGTAGTCCCCCAGAGTGGTCTGGAAGAGGGCCATCCAGGTGCTAGTGTAGGTATTGAACATGGTGGACTGGACTTGGGGGTGGCCCTTGTAGAGGAAGTAGAAGGCCTGGGAGAAGCCGCACAGGACGATGCAGTAGATGATGCCAAAGGTGAACATGTCGCCCGTGATCATAGAGTAGATCATGGTCACGAAGGGTCCTGTGAGGCGGATAGCTCTAAGGGGAGATGATCCTTGAAGATCAGAGGACATGCCGTCAAGATTAGAGTCTTACCCGGCAAAGAACATGAGCAGGAACCAAGATCCCGGAACAGCAAAGATGAGAATGGCTTCCTCCGTGTCCGTGTCGCCAATTAAACGAAAGGGAATGCAGGCCAGGATGAGGAGATTCGAGAATAAGAATATAGCCTTGGCAGGGGCATGGGACTGGAATAAAGGTTACTATTTAGGGGTTATCTGGCCAAGGAACTCAGGAATCCTCACCAGCTGCTTGAGGAAAGCCGACAGTCCCTGATTCTTGATCTCGTCGCCCTGCTGGAAGATCACATAGCTGAGTACTCCGGCAATGGTGGCCAGTTCCGCACAATATCTGGCCACCGTTTGGGCGTTGTAGTCTCCTCCACTCCCATTGTTCTCGCCCGCCTCCGTGTCCTGGAATGCGGATGCCGCCGCCTCTGATCCGTCACCGTCATCATCCTCGCCTTCGCCTTCACCGTCATGGGCCGGACGCAGGTAGACGGATACGGAGAGGCACAGCAAGTGGGTGGACAGGATGAGCAGACGCTTGAGGAACTGGTTCTGGGCAAAGGTCTTCCACTTCTCCTCCAGCAGACGCTGAATGATGCCGCCGTCCAGCATGTCCAGATGCTCGGGCTTGGTACCATTCAGGATGATGAACAGCGCCGAGTTCCAGTCTGGGGGGGATTAAGGGAGAGATTTCTCAATGGATCGTGGCCGAAGGATCTACTTACTGGTTCTTCCATCTGGCAGGAGGGTATCCAGAGCGTTTAAGGGATAGCCGGAGCAGGTGATGTTGCTGTAACGCCAGAACTCCCTAGCGGAGAGCTCCAACATCTCGCGAAAGACCTCCGCCCGTCCCAGCTTGCAGGCCAGGGTGAGGGGCGTCAGACCAGTCTGGTTCACTATCCCGTTCTTGGCGGGAGTCTTCGGATGCCGCAGGGCATAGCCGAACATGTCCAGCTTGTCGCAGACGACCACCATGTGAAGGATCATGTTGCCGAAGGAGTCCTGGGCGTCCGGGTCGGCACCGCAGTCCACCAGCAGATTGTAGACACTCTCGTTGGCGCAGCAGGCGGCCCACGCCAGCGGGTACTCGCCCATGTAGGCCAGTCCCTCGTAGTCGGTGCTCTTGGCGGGATGGGCGCGCTGCTGGTCCCGCGGCAGAAAGAAGCTGCCGATCGCCCGCTGATTGATGTCCGCCCCCGCCTCGATCAGGTCCGCCACCAGCTCGTTGTTGCTGTAGGCGATGGACAGGTGCAGGGCACTGGCCCCCAGGTACTCCTCCCCCTCCATCACGTCCAGGGCCAGGTTGGGAAAGACCCGGAGCAGGACACGCGCCAGTTTCGTGTGCACCTTCGAGTCGCAGATGATGAGCACGTGGAGCAGGCTCTCGCCCAAGGCACCGCGGTACTGCATCTGCCAGCAGGCCTTGTGATCCTCCCACTTCCCCAGCGGATCGTGAATCGACAGCGACGCCTCAATGGGAATGGTCACCTCGGTGTGATCCCGGTACTTCCAGCGGAGGAACTCCGCCCGGTTGATCACCTGGCCCTTCCCGTCGTTGTACATGAACACTCCGAACTGCTCCCGGATCAGCTGCTCCACGGCGATCAGCCCCCCGGAGTTGATGGCGTCTATCAGATCTCCACCTGCCAGGACACAGATTCCAAATTCAAAAAAGGGTATCTTTAAAAATATTTTTGAGATCTTTTTCAAAATTTTGTGGGGAGCCCCTTTTGAAATCCAGGATTTCCGCATATGGCCATTTCCGATGTCTATATCTCTGCCAATTCTCATCCGATTCTCGACCCATTACCGCGTCCATATATTTGAAAAAAGAATCCAAAGTGAAGGAGTGTAGTACTCACCCCGTTTGTAGTCCGCCAACTTGTACAGGAGGCACTTGCAGGCGGTGGCCGAGGACTGGGAGATGACGGCGTCCAGGATGGCGCCGGGCTTCATTTCCGGCGCCTTCTTGCGAAGGCACTTCTTGAGCAGGAACTTCATTTCGGGCGATCGGAGGATATCGTGCAATCCTTCTACAATCCTAGCCCAGGCGGAATCGAAACTGCAACTCAGGGCGGAAAAACCGTCCTGGCTGGATTGTTTGTTCGATGACCCAACCAACCACGTGGGTCGCAGATTGAGCCACCTGGTTGTCCTGGTTACTCTCCCGATAATCAATAACATGCCATATCTTGTTTGTTAGTTTATATTTTTCAATTGTTTTTTTTTTATTGAATTATGTATATAAATATATTTTTGCTTTCATTATTAATTATTGTAATTATAACTTAATTACTAGGATGTGGGATTTTTTGTTATTTTTTATTATTTTGTTGTTGTGGGGAGGGGGAAGGGGGTTATCTCGGATTATATGTACTCGTACTGTAAAATAAATTGTTTTCATTTTTTTTATTTTTTTATAAATAATGTGTATGCTTTTTTTTCCCAATTTTTTGATAGTTTTTTGTTTTTTTTTCTATTTTTTGTGAATCGCTTATAAGTCCAAAATGATTATCCAACCTTTATCCGTTTATCGTATTATTATATCGCTTGTATATTGTTATGGTTTATAGATATATATATATATATAAATATAAATAAGAGAGACGTTCGAAAATCGTATTCGAATATGGCTAATAAATACAGAATGACATAATATCTTAGAGGCTTCGCTCCTCCCACTACAAATCCCTCGAAACTCACACAAAATCATCATTATCATTATCCTTGCCCCATTATAATTTATTTTTTTGGGCTAGTCTATGGATATATATCATATATATCTGGGGGCATAAGTAGTATTACTTTCATTTTCTTCAGTCGATTTGTTTTTTTTTTTTAATAATTTTAAATGCAAAATGCTTGGACTTTTCATTGGGAATTACTCGATTTGATGTTGAAATATATATATATATCCTTCTTGTATATATATATCCTTTTTTTTAATTATTTTTTTTGATTGTAGATATTGGTTTAGTAGAACCTCTGGAATATTGCCCATTACCCGAGAGTTGGATTGTTGGTCAGTGTTGGAAAATATTTGAATATTCAGTCGGTCAGTCAATCCTACGCTTCTGACTTATTTCTCGATACGATCGGTATACAAAATATATATAGAAATATATATATATATATGTTGGGTGTATATTCTATTGCAAGTACAAAACTCTATTGGATAGAGGACACTATCCACCTCTGGTGTATCATTAAAAATGGCAACGTTTTCCTTGCCCCCATCCCGGCAAGGATCATCTATGATCCTTGGCTTAGACCTCGGTTCGGTTCGAGGGAGGATGGAGGATGGCTCTTCAAGTCTTTTCGTTATACATTTTGGAATATTTTTTTGTTGCTTGTCTGTCGCTTGGCTTTGATTCGGCTTTTCTTTTCTTATTTTTTTTCCTTTTTTTTTTTTTTTGATTTACTCAGTATACTCAGTATTTCGAAAAATTGTCTTTTTTCATCTACAGTCTATATGTTTTTTTGTTTTTTTATGAAAGATCATGGATCTTAAGGAATCGAGCGATGTGAAAGACTAGAAGATATAGTTTATTTTTTTTTGTAAGAGGGCTTGACATCAGCTCGATTTGGTTATGGGGGTTCTGGGGAAAGTTTTATTCGAAACTCGAAGTTTTTTTTTTGAAATGAAAATTGAGATAGAAGGAGACAGACTCTATACTTCCCTCGCTCACACACACGCGCATGCAAAACAGGACACAAAATGTCAGATTTTCGCTTCCTTTTTTGTTTGTCTGATGATGATATCCTTTTCGATTTTATAAAATATGGCCACAACAAAAAAAACATAGGAATAGGCTTAACTAATTTTGGACTAACTACTTAAATAGCACAAAAAATATTAAATTCGAAATTAATCGAAAAAAAAAACAAAGTTAAAAAATGGAAAGGCGCAAAAAAACAAAAAAAAATGAAACAAAAACTATAACTTTAAACGAAATCGGAAATCGGCTTATGAATGATAATTTGGCAATTATTGAGCAACTGGAGGAGTGAGGAACTGAACAAAGGACTAAAAGGATATATAACATATATATATATATGTATGTAGGTGTCTGTGTGTGTGTGTTGTAATTGATGGTCCTGTTTTAGTATTTTATTTCTACAACTACCAGTTATCTATATATTATCGCAATTATATAGAAATTATATTGTTTTATGACTCTCTCTCTCTCTCTCTTTCTCTCTCTCTCTCTCTATCTTGTTGTTGTTGTCATGTCAAAGTTTGGTTAAAAAACAAAAAGTTTGTCCCAGTTATACGATTTTTCATATGCTAAGTTGTGGTGAACTGTGATCTCGTTGCCGGCAAGGCTACTCCTGCCACTCGTTCTCGTCCACGCCCTCCATGTCGTCCTGCTCCAGCTTGGTGGTGAACTCCATGCGCGCACTAACCGATTTCTGGATCTAAACGAGAAATAGTGGATGTTTGAGAAGTCCTTTCATCCTGGCCTTGACTCGACTTGACTTACCTCCTGCTGCTTGTTGCTCTCGTACTCCGTCTTCTGACCCCCGAAATGAGTGTGATCCGTCTTCTTCACTGGCTGCACAGTCACTTGCTGAATGGAGGACACTGAAAAGGACACACACCTGTCAAAAGGATATGAATCTTAAGAGACTCGAAGAGGCCACTCACGTGTCTCCATTCCGTCGGGCTTTAGGCTGACTTTCGGGGCTGCCTTGTCGTTGCTGGAGAACCAGTCCTCGGCGCTCAGTGTGGCGCTCCAGGTGATGCGGGTGGGTGGGAATAAATCATCTTGGAAGAGCTCACTCTACAAGGACATGAAGCAAAAAATAAATAGGATTCCCACTCTCCATACTCTACCCTCCCCACCTTGATGCGCGGCACTGTGAAGCTGAGCGGCTCAATTGTGGTGTTGGTTAGCCGATAGGCCTTCGAGAACTCCACACTGGCCACGTCGCAGTGGTTCTTGGTCAGGAAGCTGAGGCCCTGGTGGAGCGAAGTGCATCGATGATGCGACAGCGGGCATATGTATGGTTCCTCGTCGGTGATCTCGTAGCAGTAGATGGTGGAGTCGCCCTTCCCGGTAACGAACAGTGTGGAGCTATCCTCGTCGTAGAAGGGGATCAGGATCGAGGGCGACACATCCAAGCTGGTCGTCTTCAAGGGCGCCGACAGCTTCTGGGCATTATAGACGCTAATCTGTCGCTCCGAGACCCTAAAATACGGAAATTATATAACACATATCCTTTGAAAAGGCAATCCAATCCAATCCGGAAGCATACTTGTCAAAGCCGGTACAGACGATGTACTGGCCATCTAGGGCCCAAGTTATCCTAGCACCGCGCGTTCCCACCGGGCCATTACCCTCCCGGATGGGGGTCTCCGATTTACGGGGATTGTAGACCCGAATCTTGCCATCCTTGCAGACGGTGGCGCCCAGACGTCCGCACGGACTCCAGGCAAAGTCAAAGATCTGATGATCCGTGTGGCCGGACAACGAGATCCTCTCGGTCATGGTGTTCAAGTCCCACAGCTTGATGGTCATGTCATAGCTGGCGGTCAGCAGGACGTCGGCGGCCAGAGGATGGAAGCGGATAAAGTAGATCTTGTCCATGTGGGCCGTCAGCTCCCCGGCGGGTGTATTGGTCGGTTCAGTCAGTCCGCCGGCGGCAATGTGCCAGATCTTGACAATGCCATCGTCACAGGCCACCGCCAACCGATGGGCATCGAACGGATCCCACTGGAAGTCCATTATATTCCCGCCATTCACCAACGATGGGATCACACCGTCCGGCAATCGTCCCGGACGGCTCAGCTCGAAAATAGCTATCTTCCCACCTGGTCCCGACAACGGTACAGCGACACGCTCCTGGTTGGCATGGAAGCCATTGCATTCGCCCGGTATCTGGCGACTGAGATTGCGCAAGTTCTCGATGTGCGTGGACTTGTGGCCGGGTGTACCCTTCAGGTGCCGGAACTTGGACACCTTCCCGAATACGGTGGAGGTGCGCTTGGTGCTGGCGGCACTGAACGCCGTGTCCGTGGCGGACTTTTTCAGTCCGGCGGCGGTGGCGGTGGCAGCAACGGCGGCGGCGGCTGCGGAGCCATTGCCACGACGATGCTCCTCGAGTAGCTTACCCTCCGGTACAGAGATGCGTTTGGTGTCGATAACGTTTCCTGTCTGCTGCTGCTGCAGGGCTGGCTTCAGCATCTCCACTTTGGAGTGCTCGCGACGCCTGCAAACGGGAGTTTTCCATTTTAGGGATTAAGGATAATTGGCTAAGAGGATTACTGCACATACAATGGCACTGGAGACTGGGCCTTCTCATCCACCTGGCTCTTGGAACGGCTCTCGTAGAGGCGCCGGCGATCGGCAATGCTGCTCCGGGCTGTGGACAGCCGGCGCAGATCGGCAGCATCCGCCCGATCCTCGCTCTCCGTGGAGTTCTCCGACGACTCGGAGTTCTGCTCGAAGATCTATTGGGCAATAAGAGAGGAATGGAGGTCAGTAATCAGTTAAGAGACTAAAGGGACTAAACATAAAGAAATAAATCCTTTGAAGCAGACCTTGTCGGATGATTCATCATCGTCGGCCGAGGACTGTGGCGGAGTCCCAGTTTTGAATTATTTGGAAGGTTAGTTAGTCGGAGGTGTTAGTTAAGTTGGTTGGTTGGTTGGTTGGTGGCACAGGCATGTAAGATATCGAAAGAGGGCGGTGGAGAAACGTAAGAGAAGACACATTAGACACATGGTGGACAGTTCATGGCTAGAAAGCTTAGCTAGAGGATCGCATGGTGTTCCTCCCACTACCCACACATACCTTTCGACGCTCCGAGGTGGTCAGCGACTTCTGTACTCCATTCCCGGCCACTGGCTGCTCTCGTTCGTGTTTCTCTGAAAAGGATCATCATCATCATCAACAATTTGAAATTTCCCTTCAATCGTTGGGCCTAGAAATGCATACTTTTTATCTCAATCTCTACAATAAGATCTGGCTTGGCTCCCTGGACGGGTGGGATTATGTCCATGCCCGTGTTGTCCTGGCCAACGCTGGATATATTCTCATGGGAGCCGGGTGCCAGGGGCACGGCAAAGACCTTGTCAAACGATACGTCGCCGGTGGTGCTGGAGAAGGGCTTGGGTCCCAGGCGTGGCTATACCCGGAGACGGAGGACGGAGAAGTGGATTAGTTTCGCGGAAATGGAACAGTGGCAGTGGCGAACCAAACATAAATCTCAAAAATCACAAAAACTATAAACAATAATCGAAAAAAGTGTGTGTCGACAAACAATAATGGTGGTGTCCAGTGTCCAGTATCCAGTGTCCAACTATTGGAAACTATAAACTAGAGACTTAGTCTTAGTCCTAAAACTAATTGCTTTTTAAATGGAAATAAACATAAAACTAAACTAGAAATAAATAAAAAAAAAAATTACAAATTAAAGAAACAAGAAACGAAAAGCAGGAACACTAGGTGGATGTGGATGTGTGGTGGCACCTTGTACGCTGATGCAGCGGTGGTGCGTGGCCGGGGACGGGGCGTGGCTGCCCCACTACTCTCGCCAGCAGAATCGCTCGCCTCCGGCAGGGAATTGTTGCGCGAAGTGCGCGGCATGGGCTTGGGCGGTGAGTTGCCGCCGCCCGACACTGGATTATCCAATCCCCCCGAGGATGAGGCCTCCTCGCTGCTGCCGGTGGAATGCTCCTGATCGGTGGGCGACTCCTTATCACCCTCCTGTGACTGCTGGACATGGCCCTGTAATCCACATTTCTCCTTCTCCGAGTCCACCTTGTATTTGGCCTCAAATTTCCGGATTAGCTCACTGCACTCCCCGTCCGGCTGTGATGGTGTTGTGGCTCTCTTCTTCTGGCCATTCTGGCTCTGGTCGTTGCCGTTGTCGTTCCCATTCTTCTCCATGCTGAGCATCACAAAGTGCTCGTTGTCGTTGCGCTTCCCGGGAGTGACCACCAGTGATGCCTTTCCATTGCCAGTGCCAGTTCCAGTTCCATTGCCACTTCCCTTCGATCGCAGGTTCTCCAGATTCTTGACCAGGTCGCTGAGATTGCCCCGATGGATCTGAATCGATGGCCAAATGGTAATTAAACTAATCCTAATCCTAACCAGATACTATATCTCTCTTAAAATGACCAAAAAAAAAAAACAAAAAACAAAAAAGAATCCCTCAAGAGTCTTCTTCCCCAAAAAAAAAAAAACTTACAATAATCGGCTCATCGCCGTGCTCACGCTTGACGGGATCGAGACTCATCTTGGGCACCGGCTGGTTACTGCCATTCAGCCACTCGCCGGCCACCAGATCGGTCTTGTAGCCGGTGGTCTCCGGATAGAGATCGGCATGAAAATCGCGATATGTCTTCCTCGGCACCTGGTACATAATCGGAATGACCATGTTGGAGGTCAGTTGGAGGACACGATTCACCTCCGCCTCCATCACTTTCAAAGCACGCTTCGGCACCAGACAGGCGCCCTTAGTTTGCTCCCCGGTGTGCCGGAGTCCCTCAATCAGATACGGATCCTTGTCCGTAACCTCCACATAGTTGATGGTTGTGTCACCCTTTCCGGCCAAGAAGAGCATATTTGTGTCCGGATCGAACAGTGGCATCAGTATACCCGTCGAACAGTCCAATTCGAGTGTCTTCTCCGGCATGCAGAAGTATCGCAAATCCCGGATGATCACCTGACGCAGTCGGGCGGCATCGAAGCCGGTGGTGAGGATGCGCGATTGATTCCCCAGCCAAACGACCCGAGAATCCTTGATGCTCTGATGCGATTCGGCCGTTTGCTGGATGGGTGAGCCGGCGGCCCGAGGATCAAAGATGCGGACACACTTATCCTTGCAGCTGGTGGCCAAAATGGTGCCATCCTCGCGCCAACTGGCCGACTGTATGACCTCCGGATGTTCATTATTAGCTGGATGGATGATGGGATTATTATTATAATATTATTCCACCAAAGGACAGTGGCAAGGACCAACAAAGGACACTCACAGAATATCTCCTTTTGGGCGCTGAGATCAAAGAGTGTCACACAGCCGGCTGCCGTCGAATACATGAGTCCGTCGGCTGTCGGATGGAAGCCCACCGTCTCAACGCGTCGCTGCTTGTGTGAGAAGACCGCCTCCGGATCGGAGAGCGACTGCTCCAGACCCTTTTCCGGAATATGCCAGATTTTCACCTAAAAAAAAAACAGAAAAAAAGGAGAGGAAGAGGAGGATGAAGAAGATTTGCCAAGAGGGTGGCAGGACGAAGGATGTATGTACTTACCAGGCAATCCTGCGATGCTGTGGCCAGAAGACCATCATGGAATGGCGAGAATTTTAAGTCTGTCACTGTGTCCGTATGCCCATGGAGCAGGGGCATGGTCTTGCTCTTCCGGCCGCAATCGTCCAGCGGCAGGACCGCCACACTCGATCCCGTGTGCTCCCAGTTGAAGGCCATGAAGGCAGCGGAGGCGGCTATGTTATTGCCATAAGTCTGGTAACTGCCGACACATATCTCCCGTACACAGGCCTCCGCCTTGGGTACAATGGGTGCGGCATTCTTGTATTTGGATGCCTTGAAACGCCAGGCCATGATTCCGACGAGCTGATGATACCCACTGATTGCTTCTCTAAGTCCGTAGCTAGACCTCCAACGATCCGATGCGGTGTGAAGCTCTGGCGGATGTGTTCGCTCGCTTCGAGTCGGACTGGACTGGACTGGACTGGAGTGGAGTGGAGTGTTCTTCTTTTTTGGCGAATGTGTTGTCGTCGTCGTCGATGATTGTCCACCGATTGTGTCCCGCAGCACTCCGCTCTCTTCACTCTCTCTTTCTCTCTCTCTCGGCCAGCTAGCTCCTCTCTCTTTATATTTGTATGCGAATCGAGTGTATCTGTATGTGTGTGTGTGTCTGGAAAATGGCAAAACATATCCGTATAAGTCGCGAACGATATCGGAGCAAGGGAGTGGACAACAAAAATAAGAGAAATGTTTAAGGGAGGAGAAAAGGTTAGAGGAGACATTCCACAGTTTGTTATCGTATGGAAGAACGGAGGGAGGGGGCGGTGCGGTCTAGTGGAGCTCACTTACTCCTGTGAGTCATCCGATAAGGCGGAACCCACATTCAACTGATAAGAGAGGAATGACAGGCTTGGCGTTTGAAAAGAGAAAGCTGGTCAAGAATAGTCACCGATCCAAAGCTGGATGAGCAACTAACTAATCGAGACACTTGGTTTTTTTTAAATGTCAGAGTGTGAGTGTGTTTGGCCAGGAATATCAAAGGGGGTTCCCTTTTACGATTTAAAATAAGATCTGAATCATTAAAATGTTCTCATCTCTTATCCTTGTCGCAAAAGAGAGAGTTTCAATACAAAGAGAAATTAAACCGTTATTACTTTTCCTTTACCAAAATGCAGTTATTAGAGACGTCAGTGGTGTGACCTGTGAGAGGGGACCTGGGCTCCCTTACCGATAGTTGTACTTCCGATAGCCGGCCGGCCCTTTTGCAAAATCCTGTCTACGCCACTGACCCAAGTGCAGTGAGAGCACAACAACAAAACGGAAAAAATGCTAGGAAGAGAGAGCGCGTGCGCCAATTCAACTGTTTGTTAGAAAGCGGAAAAAAAAAAAAAAAAAAAACAAATGACCAGTGGAGAGTGCAGAGGGGCGGCTGTTGCTGCTGGTGGAGGGAAAGAGAAGGAGGGGTGGTGCTGCAGGCAAGTGGTGGAACAGGCAATAGAGCAGGTATTGGCCACCAGCCACCAGGTAATGGGGTCAAGTGATTTACAAAAACGAAAGAAAAAAAAAAATCAAATGCAACAACAAGAAAACACAAAAAGGAAGAAAAAAAAAAAATAAAATAAAAGATAAAGAAAAGAGAGTATAGCGGTTGAGACAAGTGTATGGCGCAACCTGCAGGAGAGCATATTTCCAGCTAAGGGTGCAAGGAGCTCTCATGCCTGTGTGTGTATGTGTGTGTGTGTGTGTGTGTGTCTGTGTGAGCTTGGTTGGGGGTGGCTAGCAAAGTTTTGTTGTTTTTCGGCTTCGGCTTCTATTTTTCACCCACTGCCCACAAAATAGTCAACCATCCTGGTGGTTGATTTTCGTTGTTGTTTTTGTTGTTTTTTTTTTTTTGCCACTTATGCATTTATTGACATTTTCCGCAAATGAAACGCTTTTTCTGCATCCATACACTACATGCAACCGATTATTGGGTGTTACTTTCCCAACTTGCGTGCCATTAATTAAGGGGGTGGGGGAGTGGGGAGGGGGGGTTGGATTTCCTTTTGAAATGCCAACTTTTTTTTTCCGATTTTCTCTGCCCGCTGCCTGCTGCTTGCACACACCCTGGCGCCGGCAGAAGAACACTACGTAGCAGGGGCAGCGGCAGCGGCAATGACAATGGCAACTACTCTGCAATGGCAAAGAAATAATAAAAAAAAAAAAAAAATGAGGAGGCAACAAAAACAGCAACAACGACGCCGCCTTTTGATGGACAAACAAAGGAGCAGTTTTTTGCAAACGCACCAACACTCTCACACACACAAGCAGAAAGCCGGAAGTAAAGGATATATATCTCCCCAGATAATTACCAATCAATACATATATATATTTAAAAATATATATAGACAAAAATCCGAAGCGATCACAACCGTTTTTATCTCGTTTTCTCCCGCACTCGCGGCAAATTGTGGTTTTGCGGAAAATTTTTATCAAAATATCATTATTTGTAGGATATTAGTTTCCTTTGCCGGACCACAAATGCATCTCGTTCTATTCTTTCCGGCGACTTGGCGGACTCGACCCACTGCTTTTTCAATGTTTTATTTTGTATTATATCCACTAGCGGCGGTGAAAAATCAAGCCGAGAAAAAAACAACAGAGCGTTGTGTGCGGCTTAAATGGATTTTAGGGATGTCGATGTCGAAAATATATATACACGGCTTGGCAGCACTGTTTACCGTCCTTTACAACACTATCTGGGTATCGATATTTTGTAGTATGAAAAGTTATCGAAAGCGGCCAGATCGCCTTTGAATTTGAATAATTTTTTCAATATTCTATGGTTTTATTTAGTTCTATTTAAAATAGCATAATTTTGATTTTAGAACCTCTTGCTTTTCTAAAATCCGAAAACTATCGACAGGAAGCGCACAACGAACAGTGCTGGCAGCTATCGATCGTGAATTATAGCTAGGCAGGCCAACTAAAATAGCCAGATTTCTTAATACTTAAGAAAAAATAAATGCAGTTAATATATTTTCTTATCTATATCTATATCTATATTTAAGAGGTCTATTAATTAAATTAAAAATTAAAATAAGGTTCAATAAGTTAGCATATATGTTGGGAGAATAGAAAAATTGTTTTATCGATTAATTATATTATATATTTTTTAAAGTATTGTTGTAAGCAATTTTTTAAATAAGAATCTTCCACTTGTTTTATTTTATTTTGCAAATTTTAGAGCCTAGTTCGGCCAAACAGTTTTCTAGCCATTGGAAATAGACGGCTAGAATAAGACGGAAAACAGCCAAACTAGCAGCACTGCCAACGAACAATTTGCAAGCACCTCCAGGTGTCCGGCGTCGAAAATCAACAACAAATCTCTCAATTCTCTGGATTCGACGACTCTCCGACGAGTTCTAGCCAACGGATGCATTTCGAGTGCTTGCTTCGCTGGATGATCTTAAGTGGCCGGAGCGCCTGAATCCTGGGCGTCGCGAAGTCAGCTTTTCAGTGCAGAAGGAAGCAGAAGAGACGCGATCTTCAAGGGTCTTGGGGCCTCGGATTGAGATCTGGTCATGGCCACGAACCACCAACCAGGCGAAACGATGCATTCGGAAACGGTGACGGTGGTTGTCGACCTAGACGGTGAGTATCTTTCGGTTCCCTTGGCGCATCTCCAAAATAACAATCGCTTCTCGAAATCTTAGCAGCGGAGAATGATGTGGGCGCGGCGACGGCTACCGAAGCAAAGAAACCCAAGGTGGTGAATATATTGGATAGCTCGGATACCGAGCGACAGCTCATCCGCCTTGTCCGACGCCACCCGGCTCTGTACGATGCCAGGAGTCCGCATTTCCAGGACGATGCCTACAAGGATCGGGCGTGGCATCGCATCTGCCGTCGACTGGACGCCGAAGTGAGTGAGTGCCTGAGCGCCTGGGCGGAGTTGCGCTACCGCTTCCAGCGTCACGTTCGCCGCCTCCACGCCCATAACAAGAGTCTAACCGAAAAGAAGCGTCGCCGGCGTCCCAACTTCATATACGAGGAGGAAATGCTGTTCCTGTACCCGCATGTGTCGCGCTTCACGCACCACAGGACGACGCCTGTGGCGGTGACTGAGTTCGTGGCCCATTCAGACTCCATGCCGGATGTGGTCATTGTGGAGCCGACCATCGACGTGATCGACGTGGAGCTGGTGGGGCCGAGCAAGTTCCAGTGCACCAAGAATTCCCGGAAACTGATCGAGGCTGTCCAGGCCTATCCGCAGCTATACGATCCAACGCAGGCGGGCTACGAGAACCACTGGCACATGGGCCTGATTTGGGGCGCCATTGCCAATGAGCTGCGCGACAAGGGCACCAAGCTGATGAAGATGTGGCTCAATCTGATCATCCGCTACGAATGGGAGCTGAATCGCACCAGCAAGGAGGCGATTGCCGCCTCCGAGCTCTGCCAGCTGATGGCGAAAGTGAAGCCGCACATGAAACGGCGCCCGGGCACCGTGTACAAGGTCTCCAAGTACCTGAAGATGGACTGGCACGAGCCCATCGAGCACTTCAAGACCGTTCAGATGCTGATCGAGGCCATCCAGGGCAGTCCGGAACTGGTCGCCATGGTGGAGGATAACAGCGAGAATCGGACGAAACCGTCGCGCTACGACGATCTGTGGGCGAAGATTGGCGAGCAGGTGGCCTGCTGTCCCCAGCGCTGTGAGGTCACCTGGCTGGTGATGCGCGCCTTCCACAACGACCTGTCCCGGATGCGCAACGCCGGCTATCAGCTGCAGGACAAGTGGTTCTTCGAGCACCTCATCCACGACATATTCAAGATCTACAACTCGCGCGATTCCCGCAAGGCGAACAGCAACAAGCGGACTCTCAACGGCGATCTGACCGCCGCGGAAGCGGCAACGATAGCCACCGGCGAGCCGCCGGCCAAGAAGCCATCGAAGCTACTCAAGTCGCCGGGAGTGATCAAGGCACTGTCGGCGATGTCGAAGCTATCGAGCCCGCCCAAGCCGCTCCAGCCACCCAAGCCGATTCAAACGAAAACAGGTATTCCTCCGAAGGGTATACCGCCACCGAAGGGCATCCCGCCGCCGAAGGGCATCCCGTCGTCAAAGGTTGTGCCCCCGATGAAGGCCACACCGTCGCCGAAGGGTATGCTGTCGCCGAAAACTATTCCTGCATCGGGCACGAAGGTCCCTTTTTTGCAATCGAAACTACCGACTCCGCCACGCCTGCCGCTGGCCATCGTCTACCCGCCCGCCAAGAAGTTCCCCAGTCCCAACGCCACGCCAAGCCGCGCCAGCGACAGTCCCAGCACCTCCGCCTCTGCCTCCACCTCCGCCTGGAGTCAGGGCTCACCCGCCACCACCAACACCGCCAATGTGCCCGTTGCTGCCAGTTCCGGGTCGAATGAGGAGATATCGCCACCCGTGTTCTTGATCCCGAAGGTGCAGGGCGGGATCAGTGGGCCTTCTCCCAGCCAGCCCCCCACCAAGAAGATACTTCCGGCAGCTACTATCCCGGCGAATATATCGGCGGTGGGCACGAATGGCTATCCGACGAGCATAGCCGGGCGGGCGGTGCGAATGCCCACGCCGCCATCCCCCGTGGTCCGGTCGGTGCATCTGTGCGAGTCTACTGGGAGGCTCCAGTCTTTGGAGCCATCCCCAGAGAAGGCGCCACCTTTGTGGCAGTCTCCAGGAGGGGCACAACCGCCACTCCAGCCTCCAGGACATCCTGGACAGCACCAGCCCATGGTAGCGATGCCTTCGCTGCCAACTCCACCAAATGTCAGTGCCCCCATGGTGGTTATCCAGTCCTCGGCACTGCCCAGCGGCTGGGAGAACCTCACCGGCAGCTCCATGCCCACCTCCGGTCCCGTCAACGCCACAGCGAAAAAGAAACCGTCGCCCGATGATGGCCATCCTCTGAGAAACGTAACCATTTCTCTGGTATCCCTGCAAGAGAATGCAACAAGCTCGATTGCGGAGGAGGCATCCCCCCCAGCCAGGCCATCGGTACCCAAGTTAGCACCCAAAGGAACCAAAGCCATCTCAAAGCCAGGGCTTCGAGCGTACAGGAAGATAGCACCGGCTCCACCGCCCTCTAAGGCGGTGGCGGGCACACGGATACCACCGCTACCTGCGGCAGGCGGCGCCGGCACCGCCACCGGCGATGAGGCGGAGGAGACCGAATCGTCCAGTGAATCGGAGGAGATCGTCGGCGACATCAAGGTGCGCCTGGTGGAGTCGTCCAAGAGGGAGCGATTGCTGGTGGTCTGGGGCGGGGGCTTGATCAATCACTACCACTTCAACATGGTGAGAACGGCGCTGCTCATCCAGGAGGTGATGGCTGTCCCACAGCTCCACAGGAGCGATCCCCAGCTGGCCGATAAACGGGCAGAGTTCTGGAGCATGATTGCCAAGAAGTTTCAAACACCAGGTGAGTGGGTGGACCCTGGACCCTGGACCCTGTCGATAGCTCCTTCACTTAAACACCTTTCCGACCTGCAGATGAAGCCGTGCAAGCCTGCTGGAAGTACCTGGCCAACAATATGAGCTTCTTCCCCTCGATAGCACCCATGTCGGAGCTGATGGTGCCGTTTCGGAGCAACCTCAAGGTCTGGGAGAAGTCCAATCGATTGTTCAGCAAGTTTGATGAAATCGCCCGGAAGTACAAGTGGATGGAGCACCAGGAGAAGCTGCCGGAACTGATACGGCACTTTAAGCGCCACGAGCATCTGTACTGGGAGATGAGGAGTGCCCGGCCCGGGGAAGAGGAGCCGCCGCTAAGGCACTACACCGACCAGGAGCGTCAAGAAGTGTGGCGCGAGGCGAAGATCAAGTTTCCCAACTGTAAGTCGATTCCGGACGATGATTTGTTGACTCATGAGCTCCCATAACCCCCGATCCATTCTTTTCAGTGAATCATCGGGATATCTGGTCCATGTTCAAGTTCGCATTCCGCACCTACATGGAGGACTTGGAGCGGGGCGTGGAGAATCCGTGGCCGCAGAACTGGTGGCGGGCACTGGAGCAGCTCAGATTTCTGATTGATGTCCGCTACCATCCGCTGGAGCCATTGTTCTACATCGTCCACCTCAAGGTGCACGAGGAGGTGAAGCGGTGCAGCATGTACGAGGACCTTATGTCCAGCCCCGCTGTCGAGAAGCGGAGGGCTTCCTCCAACGTCCTGGCTTACCTCGCCAAGCGGCAGCTACCCTGGGAGTCGGAGGAGGCGAAGCGCTTGCTAACTGGACAGTTGAGCGCTCGTAGCAGGCGCCCGAAGACCACATCGCTTGAACTTTTAAATCTATTCGATTCGGAGGATTTTCCACCTCCTGCTCCTCCAGTTCCAGTGGCAGCTCCTGCCGTGGCCCCGGCTCCGGCTCTGGCTCCGGTTCCCGTTGTTGTTCCTTCTGTTGCTCCCGCCTCAGTTTCGGTGCATGCGCCCGTTTGTGTATCTATTCCCATGTCGGCTCTGGCTCCTGCCGCGCCAGCAATATCTGCGGCAGCCTCACTACCCGTGGCTGCACGTGCAACACTGTCTCTAACTCCTGGCACCACCCTCCCAGTGGTGACCACCCCCACATCGGCTTCGTCGGGCACCCTGTCCACCACGCCCATATCAATTCCTGATACACCTCCGCTTGATCCACCTCCGGCGCCGGCTACTACTCGAGCAGCAGCTCGCGGTTCTATTCCCTCCCCGGCGCTCGCTGTTTCTGTTGTTGTGGCCAGGCCCAAGGCAGCACCCGCTGCCGAAGCCAACGGCGAGAGCTGTCCGATCGGCAGACCCCAGACCTATTGCCTCCCCACACTAGATGCCTTCGAGCTGACCCGCGTCCTGCGCAGCCATCCGCAGACCTACGAGAAGGCCAGCACCATCGACAAACGGGCCGCTTGGGTGCGCGTCTCCAAGCAACTGAACGCAACAGGTGACTATATCGAAGCTACTCCCCCAACCAGATCCAAATAACCTTCAACCATCTACTACCCCATTAGTGACGGAGTGCCGTCTGGGCCTCCAGCATGCCCTGCGCGAGATGCGAGTCCTGAAGATAGTGGACCCCACGAACCGGTGCACCATGGGCCACAAGTACTATCGCTACATGACCGAGATGTATACGCTGGTGAAGCCGCAGGGTCAGCTCATTATACGGACACCCCAGCAGCTGAACCAGCTGGACAGGACGGAGGCCATTGATGCCGACGATGCCATCGAGAGGGCAGAGGCGCCACAATTTCTACCCGAGATCAACACGACCAGCAGTGGCCTGGGCCTGGTGGCCAAGAACTGGGCCCAGGCTGTTGGCAGTTTCTCGGCCGCCGACCAGGACGAGATGGCCGCCCGGTTGGGCGAGGTGTTTGCCCGGTTTGCCGCCGAAGAAGACGATGGGAAGGGGGAGGAGGAGGAGGAGGATGCGACGGAAACGGAAACGGAAACTGCAATGGCACTGCCCTAGCACCACAGGCACGCCATAATCTCATCCCTCGCCTGACACCACGAAAGGATCATCATTATTTATTTAATTATTAATTATTATTGGAGCATTTCGAAGCGGATGCATGATTGTACATTAGTAGGGAGCTCCCTCCCCGACATTATCCTTTGTGGAGTGTCCTTTCCAATTACTAGAAATATGTGTGTGTGCCCCTTTTTGTGTATCCTTCCCATTCAAAGTATTTTCACTTTTTTTTTTCACCCATTTTTGCATAAAAAATAATTCAAATAATATTTGAAAATGTAAAAATAAGGAACTACTACTTTGTAATTCTTTTGTCGGTTGCCATTGGAAGGACCTTGTGCTTAAGGACCTTATTATATTGTAATAATAATGAGACAATGTCTTTGACCCTCTTGGTGTGGTCTCTGAGGCGGTTGTTGGGCCATGATTTTGTGGCGACATTTGTCGGTCAGTGGTGCCGCCCTCCGCCCACCGCCCTTCGCCCGCTTTTATGGCCTCGCCTCCAGGACATCAAAGTAAGCCCGTAGAAATTGCGGCCGGACAATTGCGAAACGATTTGATTGCCGCCGTAGTTGCCCCGTGGAATGAGGCACGAAATTAGGGCTCTGGAGGGAAAAGGAAACAAAATGCAAGGGGATGAATGGAGTTGCACTGAGAGAAATGATAAGTAATTGCATTTTTTCTTCAAATAATTGTATTAAATCTTAAAATGCCGAAATAATTATTTTTAAGCAACAAAGTATTGTACAAAATAATATCTCTAATAGAGTTTTCAAGTTTTTTTTTGAATATTTTCCAAAATTCCAAGCCAAAAAAAGTGTTTGTTTTTGATAAAAAATAAAAAATAAAATTATACAAAGATAATTTTTAAAAAGATAAAAAATTATACAAAATTCATTTTCAATCTAAGAATAAGAAATATTTAAAATAAGTAGTAATAAAAAGTAGTATTCATTTTTGAAAATTTTGTATTTTTTGAAAAGTGAAATAAAAATGATTTTTCATCAACAATTTAATCAATTATCAAATTTATTTTAGTTTTAAATATTTATTATTAATTATTATTTAAAATTAAACGGTTTTTTAAATATGAAATTTTTCAAATAAATCATTTTTCTCAAATATTTCATTTCCAACAAATCACAAATATTTAAAACAAATTTTCTCCCAGTGTAGGATGAAGTATAATTGGCAGCTTATGTCCTCGGATATAGTTCGATGGGATCCCAAATGGGGAGGATAATATGGAGATTCCTTCAACAACAGTGGTCGATGTGGTCGCCACTCCGTCCCCCCCCGGCCCCCAGACGGATGGTGGAACTATTCTCCCGCAGGCGACGCCAGTTCTCGGGTCCGCCCAACGACGGCTCATCATCGTCCATGTTGATCCTGGCATCCCAGCCGACTTTGGGGCGCCTGGCGGGCGGGGGCGAGAGCACCCGCGTTTCGTAGATATCCAATGCCAGGGACAGGAAGACATCCTCAACGTTGACGCCACTCTTGGCGGACACTTCCCGGAAGTCGAGGCCCCGTTTGACGGCAAAGGCCATGGCCTGCTCCTGGCCCACCTGACGGTCGTCCACCTCGTCGCACTTGTTCCCAACCATAAGAACACAGACATGCTCCGGACAGTACCGGCCGATCTCCTGCAGCCAGCTGTCCAGGTTGCGGAGGCTGATCAACGATGTGGTGTCATACACCAGGAGGATGCCATGGGCTCCCCGGTAGTAGGCCGGCAATAGCGAGTGGAAACGCTCCTCGCCGGCCGTATCCCAGATCTGCAGCTTCACCACATTCCCGCTCAGCTCCACGGTGGACACCTTGAAGTCAATGCCGACGGTGGACTGGTGTTGGCCCGAGAAGCGTCCGTCGGCGAAGCGGCGCAGGAGGCAGGACTTGCCCACCCCAGAGTCACCGACGACAAGGATCTTGAAGAGGTATTTGTATTCGTACATATCCTCAAGGAATTCTCAAACTACTCTGAGTCTATATAGTTGAGATCTCGGAGAGAAAATGGGAATTGTTTGAAAAGTAGGTCTCTAGGGTTACTGGGAGTTGGTTTTTTTTTTGAAAAATTATAATCAGTCCTTTGAAGTACTACTGTGTCCGTGTGTCCTTCTGTTTCTAGAGAGACTACATTCTATAGATCCTTTTCTTCAGCTCAATGAGAACCAGTCTTCTAATCTTCCAATTTGAAAGCCTTTCTCCTTAAACTCCACAACTCTCCCATGAAATCGGCCATCTAGGATATAGACATATCCTTTATATAATATCCTTAAATAAACATTAATTTAAGAAGTCCTTTAATTTCCATAACCATCGAGTTAAGGACTAAAAACTATACCATTACTAGAGACACTTTCACCCAGCTGCGTTCCAGAGAAAGTCCATAAAAATTAGCATTATTCTGGGTCGAGGCTGGCAGTTCAAAGTTCCCGTGACGGAATCAAGGAGCAAGAAGGTCCAGGAAACATCATCCCATCATCATCCGAGGGCGTTGGCAATATAATGTTTACTTCTGGTGATTAACGCAATTAAACAGGTGCTCAGAATGATGTTTCCAGTGGATTAGGCCAGGACACCGATTAGGGGGGAGAGCTTACAGGATGGATGCCGGAGGATAAGGGGGTGGGCCCGCTAATAAGGACACATTAGCAGCATGCGCCACTTTCGCATTAATTCTGGTCGGTGGTTACTGGATGCCAGGATGTTTAGGTGGAGTGGAGGACGCGTTAGGGTGCTTTGTAACGTTAAAATTCCATTAGCCCCGGTGGGAGGGCGGTCAGGTGTTCTGGCCATCCCTCGGTGGGCAAACTCATCTTGGAGCTATGCAATTTCAACTAAAAACGGTTCACATGACCTCCTCCGCACCTAACGAGCACCACTTATCCGGACAATCGTCCGGCCATTCCTTCATTCTTCGTCGAGAGTGAATGGGAAAATTCAACTTTTCAGTTTTTCAGATGGTTTTCATTAAAAAAAAACAAACAAAAAACGGATGGGAAGATACTTTTGTTGGGTTTTTAGACTTTAATGATACCTGGTACTTTTTTGTGGATTGTAAAAGTTTTTGGAGACTGTAGTATACCTGGTACTTCTTAGAATCTAAATGTACTCAACTACAGTACGAAACTATACGATATTCGATTTATAAATTAGAAAGACAATTAAATAATATTTATGACAGATATTTAACATTTTTCTACAACTATTTTGAAAACTAATAGTACTTGAAATTAGAAAAAATACTATATTTTTGTGAAAGTTTCATGGGAAAGTTTACATAATGATCCAAGTTTTTTTTTTATAGTATAATTAGTAGAATACCATTTTTTCTTACTTGTAACTTAGCCCTAATATAGGTAGAGCCCACTCATTTGCTACCCTGGATTTTTTTTCCAACAGTTTAACCTTTTTTTTTTTAGAGACTACAACTGCTAATTGAACGGTTTTTTGTTTCTATTCTCTTATCTTTTATTGTTAGAAAAAAAGAAAAAAAAACTAATAAAAAAGAGACAAAGCAGAAAATTAGTTGTAATAAAATGGCAAAAAAAAAAAAACTATTTTTATGACAGCCGGTGTCGCAGTCGAACCCACCACAACCCCCCACACACCAAAAAAGCAAATCCAGAATCGAAATAGAAATGGGAATAGGAATAGGAATCGTAATCGGGCTCTCAGACTTACAGCATACATAGTTCAATGCTTGGCTACTGGGCCACGGGCCAGAAATAAGTACATAAGTACTATACGGAAAAAAAGCATTACGGGACAAGCACAAAATGTTTGAAAGCATCGGCCAGACAGCACCGACGCTTTTAATGCCCTAACTGGGTTACTTTCAAGAATTAAAAGGGAAATAAAAATGTACTACGGTTTCTCAAAGGTTAAATATATGTAAAATATTAGTTTTGAAAAAATAAAAGGGGAAATTAAAAAAAAAGGGGAATAGGGAAAGGGAAATTAAAATGTACTTAGGTCTTTTAAAGGTAAAATATGTGTAAAATAGTAGTTTTGGGGAAATACTTTGGGGATATAAAAGGGGAAATTTAACTTTACTTCCATTTCTAAAAGGTAATATATAATTATACTATTTTATATATAAAAAATATTAGGTTTACAAATAAATAAATAAAATAAGTATTCATTTAACTGAAAATATATAGATTTTAGATATAGTTCAAATATAGATATATTTCCAACTTAATCTTTACCGATTAACAATAAAGAATTGAAATAGTTTAAAATTTAAATTCATAAAAAGATGTGCATTTTTTTAAAGCAATTTAGTTTTATTTTGGTTTTTATAAATTTAATAAAATATTATCGTAAAATTCAAATACCCCTTTCTTAGGGTATTATAAAAATAACAACAAAAAATACTAAAAAAAAAAAAAAAACTTAGGAGCTCCACTAAAATAAAAACAAAACAAAAACAAAAAAAGAATAGAAAAAGCAACAAAAACAAAAACAAAGAACACGCCCCGCTTTTGGGGACGAGCAAAAAAGTAAACAGAAAATCCATTAACTGTACAACAAAAACAACTGAAACAACAACAATAATAATAATAGCAACAATTGCGAGAAACAAGCACTTGGCAACATGCTCCTCTTGTTGTTGTTGTTGTTGTTGTTGCTTTTGTGGACTGCCTCATTTTCTCTTATAGCCCCCCCCTAACCCCACTCTAGTGTTTTTTTTTTTTTTTTTTTTTATTTGCGAATGCATGGAAAAAACAATTACAATTTCGCAAACAAAGATCATTTGCGAATGAGATCGACGACACGATACAATGGCACACCACAAGAACAACACCAGCACTGCCCGATGGAGAGGGCATGGGAGTGCACTCAGAAAAACAAAAGTGGACCAAAACTGAAGGAGATATGGACAGGGATGGGGTCATTTGTGGGAGTCCATGATTTTCCACGGGGGCTTCCACAAAAGAAATTGGAAAAAATTCTACAAATTATTGGGGTTATAGTGGGGAAATCCTGGATTTCGCAAGGGGTCTCCCAGAAAATTTTGAAAAAAATGTGAAAAATATTTTGTTTTCAGTTTTTGATGCAGAATGACGGGGAATCGATCCACGAATCTTTTAAGGTGTTCCTTTTTGAAATCGGATCAGAATTGGCCGAGATATAGACATCGGAAGGGGTCGAATGGGGAAATCCTGGACTTCGCAAGGGGTCTCCCCAGAAAATGTTGAAAAAAATCTGAAAAATATTTTGTTTCCAGATTTTGATGCAGAATGACGGGGAATCGATTCACAAATCTTTTAAGGTGTTCCTTTTTGAAATCGGATCAGAATTGGCAAAGATATAGACATCGGAAGGGGTCCAATGGGGAAATCCTGGATTTCGCAAGGGGTCTCCCAGAAAATTTTGAAAAAAATGTGAAAAATATTTTGTTTTCAGTTTTTGATGCAGAATGACGGGGAATCGATCCACGAATCTTTTAAGGTGTTCCTTTTTGAAATCGGATCAGAATTGGCCGAGATATAGACATCGGAAGGGGTCGAATGGGGAAATCCTGGACTTCGCAAGGGGTCTCCCCAGAAAATGTTGAAAAAAATCTGAAAAATATTTTGTTTCCAGATTTTGATGCAGAATGACGGGGAATTGATCCACAAATCTTTTAAGGTATTCCTTTTTGAAATCGGATCAGAATTGGCAGAGATATAGGCATCGTAAGGGGTATAGTGGGGAAATCCTGGATTTCGCAAGGGGTCTCTCCAGAAAATCTTGGAAAAAATCGAAAAAATATTTTGTTTTCAGTTTTTGGTGCAGAATGACGGGGGATTGATCCACAAATCTTTTAAGGTATTCCTTTTTGAAATCGGATCAGAATTGGCAGAGATATAGACATCGTAAGGGGTATAGTGGGGAAATCCTGGATTTCGCAAGGGGTCTCCCCAGAAAATGTTGAAAAAAATCTGAAAAATATTTTGTTTCCAGATTTTGATGCAGAATGACGGGGAATCTATCCACGAATCTTTTAAGGTATTCCTTTTTGAAATCGGATCAGAATTGGCGGAGATATAGACATCGGAAGGGGTCGAATGGGGAAATCCTGGATTTCGCAAGGGGTCTCCCCAGAAAATCTTGGAAAAAATCGAAAAAATATTTTGTTTTCAGTTTTTGGTGCAGAATGGCGGGGAATCGATCCACGAATCTTTTAAGGTATTCCTTTTTGAAATTGGATCAGAATTGGCGGAGATATAGACATCGTAAGGGGTATAGTGGGGAAATCCTGGATTTCGCAAGGGGTCTCCCCAGAAAATTTTGGAAAAATTCTGAAAAATATTTTGTTTTCAGATTTTGATGCAGATCGACGGGGAATTGATCCACGAATCTTTTAAGGTATTCCTTTTTGAAATCGGTTCAGAATTGGCGGAGATATAGACATCGGAAGGGGTCGAATGGGGAAATCCTGGATTTCGCAAGGGGTCTCCCACAAAATTTTGAAAAAAATCTGAAAAATATTTTGTTTCCAGATTTTGATGCAGAATGACGGGGAATCGATTTACAAATCTTTTAAGGTGTCCCTTTTTGAAATCGGATCAGAATTAGCGGAGATATAGACATCGTAAGGGGTATAGTGGGGAAATCCTGGATTTCGCAAGGGGTCTCCCCACAAAATTTTGAAAAAAATCTGAAAAATATTTTGTTTCCGGATTTTGATGCAGAATGGCGGGAAATTGATCCACGAATCTTTTAAGGTATTCCTTTTTGAAATCGGATCAGAATTGGCAGAGATATAGACATCGGAAGCGGTTGAATGGGGAAATCCTGGATTTCGCAAGGGGTCTCCCCACAAAATTTTGAAAAAAATGTGAAAAATATTTTGTTTTCAGATTTTGATGCAGAATGACGGGGAATCGATCCACGAATCTTTTAAGGTATTCCTTTTTGAAATCGGATCAGAATTGGCAGAGATATAGACATCGGAAGCGGTTGAATGGGGAAATCCTGGATTTCGCAAGGGGTCTCCCCACAAAATTTTGAAAAAAATGTGAAAAATATTTTGTTTCCAGATTTTGATGCAGAATGACGGGGAATCTATCCACGAATCTTTTAAGGTATTCCTTTTTGAAATCGGATCAGAATTGGCGGAGATATAGACATCGGAAGGGGTCGAATGGGGAAATCCTGGATTTCGCAAGGGGTCTCCCAGAAAATCTTGGAAAAAATCGAAAAAATATTTTGTTTTCAGTTTTTGGTGCAGAATGGCGGGGAATCGATCCACGAATCTTTTAAGGTATTCCTTTTTGAAATTGGATCAGAATTGGCGGAGATATAGACATCGTAAGGGGTATAGTGGGGAAATCCTGGATTTCGCAAGGGGTCTCCCAGAAAATTTTGGAAAAATTCTGAAAAATATTTTGTTTTCAGATTTTGATGCAGATCGACGGGGAATTGATCCACGAATCTTTTAAGGTATTCCTTTTTGAAATCGGTTCAGAATTGGCGGAGATATAGACATCGGAAGGGGTCGAATGGGGAAATCCTGGATTTCGCAAGGGGTCTCCCCACAAAATTTTGAAAAAAATCTGAAAAATATTTTGTTTCCAGATTTTGATGCAGAATGACGGGGAATCGATTTACAAATCTTTTAAGGTGTCCCTTTTTGAAATCGGATCAGAATTAGCGGAGATATAGACATCGTAAGGGGTATAGTGGGGAAATCCTGGATTTCGCAAGGGGTCTCCCCACAAAATTTTGAAAAAAATCTGAAAAATATTTTGTTTCCGGATTTTGATGCAGAATGGCGGGAAATTGATCCACGAATCTTTTAAGGTATTCCTTTTTGAAATCGGATCAGAATTGGCAGAGATATAGACATCGGAAGCGGTTGAATGGGGAAATCCTGGATTTCGCAAGGGGTCTCCCCACAAAATTTTGAAAAAAATGTGAAAAATATTTTGTTTTCAGATTTTGATGCAGAATGACGGGGAATCGATCCACGAATCTTTTAAGGTATTCCTTTTTGAAATCGGATCAGAATTGGCAGAGATATAGACATCGGAAGCGGTTGAATGGGGAAATCCTGGATTTCGCAAGGGGTCTCCCCACAAAATTTTGAAAAAAATGTGAAAAATATTTTGTTTTCAGATTTTGATGCAGAATGACGGGGAATCGATCCACGAATCTTTTAAGGTATTCCTTTTTGAAATCGGATCAGAATTGGCAGAGATATAGACATCGGAAGCGGTTGAATGGGGAAATCCTGGATTTCGCAAGGGGTCTCCCCACAAAATTTTGAAAAAAATGTGAAAAATATTTTGTTTTCAGATTTTGATGCAGAATGACGGGGAATCGATCCACGAATCTCTTAAGGTATTCCTTTTTGAAATCGGATCAGAATTGGCGGAGATATAGACATCGTAAGGGGTAGAGTGGGGAAATCCTGGATTTCGCAAGGGGTCTCCCCAGAAAATGTGGATCGGGGATGTAAAAGCCACAGATGTTTCTCTCAGTGCTGGAAAGCATAAACAGAAGCCTATTTTAATCGGACAGGCCAAATGTGATGACTGATCCTCAATCTGTAATCGATCGCCGAAGGCAGTGTGTGGAATAAAATAATATTGTCCGGATGGGAATGAAAGTGATAGCTGCCGAGTGGGTGGAGTGGGGTGGAGTGGGGTGGTGTGGGGCGGTGTGGGGTGTGGGGGCCAACCAGGGTGTGGTGGGGGGACGGAGGCGACATCGAACAAACAAAGCAACAAATCAAGCGGAGCAAACAAGCAGAGCAAACAAGAGCCAGATACAAAGCGAGTCATTCTTCTGGACCAAGGTGATATCTGAGGGTATCTTCAGATTGTATCTCTCCCAGTACCTGGTCTTTCGTTTTTCTTTGTTTTAAACTAGTTTCTGGCTTAATTAAGTAATCAACAATACTTCTTATGATTTTCTATTTTTAATACAATTCTCTCCATATTCTCCATAGTGTTACCCCCCTTTAATAATTAAATAAAAAACCAAATAGTTTTTTTTAAGAGGGAATGTCGTTATAATAGACTCATCGATAACCTTTTCCCGCAATTACCCAAAAGATTATTTTCCGTCAATGCCAAAGAGTGAGTTGCTCCAATTTCGAGATTCGGAACTGAAAAGTGTCCACTGGTGAGTGCTGACCCCCAAATTGGAGGGGAATTGTTGGTGGGGGGGGGGCTTGACCCAAAGTACTGACCCACTAAACGTGCGTAGTCCATCAAAGGCCAAGAGAAGGTAACAAAAGCCTCGTCTTTGTGGCCAAAATGAAAACAAATCTGGTTTAAAACGTGACTTGATTATTACGCCTAACGAACTTTCTATGGACATGACACGGCCTAGTCGTAGTACTCCAAACTTTCTGGTTTTTCAGAATTTTCCGGAAATCAAAAGTGTCGTCTGAAATAATTCAACTTTAAAATATCATTTCCCAACCAGTTCTGCAACTTGAATCAATTTTTTTCTCCTGTAATTATTATTATTATTATTTTTTTTTTTTCGTCACCGCCCAACCAGGTGAATAAACTATGACATGGGAATTAATTGCCGCAATAATAATTTACAGTTAAATTAAGTTCGAGTTGAGTGGCACTTTTTGGCCAGAACTCTTGCCCTTTTGGCTTTTTGTGTTAACTTGGCGATTTATTGGCCCAAAAAGTGCCATTGCTTCATCGTCTATTTATTTTTTTTGTAGGATTTGCAATCTTTTCAGAAAAGTTTTACAAAATTTAATCGTATTCAAAAGTATTTATGGGTCAATTAATATTCATTTTAGATTTTGAAATTATCAGGAAAACGAATATTTTTTACTTTATATTTTTAGTTAGTTTAATTGTAAGTTTAATTTTATAATAAATAAATAATTTAAACTTATTTAATAATGTCATAGCTTAAAAAATTAAATCTATTATAATTAATTAATTTAAAACTAATCAAACACCTTAATATTATATCTTAAATAGTTTATAAAATATTGAAACTTTCTCTTAAACAAGTGATTTATTCCTAAAATTCCTAAAAATAAATACTTTTTACTTTCTAGTTTTAAGAGGTGATCCTCTTTAGGCATTTTTGACAACTCTGGGCCCACTGTGCCCTATATGGCTCCACAGACATTCCCGTAATATTGCCGATGTGTTGTTGCTGTTGCTGGTGTTGCTGCGGCGGCTGCTGCCGATGATGTTGCTGCGACGGCGGCGGCGATTTCGCGGCGGCTTCAGCCAGTTCGAGTTCGCACTCGGCCACAGACGGAACCGGGACCGAGATCGCGGAAGAAACGGTGTAACCGAGAAAGCCCCAAGCCGAACAACCCGAGAGTTACGAAGCGGAAAAAATTCGAAACGAAAACGAAAAGCGTCGTAGTCGGTGAAAGATCGCGTCGCAGTCGCTAGAAGAACGCGCCGTAATCGCGTTGCAGTCGCCCCCCCTCAAAAAAATTAAAAAAAAGATAAAGTGTCGCCCAGAAGATCGGTGCGTGTCGGGCTCAATTAAATACCCATTTTTTTTTATCACTTCTTTTGTTTTATTTTTTTTTTTTTTGCGAAACTATTAATAATAATACTTAATTGTTTAATAACAACAACAACAAGAAGAGGAGAGCAAGAAGCGCTTTCCAGAAGGAAAGAAAATACAAAATTAAAGTGCAAATAAAGTGAAGTTGGGTGTGAGTGCGAATCGCAAGAGTCCCTTGAAGTGGACATTGAACATCGCCGGAGTGCCATTCCAGGGGTAATTTCATTTAATTTCCTTTCTTGTGACTGTATCTCAAAAGTTCCCTCCCGATCTACAATTCCATCACCCCGCTCCAGAAGTTCAAGTTCAGTGAGCAAAAATTACATATATTTTTTTTTTTTTTTGCCGGCAAACTTGCAAAAAAATTGACAACGCTTTACAAGACTCGTCTTCGCTCTTTCTACACAGCGAGAAAGGTTTTGAAATATATTGTAATAAATAATTATTAAATATTTGTAGTTCTCTTAAGTGTTTGAATTATGTTCTCTTTAATCCTTGAACTTACTCTCCTCCATAAGAGTTTGTAATTCGTCCCCCCACTCTCTTTGCTTCTCGACGCTCTCTTCCCTGCTTCCCTGTCTTTTTTGTTGCGGCTCCACGTCTCCACTCAGTACATTGCACCTTTTGGGCCTTATTCCTTTTGCGCCGTCTTTCGCTTTCAATGCATTTTGACAGTGGATTGCTAATCGTCCAGGCATTTTGCATTCTACTTTGCGCCACCTTTCGTCCTCCGTCGCCCACCTTTTCCCACATTCTTGCCGCTTTTATCATTTCCTCCCACTCTCTCGCTCTCGCACTGCCACTCTCCCACCTGATGATAAATTCCCAAAAATTTTGATAATTTCCCTGTTGCGAATTGTCTCAAAATGGCTAATCAGCTGATGTATACTCTTAAATGCCTTGGCCTTATCGCATGCCAGATACAACAAAAAATCCCAAAAACTGAAACCCAAATCCAAAACCAAAAACCTCAACCGTCAAAGCGTTTGTGTTGAGAGCCGAACCGCAGAATGGAATCCATTACCGCAGTGCGGTTTCTACAAGATCACTGAGAGAAAAGTTCAAGTAATTTCCATTAAATAGCTTAAAATAAAAGAAATTCCAGTCTGTTTCACAGTAAAAATATATATAAAAAAAAAATATTAATTAAAAATATTAATAAAATATAAAAATTATATTATTATAATATTTATATAAAAATATATATTTTTTTTTTATTTAAATTCTAATATTCTAATACTAATCTCTAATACTAATAATTCAAAAAGAAAAAAACATAAACCCTTAGGTATAGTCCCGGAATAGAACCCTTCACTCTAACTCTCTAGATCTCTGGATCTCTGATCTTTATTTTTTTTAGAACTTGGAATTCCTTGACGTTGGACTCCGAAATTAAAATATCTTTCGCATTCGTGACTGGATTTCAATTCCAGCTACTGATCGAGTTCTTAAATTGTTCAAGACTCGAGTTCGAGTTCGAGTTCGGCATACAAAATTTGTGTTATTTATTTGTTTATTTATTTATTTTTTTGTTTTTTTTTTTTTTCTCGGTGCGTGCATCAAGCAGATTGCTGATAACCCGCGAGTGTTTACCGTCATTACCTGTGTCTCACTACCTGGTCTAGCCATACATATCCCAGATAGCATGGAATTTCTCATGCAATTTGCGGTTGTCATACTTATTAGCTTTAGATACGGGGGGCTACTATGCCCGGGGCCTTATCAATGGGTTGGTCAGTTTCAGGTAGAGTTGCCTCTCTCTCTCTCTCTCTGCAGATAGCCATCTTTGCCAATAATCCCCCCAGAACACATAAAAAAAGTCACTAATCTAACACACATAACATACTATATGTCAGCCTATCTCGACAGACTCATACCGATCTTGGCCCACAACCGACTATTACGTGAACTGTTATTCGGGGGACTATCTTTGGGGATTATCTCTGAAATGTTTGCCCCACAGCCCTTTTCAATAAATCTCATACTGTTTCCCCCCTACCCCACAACAGAAGAAGCTTAAATTTTATTAAATTCTTAGTCTTTAGCACAAATGAGGGCTTTGGGAATTATTTTGTTAATTAATCAAAGAAGTGTACTAGTTTGAAAGAGAAATATAAAGAATCGTAGATGTATCTGGTCACACTTTAACAAATCTTCATAAATTAACTATCCAATGGTCACACTAGCCATTATTCAAGTCAATAATAGTTCTTAGGTCACACTCTTTTTTCCATTTATGGACTTTGTTTCTATACAAAAATATATAAATTAATCATGAATCATATACGTATTTGGTCACACTTGAAAAACTCTTTATAAATGTAATTAGTGGTGACACTAGCCATTATTTAAGTCAATAATTGTAATTAGGTCACACTCTTTTTCATCCCTGATCACTTTTGGTTATAAACAACTTCCACTTAGAAGAGAAATATAAAATAATAATGAATCGTAGATGTATTTGGTCACACTAGCCATTATTCAAGTCAATAATAGTTCTTAGGTCACACTCTTTTTTCCATTTATGGACTTTGTTTCTATACAAAAATATATAAATTAATCATGAATCATATACGTATTTGGTCACACTTGAAAAACTCTTTATAAATGTAATTAATGGTCACACTAGCCATTATTTAAGTCAATAATTGTTATTAGGTCACACTCTCTTTCATCCCTGATCACTTTTGGTTATAAACAACTTCCACTTAGAAGAGAAATATAAAATAATAATGAATCGTAGATGTATTTGGTCACACTTTAACAAATCTTTATAAATTAACTACCACACTAGCCATTATTTAAGTCAATAATTGCTATCAAGTCACACTCTTTCCCCATTTATGGACTTTTTTGTGACCTTTTCCGCTTACGGAAGCCCTTGGCACTTCAGTCATGATCTCAGCCGACATTCCGGGCCGATCTCAGCCACCGATATTGCCAATTCGGGCTCACCAGCCAACACCCACACATCCATGGAGGAATGCCGAAAAAGTAAGCTAAGGAAACTAGTTTAGGGGGAGGGGTCTATGGGCTCTATATAGATGGATATATTATAGATATGGATATACATTTATTTCAAAAGATGGAAGATCTATATCCCTAGAAAGGGTATTAGGAAAGAGTATCTATAATAGAAGGTTGTTGCATGGATAGATGGATGGATGGATGGATGGATGGATGGCTGGATGGATTCCATGTGGGCGCAGCAGCCACCAAAATAGTTACCCAAGTCGCACTCTTGTTTTTGTTTCTGGCTCTGACTCTGACTCTGACTCTTACTCTATATCTATCTCTGTATCTTTGTATCTGTGTCTGCGGCCAACTGTTCCAATAGAAAGCCAGTTAACCAAGCCAGTTTATTTGTTATTGTTTTTATTTTTATTTTTGTTTTTGTGGTTCGAGGCCAGGCCTGGAGGAGAAGAAGAGCGTCGATCGGATGGATCGATCGATCGATTCGATCGTCAGCCTCTAAAAATAGATCTCGACCATATTTGATGGCAAATATTGGCAGTGAGTGTGCCGGCAACCGAACCTGCCTCAATTCGAGTGGCATGGCCCTGTCTCTGTATCCAGATCTCCATCTATATCTGTATCTGTATCTGTATCTGTATCTGCACGTGTTGCGGGCAAAATGTCACCCCACGCGACATGCTACATGCCACAAGCAACATGCCTCATGCCCGCATGCCGCATGCCACATATTCCGACTACCAGACCAGCTCCCTTAATAACTTTTAATCTATTTGTCAATATTTCCTTGTTTAGTTTCCAAACACTTGGTGGCTCTTTTTTTTTTTTTAAGTATCTTAGTATCTGTATCTGTGCGCAAGAGGTACTTGTATCTATATTTGTTGCAGGCCTGCCACCACCACCCCACCTCCTGGCCACCTCTTCCTGGTTGTTGTGGCAAGTCGGCTGGCATCCCAGCAGCCTTCAGACAATGCCCGCGTATTCATAAACAAGGCATATGCCTGTCCCCCTGTGTCCGTGTGTCCGCTTGTCCGCCTGTCCGCTTGTCCGCCTGTCCGCTCGCCTCCTACTGTCCCTCATCTAGTTCGCCTCCTTCTTTTGGCTGCCACAAGATTTCAGCAAGTTGGTGCCACTTCTTCCTTCGTTGCCATGCGCTGCAAACTCAATTTTCTTGTTTTTTTTTTCTTCTTTTTTTTTTTGTATCTTAAAGATACGAAAGTGTGAGATACCCTGGATAGTTTCGGTTTCAGTTGAGTTTTTTTTGGCTTAATAGTGGTATCTTTTAGTCGTAACTCCACTACTTGGAGTAGACCTCCTTTTTTTTTAGTATTATTTTTATTTATTTTATTTTTTTTTTGTAGTTGCTGATATCGTTGGCGGTCTGCGTCGGCGTTGGCTTCGCTGCCTCAGTCGCTGCCTCAGTCTCTGCCACCAGCTCTGCCTCTGTCGTCATTGTCTCCTTCAGCTGGCTTGTTTGTTTGTTTGTTTGTTTGCCGGCCTGTTTGTTTGCTGGCAGCAGTTTCTGGGCCTCATTTTCTGCTTCTCCGGAAAGTAAAAGTTGCGCCTAATGGATTAAGTATCTTTGAGATACATTGGACAAACCCCATCACCACTGACCACTGACCTTGGTCAACGCGATCTCTGGTGGCCCCTATCCGATAGCTACAGCTACAGATACGGATACTGTTGCAGATACAGTTACTGACGCCCTGCAGACGTTCTGCAGATTGATTTCAAGCGACACTTGTTGTTGTGGCTGATTTTGTTGTTGTTATTTTCGTTTCTGACTCAAATCAGTCCACACATTCTGACCCACATGCATTTCGATTCAGTGCCCACCGACACTGCGAGAAAAGCCTAGTCATTGTATCTCTTCCCTTTTCAATACTATTTTTAGGGATTTTCTTCCCAATAAACTTTAAATTTTAAATCTTTTCATTTTAAATAAGGTTTTTTTCAACTCAAAAATTAGTATTTCAGTATTTTTGTTTTTTTTAGCAAAGTAAGTCAGTTAAGTAAAATACTTTGGGTAAAAAAATACCAAAAATACTTAAATACTTGCTTTATACATAAATTTAATTAATTATTTTAGTATTTTTGGTATTTTCAGAGCAAAGTTAGTCATTTAAGTAAAATACTCTGCTAAAAAAATACTGAAATATTTAATTTATTCATAAATGTGATTAAGTATTTGAGTATTTTTGGTATTTTTGGAGCATAGTAAGTCATTTAAGTAAAATACTCTGCTAAAAACATACCAAAGATACTGAAATATTTAATTTATTCATAAATGTGATTAAGTATTTGAGTATTTTTGGTATTTTCAGAGCAAAGTTAGTCAGTTAACTAAAATACTCTGCTAAAAACATACCAAAGATACTGAAATATTTAATTTATTCATGAATGTGATTAAGTATTTGAGTATTTTTTGGTATTTTTAGAGCAAAGTAAGACAGTTAAGTAAAATACTTTGGGTAAAAAAATACCAAAAATACTGAAATACGTACTTTATACATACATTTAATTAATTATTTTAGTATTTTTGGTATTTTTAGAGCAAAGTAAGTCATTTAAGTAAAATACTCTGCTAAAAAAATACCAAAGATACTGAAATATTTAATTTATACATAAATGTGATTAAGTATTTAAGTATATTTAGAGCAAAGTTAGTCAGTTAAGTAAAATACTTTGCTTAAAAAATACCAAAAATACTCAAATACTAACTCAATTGTATATAAAAACTTATAATATTCACCAAAGAATGCTTTGCTTGTAAATTTTAAAGAAAAATATTTGAAAGAAGCGTCACTTTTGGGAAAATACTAAAAAAGCGGTACATTATAAGGCAGCTCTCCTGCTACAAAAGCAAGGGCAAGCGTTTTGTGGCTTTTTAAGAAGTCACTTGTTGTTTCGCTCAGTGGATTTCGCATCAATTGATTTATGGAGTGAATCAATTGAGTGGCCATATAGCTATATGAGCTATATAGAATGCGATCGAAGTCACCTTCGGCCCCAATTGAGCGCGAAAGCCAGTCCATCTCCAGTCCGCATTAAGAGACCATCATGTGGAAGGCGAGAGTCTGCCATACATAATATATTTTTTATGTTTTCCCTCCAGATTCCTGATTACGATGTGAGAACCCGCTGGGGCTTATCATTCAATTTACAGTCGAGTTTATCTGGTAAACCGAACTGGAACAAAGGACAGAGTCAGAGCTAGAGTCAGAGGCAGAGTCAGGGGCAGAGTCAGAGGCAGAGTCAGAGGCAGAGTCAGAGGCAGAGCCAGAGGCAGAGTCAGGGGCAGAGTCAGAGGCAGAGAAGAAGGCGATAAAGTCGCTTCCCCAGGAAAGATTGTATTCATGTTTTATTTTATTTTATTATATTAGACCTAGGCCTTTGTGGATCACACAATTCATTTCAATTTCACGCTGATATTTAACCTTAACACAAATTCAATAAATAATCCCCCCCCTCAACCCTCGACCCTCTCAAAAATAAAACTGGAAATTGATAAACTGAAGAGATCGAGCCAATCGACAGCCTCGTTAAGTGTTATTGATATTTCATGCCTTAAATATTTCTCATCATCGTTAATGAGCTTCCCACTAAAAAACAACAAAAATAATGCTTAAAAAAAGATTTTTTTTTGTTTTAAAATCGATTTTTTGTTTTAAACTAAAACTTGCTATGCCTTTTCCATAGTTTTTTGAAACTTTTGAAAAGAGTTTCTGAAAAAATGTAGGTAGATCTTGTCGGATATATAGGTCTTCTATATCTTCTATATCTTAGATAGTATTTTATAGATTTTATTCTTTTTTTTTTTTTTAATTTAATTTAACTTAACTCTTTTTTTTTTAGTTTTTTTATTTCCTTTTTTTAGCCAGAAGCAATTCTATACCGCGACTGCCATATAATTCCGATAAGTTGTGAACACTTCCATTTTCAGAGTGACATTACCCCCTCAAGCATTGTTTTTTATGTGGTTTTTTTTTTATTTAACTTTTTGATAAACAATTTATAAGCTGGAAGTGGGGGAAAAAAAAAAAAATAACAACTCGAAGACAAAACGCTCATTTTGTATGCATTTTGTAAGCTTTTTTAGTAATGAGCTGCCATGAGACGTGTGTAGCCATCATATTATATAGCCACTATATACTATATACTATCTATATGTATATAGTTTGGCGAATGCATTTTAACCAAAAGTTATCGGACAGATATATGTATGTATCTCGTATCTGGTATCTGGTATCTGGTATCTGAAAACTGGGCACAATTCCATTTGCAATTCAACTTCCGTCAACTGACTGAAGGAATTTCGAGTTCGAGGCTTTGTAGCTGAAACTTAAAAAAAAAAACTGAAATGAAATAAAAATTAAATGATTATGTAAATGAAGAAAATGTAATGAAAATGCAATTAATGAGAAAAATTGTGGAAAAATACGTGAAACGGGTTTCAGTTTTTCAACATCATCATCCATGAAATGCGTTAACGGACACGCGGACACATGGACATGCGGACACGCGGACACACGGACACACGGACACACGGACATTGTCAAACAAACTTCGGGTTAATGTTTGGACAGGGGCAGATATACGATTGCTCTCTGCACGGTTTTTAATTAAAAACGTATGAATGTATCTTTGTATCTTTCAGATACACATTCACTTTTAGACAGCGTCTGCTGCGTGTGTGCTTTTCTTTTTTTTTTTTTTTTCTGTTTTGCCTTTTTTCTGTGCTTGCCATCTTTTTTATTATTTCAGTCGTCTGGCATTGTTTCTGGCTTAATGCAGCAAACTTTTGCAGCCATCTCTTCAGGATCCATAGTTTTCAGGAAGAAAAAACAAGAAGTTTTTAAAAAAAGCATGCTTTTTTTTAAGTTTTTTTATTATATTTTGCCCAACGAGCTACAAATATTTAAAAGCTTTATGAGAATAACTTCTAGATCTTCGAGTACAATTCCAAAACTATTTCATTTTAGAAAATGGACTCCATTTTGTGTTTAAAAACTTTGAAATATAAAGAAAAGCATGCTTTTTTTTATTATATTCTGCAGATCGAGTTTCGAATATTGAAAAGGTTTATAGAATATTTAAAAACGATGATGGGATTATTTTATTACAAAATTTATTTACTTTTTGTTTGAAAAGTGAGTGGTAAAGGATGAAAAACTAAGAAAAGCATGCTTTTTTTTAAGTTTTTCATATATTCTGTTGATCTTCTTGACCTTTTATGACTTTTAGATCTTTGAGAACTGTTTTGGGGTTAATATATTTAGATGCACTCCATTTGATGCACTTTTCTTTTAAAAAATATAAAAAATAATTTGAAAAACATGAAAAATTAAAAAAAAGCATGCTTTTTTGAAAGATTTTCAAACAAATTTACTGTAGATGGAGTTGAAAAGCTCTAGCTCTTAAAGAATAATTATTACTCATTATTTTTTTGTTTTAAAATTAGTTGAAAAATGTGAAAAAGCATGCTTTTTGAAAAGAATTAATTTTTGGTATTTTTTGTTGCCATTTTGTCGGACTTTGTGTCAAATTCTTCCCACTTACTCTCACTCCGATATCGTTTATTATGTTTTTTATTGATGGCTCTGAAAGGTAGCACCTAGCACCTAGCACCTAGCACCTAGCACCTCCTTCAGAATTCCAAGAAGCCACAAATCCAATAACTCTTTTTTCTCATTTCTTTTGCAGGCTGCTGCCCACGGAGCTAGTTGGGTGCCTGGATTTTGGAGTAGAGTCCCGCCGCCACCTGTCCGCCAAATGCTGAACGTTAATTAAATGTCAACAGATCTGGCCAAGCGCCCCAATGGGCGACAGGAGGGGACTGGGCCATCAAATGAATTGGAATCGGAATTGAAATTGGAATCGAGAGACTCGAGCTGCGGCGGTGGTGGTGGTGGTGGTTTTGGTGGTGGCATGACTGTCCAAATAAGTCATACTCTTAAATAAAAAATAAATAAAAAACCAGAAACACCACGAAGCCGAGTATTATTAATAATCATCTCAAAGAAATCTCAAACAAAAAGCCAAAATGGTTAATGCCGTGATGGATGCCATAGCGGTAAGGTCGTTTAATTTAATTTGCAATATTATGCCAAATAATATACTTTTATGATTCCTAAATTGAAATTGCCGACAGTCCCCATCCACATATATGTCCATATATCTGTGCTGTGTCCCCATAACCCCTTCCCAGAGCCAATTGAAGTTTCTGTTTGTACTTCAAACACGATACTTCTACTCTCTGCGGTTGAGTTTCATTTTTATTTTCAGTTTTTTGATTCTCTACGTTAGGGTACTTTTGGTTTTAATTCAAAATTTGTATTTCATATTTTAGGTTTTTAATATTTTTGGTCTTTTTTGAAGTTCGCCTAACCTTTCATTCACTAACTAACTTTTTTTAGAAAGATTTTCTTATAGAAACCCTACCTTAGAGACCTTATAGAAAGTATTAGTATTTTTTACAGTATTATTTCTACCTTCTAAAGGGTTTGGTATTTTTTTCAGTATTACTTCTATCTTGTAAAGTATATTTTTCATTTTTTTTATGTTTAATGTTAAGTTTTTGGAGACCAATCTTGTTTGTGTGTCCGTTTGTCCGCTTGTCCGTGTGTCCGCTTGTCCGTTTGTCCGTTTGTCCTCTCGCTTTAAAACTGACAAGATTGTTTCAAGATCTTCTACCTTCTAAAAGGTATTAGGATTATTTCTGGTATTACTTCTATCTTTTAGCCGGCCTATGCTCAAAGTCTCCAAATACGTGTCCGCGTGTCCGTCTGTCCGTTAAAATGTGTCATAAAAGAATGAATGTTTTAAGGCATAATAGAACTCTTTCTGTATTATTTTGGGGGATAAGATCTCTCCATCTTTGGAGAGCCATCAAGATGTAGAGTCTAGGTCCCTAAAGCCTTGTCCGCGTGTCCGTCTGTCCGTTGCTTGTACTGTTGTTTGATGAGACATCTTGGAAGAACCATCTAGACTGGAGAGAGTATCCAGGTTTCATCTGCTCCCCCATCTGAAGTTGGTCTTCCGTTCTTGTTTTTTTTGCAGATTTTTTTTTGGTTTTTGCTCAGCAAGCAGCTTGCTTTGCCCACATTTTCAATTTGAATTTGTTTGCTGTGGCAATTGCTCAATTGGCTGGCTTGTCTATGTCTTTGTCTCCAGTCTCCGGTCTCCGGTCGCTGGTCGCTGGTCCCTGGGTCGCTAGGTTTCTGCAGTTTGTTTATTTTTTGTTCCCCCAGTGGGCAAATACATGGGAGTGTGGCATATTACATGCTAATCCATATGTTTAAGTTGATTTCTCGTTTGGTTTCTGTCTGCCGACTGCCGTCTGTTGCAAATTGAAGAGGGAAACGGGGCGTATACGCGATGCAGAGACTGGGTGGGGCTTGGAATAGAGTCTTAGAAGTTAGCATCATTTTTTATCAGATATATCTTTTTGAAATGTCCAAAGGTGATTAGTTATTAGAGAATAGCTACATCACAAAACTCTGACATTCAAAATGCCATTAATCCTATGGTTGCGAAACGCACCTTCTGTGGCACCTACTCCCCGACCATGTTAGTTGCAACTTTTCTGCGAACAAAAAATCACAAAAAGTATTTTCCACTTCACTTTTTTGCATTTTTGCATACAACTGGCCAAATTTCTGCGGGCTTTCAGGCCAACAAAATAATAATAAAAAATAAATAAATAACAGAACTGCAAAACCATAGAAATATTTATAAATATCAACAAAAAAAAGCAAAAAAAACGAGGCTGAAGTGGAGATCAAATTAGCACAGAGCGTGGGAGCCGGTTTCGGTTTTTTTTTTTTTTGGCACTTGGAACATGGCTAACCATGTTGCACATGGGGCACGTTGCATGGAGTGAGAGAGACAGGGAGGCTAGACTGTGGAGAAACCCGTTATTACTGCATTAGCCCCACGGACAGTGGCGGTTAATTGTTGGAGATCGGCGCAGCCAAGGCCTCGCCGTTTGGCCCAAAGACCGCCGGAAGTGGGGACCAGTTGGTCAGGTACAGGTACTGTCTGGTTCCAAACCCATATCCGATCTTTTTCGAACAGAAACCACAGCCTGAAACTCCATTTAGAAGCCAAAAGGTTAAGCTTAGGGTTTTGTAACGAAAGTTTTTCAATAAAAATTTATTTTTTTTATAAGAAATCTTTTTCTTTTTAAAGAAAAAGAATATTTAAAACATCAACCACATCTATAAGCTCTATTTTTAATAGTCCTAACCAGAAATCCAATCAAAATCAATCTTAAGTTTTAGTGACGAAAGTTCTTCAATAAAAATATAGTTTTTTTTTTGATATTTTTTTATAACAAATCTTTCTATAAAAAATATTTCAAACAGCAACCTCATCTATAAACTCTATTTTTAATAGTGCTACCCAAAAATCGAATTAAAATCAATCTTAAGTTTTAGTGACGAAAGCTCTTTAAATGTTAAATTAAAGAAACTTCGTTTTTGAAAACTAAAACTATTAAAAAAGGGTATTAAAGTAAAAAATAATCTAATAAACATTTAAATACTTTTTTTGTTTTTAAAAACTCTTTAAAAAAACACAAAAATCTAAAAGTTTTTGTAACGAAAGTTCTTGAAAGATCACTTGTAGGTAACTTGTGTGTTAAAATAAATGGCCAAAGCCTTCAGAAAATGAAATAAAAACAATATAATCATTTTCTCGCAGTGTAAAACATGATTTGGCATAAAAAACGAAGCCAGAGACGTGATGGGAGATCGATTCCCATGGCCAGAGTGACGCAGGCCGGCACTCGAGACATCCGTTCATTAACCCAGAATCTCGACAGTTTCAAATGCAGTTTCACCCAAGAACTTAATTACAAATCGATACCAGCGACCAGATCGTTTTTTATGATTTTTTTTCCAAGTACAAAGTACTAGTTTTATGTTAGAAGGGGTATTTTGAAGAAAACCCCATCGATTTCAAGGACTTTATGAGGGAATTTCCTTGAGATACTCTTGATAGAGATACTCGTGAAAAGATATATGTAGATATATCTTTTTTTCGTTCATAAAATTTGTTGAATAATCCCTAATGATTTGATTGATTTTTGGATTTTGATTCGCAATTGTTATGATTTTTTGTTATTTCATTGCAGCTGCTCAGCTCGCTGGCCAGTGACTTGGATACGATGTTGAATGATCTGCGATCGACGCCAAGTCATGTTGCAACAACAACAACAGCAGCAGCAGCAGCAGCAGCAACAGGAGGAGGGGCAGCAACAACAAGTCAGCAGCAGCAGCAACAACATCCGAAACAATTCCAAACGAGGCAACTGCAGGCCCATCATTGGCAACATATCAGCAACAACAACAATAACATTCATAAGAATAAAAATAATAATAATAAAAATAATAATAATAATAATAATAATAACAGTAATTATAATAGCAACAAGAACTTCATTGACTTGAAAGCCAAATCCGCTGGAACTTTAATAAAAAATCAAAAACAAAAGCCAGCAACAGGCCAGCAGTTGCAACCACGTCGTGTGGCGCCCAGCCCACTGCCACGCCCATCGCGTCGCACTCGCCCCCTGCCCTTGAGGAAGGGCGAGGGACAGGGGGTTGGGGAGGAGGAAGATGCCGACACGGATGCCAGCGATTTGGCCAACATGACGTCACCGTTGTCCGCCAGTGCAGCTGCCACGCGTGTTAACGGTCTCTCGCCGGAAGTGAAGAAGGTACAACGTCTGCCCCTTTGGACCGCTCGCAATGGTGGGGGGAGTGTCGGTGGCAGCCACGCCCACTCACACCTCCCCACACACGCCGCCCCCAGCGGTCAGAGGCAGGCGACAAGGCTGCTCAGCCATCGATTCCATCAGGGTTTCAAAAAAGGGTAAGTTTTTGGTATTTTTAGGGTAGTATTATTTTTTGGTATTATTTAATGCTATTTAGTATATACTGCATAGTATTAAGAGTAATTGTGGGGCCTGTCCGCTTGTCCGCTTGTCCGTCTGTCCGTTAAATGTTGTTTTTTTAGGATAACTCTTAAGATTTCAAAGCTTGTATGTTCTTTTCTTTTAAAAAATACTTTATTTTAATAAAAGAAATAAAAAACTTGACAAAAAAACATTGTTTTAGTTTTAAAACTTTATAGGAAAAGTCAGTAGAGCCCAGAGCCAGAAGTCAGTAGTCGAACTAGTCTTCAGTTTTCGATTGGAAAGTATTTTTTAAAGCCAGTAAGACCCATAAATATTTTAAAAATTAATTCAAAATAGTATTTCTCTATTGGTAAATCTTAACAAAAGCTTAACACCTTTTTTTATAATTAATATACCTTTCCGCAATGATAAATAACCGAAAATAGACAAAAAAAAATAGAAAACGAAACCCATCATTAGATGGCCCAGTTATGAGACCCGTTTTTGGAGACCCATGGCTTCGGATGAGTCAGCATGGGTTAACCCGACTTGGCTTAACCCATTAGGGGCCTCTCTTGGCTCGCAAATTCGCATTAAATGCTCGACGAAGCATGAACCCTTCACAGGCCATTTCCAGCAGCCAGCCATCGACAGCTAATAGAGAACTAACAATGCTACTAACCATTTCCCATAGCGGACCAAGGCTATGGGTACCCCCCTTTTTTTTTTGTCATTTTTGGTGGCACTCGACGAGATCTCTTCCTTCTGACCAAAGCAAATAATATTGTTTTGACTAGAAATCTTTGATTTCTTTGATTTATTTCATAAAAAAAAAGTATTTCCTTAGGTAGGCTTTTTGAGAAGCGTGGAGAAGGGCGCTGTTGTTCAACTTGCACAGACTTGCTCAAAAAGTTGTCCTTTTGTGTTGTAAAAAATAAAAAAAACATCACTTGAACCATAAATCAAGAGTCCTTAACTTATTATTCACTGAATGTGTAAAGTTAATCGTTGCACTTGGCGACACTTTGACGAGGGTTCCCACCATTCCCACCGTCTCAACCTTAACCTCAAGTCCAAGTCCTCAACGGCCACTGGCGCTGACAGTTTGAGACCTCTATTTTGGCTAAAAGCCAACTAGCCAGGCCCAAACTACCCCGCCAGTAATCCATGTTGAAGCAATATGTTTAGCATATAAATTATGAGTCTGAAAGTCCAAGACTTTTTCACAAGAATTCAAGCGAAAATTCGGAGGGGGGGGCCTGTAAATGAAGTGTTTTATTTTATGTGGCAATGGGCTATAATGTTGGCGTTGACAGAAACCAAAGACAAATACAATGCCCCATAAACTCGAGTAAATATGAATATGTCTGACTGCTAGCTGGGGATGTGATGCCACATCCCTATATCCCTTTTTTTGGGGCGTTGGCGGGGGAGGCTTAAGGGAAAAAGCCACCCTAACTGGTCCCGCAAAGGGTTGTGTGTGTGTGACTTTTGTGTGTTTAGCTATTTATTAAATTTGTTTGCCGACACACAATCGAGCTGGTGGGCGGGGTGGGCGGTAAGAGTTCAAAGGGGGACACCCACAGGAACATGAGCTGCGTAACTAATTTGCCTAAAGTGCACGATGGCTCATCAACATCGGTTTCACTACCAGCGGCGCCGGTACAGTGGGACACGGTGACACGAAACCATCTACATTCTGGAATACAAACAAGTATTCATAGTTTTCTTCGTAAGTAAAGTGCGGGGCTATATGATATCCGGTACTAGTCACCGATCAGAAAAAAGAGTATCTTTTAATAATAAATTATGGAGAGTGTGATTCCTGGTACCTGGTACTACTTATTCCCGGTACTACTGGATAAAAAAAAATAGTATATGATACCTGGTACTTGGCACTACTTCTTTATGGTACTTGTCCTTAGGGAAGTACTTACAAGACTTCTTATAGAGAACAGATATGATATTTTAATAATAAATTATGGAGTAAATGATACCTGGTACTACTCATTCCTGATTCCTCATTCCATACTACTGGATAAAGATAAAATATAATACTTTAATACTAAATTATGGAGTATGTGATACCTGGTACTCCTAGATGAAGAAAAATTAGTATTTTTTAATAGAAAATTATAGAGAATATGATACCTGGTACTACTTATTCCTGGTACTAGTACTTACAAGATTTCTTATTAAGAAAAAAGAGTATCTTTTAATAATATAATAAACAAATAAATTATGGAGAGTGTGATACCTGGTACCTGGTACTACTTATTCCTGGTACTACTGGATAAAAAAAATAGTATATGATACCTGGTACTTGGTACTACTTATTCCTGGTACTTGTCCTTAGGGAAGTACTTACAAGACTTCTTTTAGAGAAAAAATATGATATTTTAATAATAAATAATGGAGTAAATGATACCTGGTACTACTCATTCCTGGTACTACTAGATAAAGAAAAAATAGTATGTTTTAATACAAAATTATGGAGAATATGATACCTGGTACTAGTCCTTAGGGAAGTACTTACAAGACTTCTTATAAAGAAAAAAATATGACATTTTAATAATAAATTATGGAGTAAATGATACCTGGTACTACTTATTTTCCCTCTAATGACAGTAGTCTAATTAATCCAACTCATAGTTCCAAAAAAAGGAGAAACCCAAGAGCCTTTCTATCTCTAATTTCAATAAATATACTTGGACCCATAAATCTTTTGGGAAATAAAACATTTTAAAACCACTGTCGCCCTGTGGAGGAACCACAAAAACTTTTCGCTTCTGGCTCCCCAAGTGCTGTGCGGTTGGGCGGGGGCCTCCATCCTTTGGACTTTGTATCCCGAAAATTGATGATGTCTAGGACCCGGCTATCTCTCGTCCTTCATCATCATGATGATGGCGATGGGCTCGATGATTGTCTAGAAGTTTGTGCCATTCGTTGGAATGGTTTTAAGTTTGTTACACGACCGAGTCCTTTTTGGAGACATCTCCAAATGCGACAGGTGTTTGCTTTATTAACTAACACGATACGGGGGGAGACTCTCCAAAAGCATACCTCATAGTGTCGGATATTCGTAGGAAGAAGCATCGAAACTCGAGCCAGACAGCCGCCATAAAGAAAATGTTCTAATCCGTCGGCTGGCTTGTAAACAGATTAGCATAATTAATTTATTTGCTTTCTGCCTCCTGTTTCAGTCAACTTCTAATCCACAAAAGGCTCTATGCCATAAAGGGGGTACTCCACTTATCGATTTAGTGGGAAAAGTGACAGCAGTCCTGTTCTATCAGAAGACTAGAAGGACATATTCATTCATAAAAGTGTAAAGATAGTTCTTTGGGTGTAAAGAATGCTATAAAAAGTGTGACCTTGCTTATATAAAATGCAATTCAAAAGGAGAGTGTGACCTTGCTTCAATAAAAGCTTTTGCTTTTAGTTTTTTATCATTCATTGCTTAACGGATGATTGATTTGTATAACTGCAAAAAAAGTGTGACCTTGCTTGTATAAAATAAGTATATAAACATAATAATAACTGGTATTTAATTGGAAAGGGTATTTCCTTGTCGGTATTAAACTCTTTAACTCTTTAAATTCAAAGTCAAGAGTTACTAATAACCGGGGGGATAGCCTTCTTGGGGAGGAGTATCTTATAGATACAAGATAGTGGAATGATTGATCTGAATCCCTTTACAGCAATAAGTTTTGATTTGATCTTTGGAAATGGATTTTGTATTGTGTTTGCATCAATCATAATTGGCATACAACTGTCAGTCTTTGATTGGGCCAGGTAGTGAGTGATTGAATGAATAACTGAGTGACTGATTGAGTGATTGAGTGACTAAGTGCTGTGGCCAAAAGCCGTGAAGTCTCTCGACTTCAATGCCAACAGGTTTTGCCTCTCTGGACGTCACTTGAAGTCTCAAATTTCGCAATTACACAATCATGCTCTCCCCGCCCTCTTACCAACTCACCCAGCCACATATTTGGGCCAAGTTAGGAGACTTTTCAACTCATTTATAGGATAAATTTCAGTCTAGATTTCCCCAGACAACACATAAAATATATACATCTGTAAGGATGTAGATGAATTCCAAGGATCTGAGGAGCAGCAACTGCCCTGCGACGTAAATTGCATATTAAATTTTACATTTTTCATATTTATGCAGCCGCCAGGACACTCGTAAAGTGAAAGTGACTCGGGGTAGGGGGAGGGCTCCTGGGGGGGGCGCCAACAACACAAACAACATTTCAATTTACGAAAATATTCATTATGCTGAAGTGTAAGGCAAGGCAGAGTCCAAAACGGAAGCGGAAACGTGCCAAGAGCATGGCAGAGGTGTCCTTCCAGCTCCACCAACTTGCCACCCCCTTGCCACCCACTTTCTCCAACTCAACAGCCATCCATTGTCGTGGAAAGTTTTATAAAGTTATGAAAAGTCATTCAAGTGCAGGACCAACCTTTCTCGCTCCTCGCTCCCCAGCTCCTAAGGACTTGGCGACTTTTGAGCACTTTGTGCTCATTTTCCACTGAAAAATAAAGGATCTGGGGGGGCAGAGGGCAGAGAGGGGGGGATGCCAAACAATAAAGCCGTCAAGAACGTGCAACGTCCACAAGGACATTGTCGGTCCACCTGCTCCTTGTTCCTTTCAGTTTAGTTTTCCGCCACGACAGCGTCAACATCTTCCACTAAGCTGCAGTGACAAGTTGCCACCAAGAAAGTGCACTGGAAGGAAATTATTTTAAGTATTTAGTAAGTATTTAGTATTTAAATTATATCTAGTATTAAAAAAGTAGAAACGGGCACACTTGGAGCTTCGCTTTAGGCTTTTTTCCTTTAAAAACTGTCAAAAGTGATTATTTTTGTGATAAAATATATTAAAATATATAAAAATATATTAAAAGCTTTACCAACTTTCATTTTTGAAGCAAAAATCTATAGATATGTGTAGAGTGTTTCGTGTTTCTCTCAGTGTAATGTAAGCTTTATGTCTTCATAGAAATTGACGTGCATTTCCGAGACACTCTTAATCGTTTGGCTCTCGAAAGTGTTTCCAACTTTTAACAAAATATTTAGCGACTTCCAAAGTGACAAATAGTTGCAAAAATATGTTATTTTTTTAGTTTAAAAAGGATTATTTTTAAGGTAAAAATTAACAAAAAATATGCTACTTTAAGTGAAAGGAAAACATCAAAAATCTAAGTTTTTAATCTATTTTTTTGTTAAAAAAAATCGGATTCCCCTCTGCAGTAGTCTCCAGGATGCAGGACATCTCCGAGTTGAAGTTCTTTTAACCTTTAAGCTCATTAAGTCCGCCAACTTGCCGCACTGTTGCATGCACTGTCGCGGCACCTGCCGCCTAGCAACTTTAATGTCTGCCACTTCCTCCCTTTGCCGCCCTTGTCGAGTGTCTGGCACCACCTCCCCCTGCCACCCGCTGGGGGAAGCTCCGCCCCCTCGATTTTTTGGGGTGCACCCATGCGTGGCTGCCCAGGGACTGCAGTAAATAATTTTTTGGCCGAAAGGTTGTTGAAACATTTAATAAAACCAATATAAATCATAACAAACACTTGGCCTGACAACAACCACAAGGGGAGGGAGGGGCCATGGGGGGATGCCCCAAATGGCGGGTGGGGGGTGCAAACGGCAACAAAGCGGAACTAAAATTCCAAAACGTTGCCCATTTTTCGGCCGCAAAAACTTCAGGAACCCGGACTGTGGCATGGAATTCCGCAGACTTTCTCCGTCCGGAGAATGACAAAAATGGGAGAGAGAGTGCGAGAGGGGGGCAGGGGACAGGGGCAGGGGGCAGGGGGCACGTAGGGAGAGACTGTATCCCTGCATTGCTACGCGTGAACGCACCTTTTGCAGAGACTGTGCCCGCATATGTGTCTGCGTTCTCAGTCGCACAGTGGGCCAAGAACCCTTGAAAATAAGTTTAAAATATTTATTAATAAAATAAATATTTAACACTTTTTTTTAGCAAAGATTTTGTTAAAAATAAATCAATAAATAAAAAATAAATCATCTACAATTTTATTTAAAAAAAACTCTTTTCAAAATTCCATTTAAAACTTAAAACTTAACTTAAACTTATAAAAATAAAAAATAATTAAAACATAAAGATTGGTAGTCTTATTTTGAAAAATATTTAAAAATATATTTTGAAAAAAATAAACTTTTCATTAAAAAAAAACAATGTTTTAGAATATTTTCAGTATTTTTAGTAAATGCTTTTAAGATTATTATTTATTTAAATAAATATTTTGAATCCCACATCTTGGCTAGATTTTTTGTTCGATTTGTGTGTGGTTGGTGCCACTGTGCCCTGCCCCACACATGCTTTGTCGCCTTCCACATAGTTCCATGTCCGTATCCGTGTCATTGGCAAAGGCACCAGTGGCAGTGGCAACACCAACACCAACACCAACACCCAAAAACAAGAACAACATGCAGCCTCCATGACAACATCCATGGCAGGAAGAAAAATGCGCAAAAAATTAATTGCTGCGCATAAATCAAAAGATTTTCCAACCGCCCCAAGATCCATCCCACTTCTCCCCAACATCCAACCCTCCCCCTTTGCGGACGGAGGCTGTTACTATTTCTGATTTCCATCAGGAATCCTACTAGGCGGAGCACCTCGAGATGCGGTTGGAGGCCTCATTGTTTGCACTTCAAGGCCACTGTTGGACCCCCAAGATGCTTCTAGTTCGCTAGGATATAGTTGACCGATCTGGTTCGTTTTCACATATATGCTGGCTATTGTCTAAGTGAAAGTGTGTGCAAAGTTTCAACTAGATGGCTGGAAGACTAAGGGAGTTGTGGCGATTAAACCAGGCGGACAGGCGGACAAGCGGACACGCGGACACTTAACAGACTGTTGGAGAACTAGCCTTCTCTCTCTCTCTGCTAGACTGTCTGTCTCCCATCCAGCGTATAATAAATCAAAAAATAAATAAATAAAATACACATAAAAAAAAAAAAGAAAGATACTTCGTTGGAATCGCGAATGCAAAAGACAACAACAGCTGTTTTCTGCGACTTGATTACCGGAAGTTTTGCCATAAAAATGTGCAAAAAAAAAAAAAGAGAAAGAAAAAAATGTGCAACGACCATGACAGAATCATAAACAAGATATAGCATCTACCCCCGATTTGAGGCCACACCTCCCCCATCACGCCCCTGGCCCGTGGCGTTGTCATCATTAATGGAAATCGTTTAAAGACCCCTGATGGATGCGTTTTTTATGACTGTCGAGAGAGAGCTCCTCCGGATTCTTCGTTCAACAATTCTCATGATTGACTGATGTGCCTCGGGACCCCCAAGCCATCATTCAATGCATCAATCAGGCAATTATTCAACAAATTCCATGTTTATCAAAAATATAAACCACTCCACACGTTAATGATTTGTTTAATCTTTAATTCGTCAATGATTAAGTTCAAGGCACCTTTACAAGTGCTCTTTTAACATTTAAAAAAATATTTAAAATTAAATAAAAAATTGAAGAAAATCAGATACCAGTTCGAACGAGCATGGCATGTTGCACGCGAAAGGGCCAAGGGCTTAATTATTTAAATAAAAAATTATTAAGAAATGAAATCAGTCATGGGTCTAATTATTTAAATAAAAAATAGTAAAAAATTAAATTAAAAAAAGGATAACAAATCAGAAGCCATCGATTGGACGAAACACGCGAAAGGGCCAAGGGCTTAATTATTTAAATAAATTAGTAAACAATTAAATAAAAAATTAAGAAAATCAGACACCATTTTAGACCAACATTTAATTCTTTTAATAAAAATATTAACAAATAATTTAAAAAAAAGGAGAAAATCAGCTGGAGAGTCCTGGTTCAAATCAGTTTAGGCCGATTGCTTATATAATTATTTAAATAAAAAATAAAAAGAATTAACATTTATAAAAAGGAGAAAATCAGAACCCATTTCCAGGGAACATTGCATGTTGCACGCGAAGGAGCCATGGGCTTAATTACTTAAATAAAAATTAGTAAGAAATTAAATTAAAAAAAAAGGAGAAAATCAGCTGACGAATCCCTTCAACAAATTATTCCAAATAAAAAATATAAATTAATTAAATTATAAAAAGAAGAAGTTCCAGCGAGCATTGCATGTTGCAAGCGAAAGAGCCATGGGCTTAATTAATAAAATAAAAAATATTAACAAATAAAAAAAAAGAAAATCAGCTGGAGAGCCCCGGGTCGAATCAGTTTATGCCGATGGCTTGAAATTAAATTATTTAAATAAAAATTAGTAAGAAATTAAATTAAAAAAAAAGGAGAAAATCAGCTGGAGAGCCCCGGCTTGAATCAGTTTAGGCCGATTGCTTATATAATTATTTAAATAAAAAATAAAAAGAATTAACATTTATAAAAAGGAGAAAATCAGAACCCATTTCCAGGGAACATTGCATGTTGCACGCAAAGGAGCCATGGGCTTAATTATTTAAATAAAAATTAGTAAGAAATTAAATTAAAAAAAAAAAAGGAGAAAATCATCTGACGAATCCCTTCAACAGATTTTTCCAAATAAAAAATATAAATAAATTAAATTATAAAAAGAAGAAGTTCCAGCGAACATTGCATGTTGCACGCAAAGGAGCCATGGGCTTAATTACTTAAATAAAAATTAGTAAGAAATTAAATTTAAAAAAAAAGGAGAAAATCAGCTGACGAATCCCTTCAACAGATTTTTCCAAATAAAAAATATAAATAAATTAAATTATAAAAAGAAGAAGTTCCAGCGAACATTGCATGTTGCACGCAAAGGAGCCATGGGCTTAATTATTTAAATAAAAATTAATAAGAAATTAAATTTAAAAAAAAGGAGAAAATCAGCTGACGAGTCCCTTCAACAGATTTTTTTCAAATAAAAAATAAAAATAAATTAAATTATAAAAGGAGAAGTTCCAGCGAACATTGCATGTTGCACGCGATAGAGCCATGGGCTTAATTAATAAAATAAAAAATATTAAGAAATAAAAATAAAAAAAGGAGAAAATCAGCTGGAGAGCCCCGGCTTGAATCAGTTTAGGCCGATTGCTTATATAATTATTTAAATAAAAAATAAAAAGAATTAAAATTTATAAAAAGAGAAAATCAGAACCCATTTCCAGGGAACATTGCATGTTGCACGCAAAGGAGCCATGGGCTTAATTATTTAAATAAAAATTAGTACGAAATTAAATTAAAAAAAAAAGGAGAAAATCAGCTGACGAGTCCCTTCAAAAGATTTTTTTCAAATAAAAAATAAAAATAAATTAAATTATAAAAGGAGAAGTTCCAGCGAACATTGTATGTTGCACGCGATAGAGCCATGGGCTTAATTAATAAAATAAAAAATATTAAGAAATAAAAATAAAAAAAGGAGAAAATCAGCTGGAGAGCCCCGGGTCAAACCAGTTTATGCCGATGGCTTGAAATTAAATTATTTAAATAAAAACAAGGAGTGCCAGCGAACATTGCATGTTGCACGCTTAAGGGCCAAGGGTTTAATTAAATAAAAAATAATAATACTAAAAAGAAATAAGGAAATGAGAATTATTTGGACCGTATTTGGACTGCAAGTTGTTTTTAAACCACAGGCCACAGTCTCTATCAAAGAATTAAAATAAAAATTAAATCAAAAAATCAGAAAATCAGAAAATGAAGAGTTTCAGAGCCCAACTGGTGTCTGGCCCTTATTTTATTTATTTTTTGGATGGGGCTTTGGGGCTCTGCTCTGGTCTGGTCCAAGAGCTACCCCGTTAAGCCCCACACTAATTAGAGTTGGGCTTTAGGCAAATCCCATATTCTTTCTAGTCTGGCCAAGAGTTGTTTAAAAAAGAAAAATAAATAATATAAAAAAAAAAAGAAAATCAGCTTAAATGCCTGGAGTCGAGCCAGAACCGTGTATGTACCAGACCTATAAGGGCCATCAAATAAAATAAATAAAATATTAAATTAAAGGAAAATATATAGCGAATTAAAAAATATTTAAATAAAAAGTGAGTTTTCCCCGAGACGAACTTGTCAGTCCGCCTCGAGGACGAGAACTGACCTCTGCTGGTTGCTTTCTCCAAAAAGAAAACTATTTTAGGCCAAAAATCCACTAACGCTTCAGTTTTAATATCTTAACGGTATATTTGCATATAGTGCGTTGGGCACACTAGACTCCAAAACCAACGACAAAGCAGCCACACTACTTAAGAAACTAAAAACAAAAACTAATTTGTGGAAAATGAAGTAAGAACTTAATTCTTTTGGGAAAACATTTTTTTTTAGAGATTCTTTGTTTAAAATAATGTGAATTCTTCGCCAAGTAATAGGTTTGTGGTGCGGGACAGTTTCTTCCCCATACCCGCATCCTTTTCCCAGGACTGCCAGGACATTCATTCAGGGCTTTATGGCTCTGGACAATGAAAGGACACATTCTCCAAGGACCCAGGACATGTTTTTTGTTGCCTTGCTGGCCACTCTATTATTTATTTATTGAATGTTGGTCTGTTGGTCGTGGGTCCTGGGTCCTTGGTCCTTGGTCCTTTTGCTGCTTGGTCGGTCGCCTCTATTGTGTGACAAATGAATTTGGGTCAAAAGTTGTTCAAATTATAAAAAAACAAAAAAAAAAGGAGAAGAAAAACTAGGAAAGCTTCAAAGTTCCTTCCAAGGATTCGTCTCGCCTTTGGCTCACCTTTTTCAAATGACATTCAACTGGTGAAGTGTCCTCTGAAATTGCACTTTTATTTCCCCTTCACGTGACACCCAAAATGTTACAAAAGATTTACGCCAAGGAAGTCTCAACACCATCTGCCACAACCACGCCCACGTCCGCTTCCGGTTCCGGTTTTCCCAAACTTTGCGGGCAATACCATTATTTTTTTTTTGCAGTTTTGTGGTTTGAGTAATGGATTAGATTTTTACTCACTTGTTATTTTTGTTTGGTAGATGAGCTTAACCCCTTGGATAGTGTTTGTTTTTTATGGCCCTGTTCTTTTTTTTTTTTTTTGGCTTAAAAGGAAGGACTTTCATGGCAGGAAGGTGGCTTAAAGCCTTCTTAAAGTTCCCTTAGAGTTACCTGTTGGAAAATATTTTAAAAAAAAAGCAGTAGTTCCCTGGAAATCGTGTCATTTATTTTAAAATTAAGAAAAGTAATTGGGAAAAAGTTAACAAAGACAGGAATATGTTTACCAATATTATGGCCCGAACCGCGGCCCTCTCGATGGCCGTCTACATGAGCAGCCGGGCCGGGATTTGGGGCCAGACGGAGGAGTCGCATCGCCTGTGCCGCAAAATTGCCCAAAAACTGGAGCCGTTGAGTGCCCAGATCCGGCAGCACCTCCTCCCATCCGATGTGGCCGACATGGGCGTGGCCCAGTTGGCCCAAACCTACTACAATCAGGGGGTCAAAGGTGGCTTCCAGTTCATCCGGAATCTGCCCACCCACTCGATAAGTCTCATCGACTGGACCAGGGAGACCAGTTCGAAGTTATCCGGCAAACCGAAGCTGAAAACTATAGACATGCCGGAAGATATGATGGCGGAGGTGTTTGGATCGATGAGAGCACCCCCTCAGGATCAGAAATACGAGGTCAAGGTGGACCTCACAGGACCTCCGATCGAAGGACGCCATCAAGTCCTTGAAATTAAAGAGCAGAAAAAGTAATCTTAAGAAGGCTTCTTGTTCAAATTACAAAATTATACATTTTACCAAAAGGGATATTCATATCTGAAAGTAGGGAGGGTCTTTATGGGGAAGATCCTTTCATAATTCCCCTCTTTCTGCCATCTTTTGAGATCTAGGCCTTTAAATGGACAAGCGGACACGCGGACAGACGGACAGAGTGCCAGATATAGTATCTTTTTTTACTTTTTGAATATTATAGAATATGTCAGAGAGACTAAAAGAACTTGAGTTTGTTTCAAGATTGAGAACTGTATTCTGAAAAGTCCTGAATAGTTTTAAATGAAGTGGCGGACAAGCGGACAAGCGGACACGCGGACAGACGGACAGAGAACCAGATATAATATTTGTTCTATTTTTTGTCAAAATCCAGAAAACTAATCTGGAAAACTTGAAATTCAGGGAACCAATTGATGCGGCAGGATGTAGTCAGCTTCTGGAAAATGTCCTTAGGGGGGTGGGAGGTCATATATCCCTTCGTCCTCGGACCAGACACTCGGCAAACAGCGGGAACAGTCAACAGTCTATTAAAATGCCAGTCGAGCCGCAGTTACAACCGAAAGGCAAGCCGTGCGAAAAAGGATGTTCCCATTCCCCCGAAAAGGCAATCCCATTTCCGTCCTCCCCTTGATATCCTTAGGCCTCTGGCCCTTATCCTGTGCTGTTCTGCGTGTTGCTTAACATGCGTTTTAATGTGACCCTTGCGGGGTCATAAAAAAGCGGCTCTACCTCGCCTATCTATGGCCATCTACCTTGGCTCAGTCCAAGGGGCTTTATTTTTTTTCCTTCCCTGCCAGGATTCGATTGATTTTGAGATCCGGTTTTATTGTTGAATGATAAACAATCGGGATGGGGGTGGAGGTTGAAAGAATCCTTCCTACAGGTTGGGCTAAGATTATTTTGCATGAAGTTAGCTTTCGGAAAGAGTCTCACAATTGGCCAGGGAGAGGGACTTTGGAAGGATAAAGAGGCTTAATTAATTAATAACTGATATCCGAATATCAATCTCTAGCTCTCACTAAGAAGTCATTCTTCCTTCCCATCAAATAAATGAAATCCTTTTCGCTTTTTTGTTTGCGGTTTTCTTAAGGATATCCATAGCCATTGTCTCGCAACACTTTTCACTTTTGTTGTCCAAACCATAATCCGCGTTGTATCTATTTAAATATTTATCTGCATTTTGCGGTTCAGCAAAGGAGCAGAAGGATATCTGTAGGGAAAGGACTACGTGCCGCGTCTCCTGGCTGACTCTTTAACCGCTTATGCCTTTAGATTTATAGTCACGGATTTTATTTATGTCACTTGGCATTTTTTTTTTGTTGTTTCTTTAGCATTTTGGTCTTTTGCGGTTTAGCATACAAAGTGCCTTGGTCCTGGCATCCTTGCCACCTTATCCTTGTTCCATAAAATCAATTTCCCCGAGTCTCAAGCCAGGCTCTAGAGTCTAGATGATGAGGCAAAAGTGTTGCTAGTTTATGTTGCAAAACTTCAATGGGAATGAAAAGTGTTTGTGGGGACACTGAAAGAAAAGTTAGCAGATCTTTTTATTAGTAAAAATATTTCCTTTTTTATGAGTGTATTGTTTTCTAAAAAGCCTTTGTCGAAACTAAAAAATCAATGGGTTCTAAGCTTCTATTTTTCAAAGACACTAAAAGAATAAAATTTTTTTAAAGTGCCATCTTGGAATGCGAATTTTAGTCGCTGTGTCGGCACAGCTGGCGCTTAGGTTGTGCCTGGGGTTGGAGGTCCTGCAGAGGCTGAAATCCTGCCGGATGTCGGAGGATGCCGGGGTGGCACATTTGGCGCCCAGTCGTGCGCTGTCTTGCATATTTAAGTGGCGCCTCCCCACCCCCCCAGCTCGGATCAGGACTCGATGTTTCCGTTTAGTTGTTTTCCTTGTTACCTGACAGCCCTGGCTAGGAGAGGAGTCCTCGATGGAGTCCTGGCCAGGTTCATTAACAGTCCTGGCATAGTATTTTCATGCATTCATTTCCGTTCACTTTCACAGTCTGTCTGCGAGTGAAGAGTCCGTTTATTAATGAACCGGGGATATCCTGGCGCCAGGACTCTCCTGCGGAGGTGTGCCTGAATATTTTGTGCTAATTTCCGTTTAATTGTTTAATATGTTGTTTGCATTTTCCATTAGCCAGGGCTTCCGCTGCCCATTGTTCTGGCAATTATTATCCTTCCGTCCTGGCATCTAGAGATAATCAAGGAAACTAAAGAGAAACTAACGCCAAATCGCTTGCAAGGCGTTAGGTTGAATACTTGGTTGAATAGAGTAAGGTCACACTGGAACAGAAATACACAGCAAAGGCCTTTCTTTTAAGGAAATATATTTTTTTAAATACTTTTCCCCCTTGACAACGCCTGAGAATAGAACTCCCCAGAGGCAGCTGTTGTTTGTCTTTCTGGCCAAGTCGATTGCGTCTTGGCCACATTTAAGACTGAATTTGCATACGAGCCGCCTCCGCTTGTCCTATTCCCCAACTAATTTAAATCATTTTAATGGCTGCCGAGCTAATTCCTTGGCCCAGGACTCCTAAGCCCCGCCAAATCCCACTGCCATAAATGCCAGAAACTTGGCTACAAAAAGAAGGAAAACCACAGCCTCCAAAAATCTGCAACCTTCTCACTTTCAACTGCTGCCTCCTTGCTGTATCCTTTCCAGGACCTTGTTCTCTTGTCCTCGGCACTCGGTAATAGAATAAAGTTAGCGCCATGGGAATTTCAACTGTTGGTTTTCAGTCGCTTCCCACCTTCTCGGGGAGGAGGAGGACCTGAACATGGATCTTAAGAGTCCTGTTCCGAACTTGTAATCCACTCAGACCCCCAGACTCAAGGACACGGTGGGATGTTTCAGTAGCTTTGCTTATTCTTAAGTATAATTTAAGGATCTAATAGTTTAAGAATTTCAATAAATAAATTTTGAAACTAAAAGTTTTTCTTTGAAAAGTTAACCTTATCTGCCACCAGTTTCCCTTTATAATTTTTTACTTAAATTAATTCTTAAATATAATAAATATATAATTAAATGTACAATTAATTCCTTAAATATATATCCAAGAGATATTTATTTTTGAAAAGCTTGGATAGACCTTGGACGTGGGTGGCACTTACCTACTTACGATGCCCCGTCTGGTGGCGCGTCTGTCTGCCGCCCTGTCCCTGCCCCAGTCTGTTGGCTGCTTATTGCTTTTATTTATTTACTAGACATAACTCCCCCCCAACCCCCCTGCCACTCGCCTCTTTTTTTGATTTGTTGTGGCCCGACGACACTTTGGCAGTCGCAGGTGCTGCGGCCTTCATTCCGGCGGTGTTTATGACAAAAACTTCACTTTTATGCCACCAACTGGAAGGGTATGCAGAAATATATTTATGGCCAGATACTGGAGATACTCTAACCCGAAAGTAACACCTAAACAGGAGGACTCTAGCTCTATTTTTAAAAAATTATTACAACTTTTCTAGAGTCTAGACTTGCTTTTTTTTATTGAAATCTCCAATTTGTTGCCTAAATTATTAATAAAAAAACAAGAAAAAAGAGTATTTAAAAGTTCATAGACTGCCTGCATCCTTTTTGTTATATTTTTTCTCACCGGCAGGCCCTGTATCTTTGTATCTGCATCTCAACTCGAAACTGGGACATAAAAAACATGCCCCAAAAGTAGGCAACACACAATTTTTATTCGCTCGTAATGTTTTATGTTTATCGAGTGGCCAGCCCCCCCTCCTGGCCAGGACATGCCTGCCGAAATCAATATGGCGACCAGTCATTGATGGGATTTTGATTTGCCTGCGGCGACAGTATTGGAGGTCCTGCTCCTGGCCTGCCCCGCCCTGCCGGCCATAAAACTAATCAAGTTTAAATGCGCTCCGTCGGCCATCAAGGCTAAGCTGCTCTAATGGGGCATGCGGCATGAGGCATGAGGCCAGTACGCCAGTACACAAAACTAATTAAGTAATTACTTTTCGCTCATTAAATCGAAAAAGGCGAAACTCAACTTGAATTGGAGTTGATGCTGTCCTTTTTGGGGCGAGGCTTCCTGTCCATCAGGCCGCCCCAGTTTGTGGCAAGCTCGTGGTGGCACGTCTATGTGGATCGATTGAGTCGACGCCGACTTAAATATTAATGCTGGAGGCATCGGGAACTGAATGTAGTTTCATAAACGAGATGGAAAACTTTTTCCGCCGCTTTTCCGGCCAAGAGGCAGGCTTTTTGTGGCAAAAATCAAGATCTCGAGTCTTCAATTATTATTTAAATAAATAAGAGAGAGCTTGTGAGCTTAAGGACGATATCAGACATCATAATTAACTTGCTCATAGCGCGGCAACAAAGGACGACAGCTCATCCTGGCCAAGGACGAGAGCAAGCAGACGCCAGATGCTGCCCCGTCTTGGTTAAAAAAAAAAAAAAAAAAAACATGAAAGGATAAGGAAAACTTGGAGAAAAGAAACCGAAACTGTTATGCTCTGAAAGATATGAAATTGGAAGGGAGTAGGGCCACCTTAGGCGGCCTTGAAACTAGAGTTTAGTTCTAGGCAGCCCCTGCCACACCTCACAACTACAATACAAGTGGCAGCAGTCAGACCTGGGATATCCAATATGGAAAATAATTTTATCGACGAGTTTGCTCGCCACGCCATCCGGCAGCTGAAAATCAACCAGAAGGTGCTCATTCCGCGCGGAGACGGAAGGATCCACATGGCGACCATCCAGAAGCTGGACGGGCGAGTCAACCATATGCATGTGACCGTGGAGTGGACCGAGGGCGGGGTGAGGTTCGGCAAGAAGATGCCGGTGGAGTTAATAGAGCTGGTTAATCCCCATTTATTTCCCGGCGCCAAGTAGCCCCAGTAGTGTTCCATATCCAGAAATAATATTTTATTTTTTATTGTTGGTTCGGCAGCCCTAAAAATAATTCCCAAATTAACATAAAAAAAATAATTCATTGTTAAGTAAATAAATATTTAAATGCTGTCCGAAAATTTAGCTTTCAAAATGACAGAGTTATAGGCCAAAAACTTGGCGGACAAACGGACAGGCGGACACACGGACACACGGACAAGGTCTCATCGAAACTCTCCCAAGAACTAAAAGTACTCTCCGTTAGGGTATTGCCTCTTTGGAGAATAAGGAGGAAGGCATTGAAGGATAATTTTTGCGCCGGCACTTTATTTTTTTTTTCTGAAAAGACTTTTCAGACATTTTCCAGTTTTGTTTTTGTTGTTGGGGATGCTGGAAAAGCCGTGCCACGAAGTGCTTTAAAAAGATAAAAGCCATTTATCACCCACACACACTCACACACGTTCCGAGGGGTGTCGGGGGGAGGGTTGGGGAAGGATTTTCCAGCCAAGAAAACAGGTGCAGGAGGACTCGCAAATATATGGCTCGATGGGGGAAATAGGCAGTTTCCTTCAACTGGGTAATCCCCTCAAGAAAAGGCGGCTAAATCACCAAGCCACGTGGAAACTAATATCTTTTTTTTTTTAAATTAAGGAAACCTTAATTTATTTTTTTTAGTATTTATTGGGAAAAAATCATGTATTTTAGTTAAGAATTGGGGGTCTTTTAATCTTTAGAATAGTAATTACCTTAAAAAATGCCCACCTTTTATAGTTTATTTTTTAAGTTTAAAACTAAAAACTTCTGGCACATTTTCGGGTTAAAAAAAAAAGTTTAGTTTCCACCCACAACAATAAAAAGAGGAAGAAAAAACCGCCAGAAGATGCGCCCGCCACCGCTCACCGTGACTAACGGTCACATCGTGCATATAATTTCCGGCCTAAAAGCATGCAACAGTTTTTCCGCCCCTGGCCGCTGCCGCCCTTTCGGGCACTTTTCAGTTTGAATTTCCAATGCACGTACCAGAAGTTAGCCAAAGTCATAAAGCAGTTTTTTTTCGGGTTTTTATTTATTTTTTTTTTCTGGCTGCCAATTCAATTTGTTACCAATTTTTTGCTTCTTCTTTCTGCTTGGCCTTTTGCGGTCACATTCTGGGGTTACATTTTACAGTTACAGCATGTATATCGTAAATAAGAGAAAAGGTAAGAGAAAAAGGACCAACTTGCCAAGAAAAATTTAATATTTAAGTAAGAACAAAATATTAAAGGAAAATCTTAAGTTTTTTTGGAAAGAAAAAAAAGTATAATACTTGATAGGAAAATGTATACATTTTCCTTGGGTGGCTTTGCCGTTTGGTGTTCGTTTTTATTGGTGTTGCGTGTTTGACGTGCATGCTTCACCAGTGCCAGTGCCCACTACCACCCACTTCCTTCCACTTGCAACACGCAACTGAGCTGAAAATTGCTACTTTGTCAGACGCTGTCTGAGAGCGGCGGCAATGTGGAGTAGTGGGTTAATATGTCTATCACTTTTATACGGCTAGTTGACGCTGCTAATACGCCACTTGCCACAACAAGCCTATTGGAGGAAGAGGCTTTTCCACAAATTGTTGCGCAAGTTTTCCCCAAAATAGGATGGGTTTTTTTTTTCTATAACATACTCTATTCCATAATTTAAATCATATATCAAAAGGACTTTCTCTCTTTCTTCGTCTCACTTTTCTCTTAAGACTATCTCTAATATATTATTAACAGTTTCAAGTATAAAACATATATGTTCTCTTACTCCCATCTCTTAATCCCATAATCCTTTAATTAAAGACTTTCCATGTCCCTCTCCTCTTTCTCTATCTTATCCCACCTCTCACTCTTGCCAACCACTTGCCACATTCATTGCCACAATTTCCACGCTGCGGTTGCACTTGTTACTTGCCACCGGGCACGCCCCAGCGCCCCCAGCGCCACCCCCGACCATGCTCCACCAATAACCACCTTAAACCCTCGGCTGCTCTCTTATTGGATTATGCGCTTTCTCTTTCACACACTTCCGCATTTACCGCAAAACTGGAAAAGGCCAATGGACAGAAGACAGAAGACAGGAGACAGAAGACAGTGAGACAGAAGACTGGGGAGGAAAAGCGGAAAAACCAGACGCAGCGAAAACGCGAATTCAGAGAAAATCGCTCGAAAAGCCGGTCAAGCTGGCTCAGAGCAGTCCGCTCTGGAATAGTTTTGTCCAATTGAACGGCCAACTTGTCTAATTAATTTGCATTCGCTGCTGCCATATTGTCGCCTATCGATTCAATGGCCGGCCCGTCTTCTAATTGGAGTTGATTGAACTTGTCCGTCCGGCGACTGGAAAGAGGAGGCCCGCAGGAGTGAGAGGCAGCGGGGGCCACCGTAATTCGAGACCCCCAAAGAGACAGCAATGGAGTGTGAGTGGGATCCTTACGTCGTAAGTTCTCTCTTTGGATCCCCCTTTGTGCGCATGCTGGAATGACTAGGAAGCCATCTCTCTCTCTCTCTGGGGGCTGTCGTTCGTCGTTCTCTCTCCCTGGCGTCTGGCGCTTTCTTTGTTTGGTTCTCCCCATTTTCCATTTCCTTGGCGCTCTCTTAAAATGAGAGGCGCCAGCGGTCTGGATTCGCACAGTGGTATTGGCACAGTATGTGGTGTGGGGTGGTGGCTTAAAATTGAATCTATTATTTCTATTCTCTCTCTAAGAGTGCTGGAAGAGACCAAAAATAGGCGCTATAATTGGTTTACATTTCAAGTTTTATTACATACTAATGGTCGTCTTAAGAATTGTTTTAAATTCTTTTTCGAGGGGGGGGGCCTTTGTTTAGATAAAGACACACACACATTTACTTTCTCCCTCGCTCAGGCATTGGATCTTCTTCCAAAGCTTCTATTTTTATCGTTTCGACTCCACAGTGCGACGGCGGCGGCGACGTCGGCTACCGCTGCTGCCTGTCTCTGGCTCTTTGGGGCTGCCGGGCAATGCCGCGATGGAGGCGCCGCTCGTCGTCGTCAGTCCCAAGAAAACTTTCGATGCGAACGCGCGCCGCATCATCATCCATCCGGTCTTCGTTTCGCAGCCGTCGCGATCGTCGCAGATTTTTGTTTTGGTTTTTTATACGATTTTTTATTCTTTTTTTTTTATACAAAGTCTCCCCAATAATCGTGATCCATAAAGAAAAGGTGTGACCAAAGGAAGGGCAACCTCCTATCTGCCTACCTGACCCCCACACACACACACACACTCATGTACACGTTAAGATATCTCATCTGTGATTCATCAGAATTCCTTTGAAAATCGCCAAAGTCCAGATATTGTTTGATTTTTTTTTTGACAAAAAATATAAATTATAATCTTTTAGCTCTACAATTTTTAGTCCTGCAATTAGTTTTAAAATTATTAAAAATTTATAATTTTTTGTATTATTTTACGCTCTTGTGACTGCGATTGTGGATGCCACTGTTTTGTGCTGTAACTTGGCTAACGGTTAACGGTAGAGTGAACTGAACCCCCCCCTAGATGACGATGATAATAAAAATAAAAAAAAAATAAAGAAAACACTTTTATTTTTTTTTCGACAAACGACATTAGCAAAGCATAGAGCAAAAAAAGAAAAAACAAAACAAAAGCTAATGAAATTGCAATTTATGTAATTGTTATTGTTGTTGTTATTACACACACACACACACACATACAAGACAGGGCTGGGTCATTGGCACCATAACCTCCCGTAAGGAGATCATTCCGCAGAGATCTCAGTTCTGTAGAGGGTCTGCAAGGCCTCTAAGCCTGAAGACTGCTCTTTGAAGCTGTCTAGATGATGGATCTTGGAGATATCTTTCGGGAGAAGCTACTTCTTCCTCTTCTTCGGGAGGAATTATTCATCTGGAATAGAGTCTTCTAAAGAGAGTATTGGGAATACTTTCAAAATTATATTTTATTTTATAAAAAATATAAATATTTACTCGAAAAGATGAAGATTTTTGAATAAAAAAGAGTACCTTCCTCCATAAAGTCTTTCCTTGAAGTCTTCCCCGCTTAAACCAGTTGAGAATTATAGAGAGTTTTTCATAAAAAAATCATATAAGAAGCTAAATTATATTAAAATCTTGAAATATATCTTAAATCTTAATTTATTTCAATTTTTTCATCAGATTTTTGAAAAAAAGTAACTCCCTTCATAGCTTAAAGCCTTTAGCGCTTAAACCAGTTGAGAATTATAGAGAGATTTTCGTAAAAAAAGCATATAAGAAGCTAAATTATATTAAAATCTTGTAATATATCTTAAATCTTAAATTATTTCAATTTTTACATCAGATTTTTGAAAAAAAGTAACTCCCTTCATAGCTTAAAGCCTTTAGCGCTTAAACCAGTTGAGAATTATAGAGAGTTTTTCATAAAAAAAGCATATAAGAAGCTAAATTATATTAAAATCTTGTAATAGATCTTAAATCCTAATTTATTTCAATTTTTTCATCAGATTTTTGAAAAAAAGTAACTCCCTTCATAGCTTAAAGCCTTCAGCGCTTAAACCAGTTGAGAATTATAGAGTTTTTCGTAAAAAAAGCATATAAGAAGCCAAATTATATTAAAATCTTGTAATAGATCTTAAATCCTAATTTATTTCAATTTTTACATCAGATTTTTGGAAAAAAGTAACTCCCTTCATAGGTTAAAGCCTTCAGCGCTTAAACCAGTTGAGAATTATAGAGAGTTTTTCGTAAAAAAAGCATATAAGAAGCTAAATTATATTAAAATCAAGTGTTTGTTTTTAAAAAGAGTGTACTAGTGTGTGTGCAAAGTGGAAAAGTCACTGAAAATCCCCATGAATACAAAGATATATGTTTATTCATTTGTTTGTGAACCGCATTACCCCCTCCCCCTTCGAGTGTGTGTGGGTGGGGAGTCTGCTCAGTATCGCGCGCCCCTCACACCATATATTTTTCAAGAACTATATGTACTATACGTACATGGTGCATATGTCTTCTGATTAGTTTAATTAAAGCGTATTTTCAATTGGCCAGTGTGCGCAGTTAATGCCTCCGTCGCCATCGTCGCCATCATCGGCATCATCGTCGCTGTTGCAACACACTTCCTGCCACCCAAAAGGGAGGTGGCAGCATCGGAAACATGACAACGACCAGTCTGGGCCGACAGTTTCTGGAAAAGTTCTTTCCATTTCGGTGAGTAGAGTGGCAAGGAGTGGCAGGAGATAGGAGTGGCAAAATACCAAAAATACCAAAGTGCCAAAAATAATTATGTGGGTCATCCGACGACGGGGCAGGCAGGCAGGCTCCTCGTAAAGATCGACAATGGTGGACTTGCCACAAGCCTGCTGGCCGGCTATTTTTGTGGAGAGGACCATAAAGGCAACGATTATGTTGCAAAAAGATACTAGAATCGAATATGCAAGTGCTCTTTGGGGAGGGGTGTGGTATTTTTTGGAAATGGTTTTTTTTCTTTAATTTTTTTTTGAGGTTATAGTTGAAGTAGTTACTCTGTTTTGGAAATATTTATGTCAGGAAACTGATGGCTGATCGGAGATAGATTAGTTTTTTATGGTATTTATTGATATTTTGGTACTTTTTGTAGTTCTAGTAGTTGAAAGTACGGTTCATAGTATTTCTAGTAGTTTTGGAAATAAATAAGATATATAATCTCTACAGTATTTTTTTAGTATACTATATAGTATATAGTAGTAGATATAGTAGTATAGTAGTAGATATAGTAGTATATACGTAGTATACGTAGTATATGCAATATAGTATATAATCTCATAGTAATTTTAGTATTTTTGGAAATAAATGAGATATATGATCTCTACAGTATTTTTTTAGTATACTATATAGTATATAGTAGTAGATATAGTAGTATAGTAGTAGATATAGTAGTATATACGTAGTATTATATGCAATATAGTATATAATCTCATGGCACTTTTAGTATTTTTAGAAATAAATGAGATTTAAGTGTTGATGCAGTATTTTTCAATAGCCTCTATAGTATTTTTGGGTATTTTAGTATTTATAGTAGTTAAAGGAACTAGGTAGTGGTATATAGTGTCATATATAGTAATATACAGTATATAGTAGACTTTTTTGACGTAAACACAGGCTATATGACTTTTTTTCTGATAGCGGAAGAGAAAACATACTGTAAAAATACTGTCAAGTGTATATGAGCTATGACTATGTTTTAGTATTCTTGTCTATTCTGAGGACTATGATTAGTTTCTACAAACAAAACTTACATAGAGACTATATGAGGAATAAGGGAGTAAATGGCTCTAAAGTCTTAAAAAAAAAAGACACTAAATCTTCCTAAAATGACAAACAACTGCCATAAATAGTAATAGATTAGTAGATTAATAGATTAGACAGATAGATTAATGGTAATACTAATAGAGTAAAGTCTTAAGGACTTAAGGAAAAAGAGAGCTCCGGAAGGGGGAGCCAGGAGGACGCTGACTCTGCACAGTCTTTAGAGTGACCAGCATCCTATTAGTTACATTAAGTAGGACCAGCTTTTAATTAAAAACCAAAAGCGCCTCAAGTGCTCACCCTTCATGAATAATAATTAATTTTTAGGCCTTTTTCAGACTTAATTTTCGATTTTCGACTTTCGATTGAAATAATTCAGAGATAGTTGGTGATCTCAGTGTTTACTCGCGTTGTGCAGCTGTTTTCGAGGGAAAATCGAGAATAAACAAACACTTTCCAGCTGCCCAATGCCATCGCCATCCTGCGCGCTTATCCTGGGCGCCTCGTAACCCTAATAAACATATTTTCTCATTTCTGCGAAAGCCTCATTATGGCATCCCCCCCTAATTGTCGGCATAACAATAACACTTTTGACATTAACAGCCGAGTCATTAGAGCAACAACAATGTCATAATTTTTCACAATAAAAAGCGTTCTTGTTGATTAAATGGCCCAGAAGAGTGAAAAGTGGCTGCCGCCTGCCTGCCTGCTAATTTTCCATCCACTTCAGGAAAAGCTTGAAAAAAGGGAAAACTTTTAGCAACCATTTTCTTTTATTTTCTTTTCTTTTCTTTCTCTCTTTCTTTTTTGCAAATGCGTTTTGTGTGAAAAGCCAAAAATGGAATTGGCCATAATTTTATTGCTTTCGTTTTATGTTTGGAAAATGGTGGGAGAAAGGGAGAGAGGGAGAGTGAAATGAAAAGGGAAAGGGTGCGAAAACATGTTGAGAAGGGGAGGAAATGGGTGGGAGGGTGGTGGCATTACTTTAAAGTGGTTCCAGGCGGGTTTATTAGGATGGGATGTCAGGGGTGGGGGTTTATCATAAAAGGATATATGTATCTTGACTGTAGTTCTCATTTTAACTACAAATATTCTATCTAAAATCATAGATCTATAGACTAATGATCTAAAAAAAATCTTATATAGTTTTAAAATATATTTTAAAACAAAAAATAACTATAAAATATATTATAAGACTTGAAAAAATAAAGCCATCCATCATTGTCATTTTATAAACTATTTTTTATCACACTTTAAACCTCTTCCACTTTTTATCCATTTTTTTAAACCATTTTTTATCCATTTTTTATCCATCTTTGACATAAAAAAAAAAAAAAAAATCTTCTAAATGCAGAGAGAAAGTTGTTGCCTTTTTTCACTCTTCAAAATGCATTTTCCTTATGTGGCACACACTACATACATGCCACAGAGACAATGTTGCACATTCGGCCAGATGTCATACAACTCCGGCCTTCATTATCATCGAAATCAACTCGAACCTCATCATCATCATCATCATCATCATCGTCGTTGAATGGCCACAAAATGTTGCAACTGACTGTTTGCTGTTGCCATTTGGTTTTGGCCAAAATATTTGTTTATTTTTCCAAGTGGCATGCCAGGCCACATATATGTGGCATCTACACAGAGAGAAAAAAAACGTATGCTTTTTGGCCATAACTGTGGCAAGGGGAGAGTACCGGCTATCATATATGATTTTATACAAAAATATAATATTATATAATATATATAAATATATAAAAAATATATAATAATATTTAACCCCACAAAGCATCTAAATAAATGAAATTTTCTTATAATTCTTAAATAAAAACATGTGATTTTTTGCAAATTAAAAATCTGAAAAGGAAAACTCGCCCATTTCCGTTGCCTACTTTTCAGGGCCCCAGCAACTCCCACCTATAGAGGGTATAATTTTACGGTTATTTTCCATTTAAGAACATTACCAAAGAACTGTTATTTTGCTAGTAATTCATTAAAATAATAATTAAATAATTAATTAAAAGACAGCGCCCTCCTCCTCGATTCTCAAAGGTGGCACTTAAGCTGGTCCGCAAATCGAAAAAAAATGATTTTGTTTTTGTTTGTTTTTGTTCTAGTTTGTTGTAATCCTTTTGTTTTTGTTGCAATTGGCTTGTTGTAATGCTATTTTTTGTTGTAGAGTCGATTGTTGTTGTAATTTCATTTCATTTCAATTTCTAATCTTGTTTTTGTTGTTGCAATATTGTTTGTTGCAATATTTGTTGTTGTAATATTTGATTTTTTGTTGTAATATATGTTTTTTTGTTGTAATATTGTTGTTGTAGCATCGTTTGTTGTAATTTTTGTTGTCATTTTTTTTTGTTGCAATAATTTTTTGTTTGTAATATTGTTTATTGTTGTAATATTGTTTGTTGTAATATATTTAATGTTGTTGTAATATTTTTGTCATTGTAATATATGTTGTGTTGTTGTAATATGTATTTGTTTGTTGTAATATATATTTTGTTGTTGTAATATTTTTGTTGTTGTTGTCATATTTTTTTTTTGTTGTAATATATTTTTTGTTGTTGTTGTAATATTTTTTGTTGTTGTAATATATATTTTGTTGTTGTAATATTTTTGTTATAGAATCTTTGTTGAATTTTTTTGTCCTTTTTTTCTTGTAATATATTTTTGTTGTTGTAATATTTTCCCCATTTCTTCTCTCAGTGTAGTGTTTGTTGTTCCAACATTATTTCCTGCCTATTTTTTTTTTGTTTTCCTTGCACCCCCCCCCCCTGGCCACCGGCCTTCTCCCGCCAACCTTTAGCTGGGAAATTTATTAATTCATCCTAGGGGAGCAATAGTTCGATGCGTGGGTTTTGTGTGCTCTTGCCACTCCTGCCCCTGCCCCTGCCCCTGCTGACCCCTGACCACTCTGGACGCAGTGGTTCTCTGGGGAGGGGGCTGGAGGGCAGTGGCAGACAGCAAACAGCAAACAAGCTCCTTTTTCGGCTTCCTTTCAACTTCAAATGCTGCCAAGATACTTTTTGTTTTTGTTTTTCTGGTCAAGAAGTGTCTGTGTGGGCGGAGGCCAGAGGTCGGGGCATTATTTAATTACAGGACTACAGTTGTCCTTCACTTGTTTTCCTTTTCCTTTTCCATTTTCTTTTTTCTTTCTTTCTTTTGCTGAAAAGTCGTAAAAATATTTCCAAGCTGCTGCCAGTTTCTGGGAAATCCAAGAGGGAATGCTTGACCCCTGACCCCCTTGGGGAGCAGGGGCCTCTAAAGTATCAAATTTTTAATTATTTTTAGACAAATTCTTGTCTCTATTTTTTTCCTCTTTATTTATTTTTTTATTTTTCTCAAAGGAAATTCAATTAATGTCACTTTTCTTACCTTTTTCTCTTTTTTTTATATTTCGTTTCAGGTGAGTTGATTATTTTTGGCTTTTTTGTTTTTAAAATTGAGTAAGTACTATACTTTATATATTTTAAAATTAAACTCTTAATATTAATATTCATTTATTTTAAGAAAAGGTTTTGAAAAAGGTTCTATATCTGGTCGGTTTTCTTAATTTTTTTAAAAACTTGACTTAAATAAATTAAAATAAAACAAAATAAATATTAAACTCTAGTTTTAAATATTTTTAAGAGCTCTGTTTACAATAATTAAGGAACTATGTAAAAAATTTATAATTAAAATAAAAAAAATCAAGAAAAGAAAAGAAAAACTAAAGATTTTCTAAAGATTCTTTTTAAAATTTTTTTGTGGATAAAAAAAAAATATAAAATTCTCTCTTTTCTTGATTTATTATCTTAAATATTTATAATATTTTTAAGCAATAGCTCTAAGAAATATTAATTATTAAGTAATTTAAAATTTATTGCCTTACCTTTGTAATATTTTTTAAGAAATGAAATTCCCTTCAAGAGTCTGACTCCCCCCCAGACTCCCGCTGCTTGTTCCTGCCACCATGTTGCACACATCATCTTGGACGACAACTGCAGTCGGATCTTTGGATTTCCTCCCCACCACCCCCCTCCATGATACATCTCTCCATTGTGCTCCCTTGGTGCTTTCCAAACATTTCACGTTTCGCTTCTGCAATTTGACAGTTTGTTTACAAATCCTCCGACAAGGGGCATGGGGCATGGGGCATGGGGCAGAAGATATGAGGTGGCTGCCACTGCGTCTGGCAGCTCCATGCGGGCTTTTCCCGTCCCCTCAACCCTCCCCCTCCCCCACCAACCATCTCGTCGCCGGGAAACTGCCCAATTATGTCAGAAAAAGGCGTCTCGAGTGCAGATGTGAACTCCCGCCCGCAAGCTCCGTGGGTGCCCGCCCGCCCCTCCCCCGCACAATTATATTTAATTTGATTTAAAATCCAAAATCGTTGAAATCTTGGCCACAGAAAGGGGCTCTAATCAGCCGGAAAATTGGTTGCCACCCCCATCCTGGAATAGCTTAGCGATTCAATGGGTTTTCCTTCGTTCTTCCAGAGGCCTTTTTTGAATAAAAGAATACAAGACTATAAGATAATGAATGATTATTAACAATAATAGAGAATCAATAGAGAATCATAGAGAATCATAGAATAATAGAGAATCATATTTTATGTGGGAATTGGAACTCTTCAGATACTCCTTCTTGTTTCTCCCAGAATCATGGCTATATCTCCGCACTTTCTCATCAGATCTTCAAGGGGAAGGTCTCAAAAGATTCGTGGATCGATTCCCCGTCATTCTGCATCAAAATCTAGGAACAAAATATTTTTCAGATTTTTTTCAACATTTTCTGGGGAGACCCCTTGCGAAATCCAGGATTTCCCCATGTCCCCCCTTCCGATGTCTATATCTCCGCCAATTCTGATCCGATTTCAAAAAGGAATACCTTAAAAGATTCGTGGATCGATTTCCCGCCATTCTGCATCAAAAACTGGAAACAAAATATTTTTCAGATTTTTTTCAAAATTTTGTGGGGAGACCCCTTGCGAAATCCAGGATTTCCCCACATCCGCCCTTCCGATGTCTATATCTCCGCCAATTCTGATCCGATTTCAAAAAGGAATACCTTAAAAGATTCGTGGATCGATTCCCCGTCATTCAGCATCAAAATCTAGGAACAAAATATTTTTCACATTTTTTTCAAAATTTTCTGGGGAGACCTCTTGCGAAATCCAGGATTTCCCCATATCCCCCCTTCCGATGTCTATATCTCTGCCAATTCTGATCCGATTTCAAAAAGGAATACCTTAAAAGATTCGTGGATCGATTCCCCGTCATTCTGCATCAAAAACTGAAAACAAAATATTTTTCAGATTTTTTTCAAAATTTTCTGGGGAGACCCCTTGCGAAATCCAGGATTTCCCCATATCCCCTCTTCCGATGTCTATATCTCCGCTAATTCTGATCCGATTTCAAAAAGGAATACCTTAAAAGATTCGTGGATCGATTCCCCGTCATTCTGCATCAAAATCTGGAAGCAAAATATTTTTTAGATTTCTCCAATTTGTTTTTAAGACCCTATTTGAATGGCATCTCTCGCTGTGGAATCTTGAAATATTTGTGAAGCCACAAGGGTGATGTCTCATCGCCCCGCCCACAGACTCGCACCCTTGTCCGCCTCCCTCCCCACCACGCCCTTGGATTTCTATTCATTTTTGGCCATTTCAGGGCCATTAAAATGTTCTTTTGTGGCAGCTCTTTTGCTTTTTGGTTTTTGCTTTTTGGTTTTTGGTGGCATTGCGAATTGTTCCCAACAACTTCTCGTTGTCATAGTTGTTGTTGTTGTAGTTGTTGTTTTTGTTGTTTTTAATAATTAATCATTTGGCCTTAAAAACGGAAAAGCACAGGGAGACCAGAAATATGCACATTTTGTGGCCAGAAAACCAAAGAATGGAGCTTACAGAGAGAGAAATAATATTTTAAAATATTAATAATGTAAAAAAAGTGAAAAATAATTAAGACTTTTATTATTTATTTTTTATACTCTTAATTTCTTCAAAAATAATTTAAACTTTTATCAAAAAATAGGTATAGATTTTTTTGAGTGTAGAACAATCCGTAAAGGGAACAGAAACCGATATAAATTGCATTATGGCCAAATTAATTGTTTTTACCGGCCAATAGTAAGGCGGTGGGAGTGGGAGTGGCAGTGGCAGTGGGCGGGGGTGGTGAGGTCGCCTTAATGGCCTACCCTCCCTTACCACCAACCCCCTCCCCATTCCACAAATTACACGCACTGTTCCAGGACCAAGGACATTAATAAGGCCCAAAGGATGTGGTGACATTAATTGCGCGACGTAGGCCGAGCCAGTGGTGGTGGGGAGGGGGGGTAGTCATTACATTTCCATATAAATATTTATCGCATGTGATAATGCCCGGCTGGGGTCCCCAGACCCCGGCAATCGGGGTCGGGGCTGTCAATAGTTTTTCAATTTATGTTGCGAGTAGCCAGGGTTTGGGCTTCGCTGTAATCGCCCCAACAGGCCTCACTCGATAAGCCAGAAAGTAGACTACAAAATATTACTACATTTTTAGCAAGGAGGGGAATAGGATTTTTTAACTTTTAATTATTTTTTTTTAATTTTATTTTTTATAATTTTTAGTTATTTAATAAGTGTCATCACTGTTATCAGTTGGGGTATTCGTGAGATACCTGTAACTGCAATTTAAGCCAGATGTCGTCTTGCTCACACCACTGCACACACCGGGCATCTCTGTCTCGCCCCCATGGAGGCATGGGCCTGGCTTTGCATGTGTAATTAAGGCGAGATGCGAAATGGTCAAGAAATTGTTATTATTTTGTGGAAAGGGGGGGGGCCCATTGTGCAAGCCTGTGCCGGCATCTGTCTAAGCAAAAAGCTGCCCAAAAACACATTCATTATATTAATTAATAATTGTATGGCATTAATTTTGATTTATTTTGTCGCAAGGCCACCCTCCCCTTCCCCCTCTCTGACTCTGTCTCTTTCTCTTTCTCGCTGGAATGCCACAGACAATTTGTCAACTTGGCCAAATAGCAGAAGGAAAAGTAAATGGGAAGCCACATTCCTTCTCAAGCACCTTACTCTTTCTCTCCTTCTCTCTCTTAAAGCCGGTTTACTGCTTCAGTTGGGAGGCCAACAGAGAATAAAAAGAAAAACAAATGTCTTGCCGCAACAGCTGGTCGATCTCGCCCCATCTCTCTTGCTCCACCGCCACCATGGCCGCCCCATTCTTCATTTCCCGTTCATCTTGGTCGCCCGCTCGATCGGTCGAGGCCATTCGACGAAAAATGTAAAAGAACACCGCAACAACAACAATGGAAACAAAACAGAAACGACAACAAGACCGAACAATGGCGGCAACAATAAAAACAAGGCGACCACACCACTCACAAGAAAAAGAAAATAAAACAAATAATAAAAACAAAAAAAAAACCAAAAAAAGAAGGCAGCTAAGCTTTGACGATTCAAATTTTGAGCGAAGGGCTCTCCCACGTTGTCCCTGTGTGTGTGTGTGTGGCTCGCATTTCCATACTTACGTTCCACTTCCTTGGCGATCACCAGCGGCAGCTTACTCTCTTTCTTTCTCTCTGTGACCCCGCCGCCACTGCCCTCGTTCTTGTTTCCACACGCTTCACTGAGCTTTTTGGCCAACGCAGGCGATGCACTCCATACACTGAACATAAAAGTTTTACTTAAAATAATAAATAATTCAAATAATTTGATATTTTTTATAAGCAATTCTGTATAATTTTATTTGAAAAACAAAAAAAAATACTAGCCCACATGTCGTATGATTAATTTTTAGAAACTTACGTTATTCGTAATACAAGGCGTATGAGTGATTATTTTTTTTTTAAATTTAGACTAAAATTTATGAAAAAATTATGTATTATTTTACATATAAATCTATCTAATATTTAACTAATAAAATAAAAGTTTTAAAATTAATAATCAGCCAGCCCCTAAAGATAGGCAATCTTTTTTCTCTTAAGACGTATGAGTAATTTTCTCTCTTAAAGTTTAAAAAATGTTTAATTTTTCTTAAATATTAGTATTTAATAAAATTACTATTCCCAAAAAAATAAAAAAAATATGCTCAGTGTAAAAAAAAATGCAGATTTGAGGAATTATTAAGGAGGAGGGGTGTGGCGGGGTGATCAGCCCACAGCCACGCCCACGCTGTCAGCCGCCTCTGCGCTTGTGGCCGCGCCTTTGCATTGCAATGCGCTTGTTGTTGCAACTTGCAACATTGCGTTTGTTGCATTGCGTTTCGATTGCGTCTTTTAATAGTCAGTCGCCAGTGTATATTACAGCATGTGTTGCTGCCGCTTTTTGTTGCAGTTGTTGTTGTTGTTGTTGCTTGAATGCCGCGGTCTGCAATGCAGTTGACCAAACACAATGCACGCGCTTTGTGGCGCTTTTCGTGATTTCAATCGCAACAACAACAACAACAAAAACGCATGCGATTTTGCGAAATTTTATAGCCCGCTGCTGCTGCTGCTGCGGCTGCAGTGTGGGCAGCATCCACTGCCAACGCAGCGCCAGTGCAGCCGCCATGCAAACTCGTTCCACACACGCACACACATACCGTTGCATTGGCCCCAAAAACAGTGGGCGAGAAACTGCTCGCTCTCCCACATCCATCTATGCAGTCTGTCTTAAAAATAATTCTTTATTCTATAGAATTAAACTAGGTAGGTAGTTAGTTAACTAACTATTAAAAAAATGGATAATCATTATTTAAGAAATAATTTTCAGGCAATTATATTGCCCACTGTATGTGGCTCCAAAAGAGAGCATATTTCGCCCCCCACTCTTTAGCCGAATGAGCTTCGTTTCATAGCTTCGGGGAGCCGGCAAGTGCTTCGTGTGGCGGCTCTCTCGTTTTGGGGGAGTGTTTGGTGCTCAGCGGCAGCGCCGGGCGTTCAATCGTGTTCGAAAGCTCGACGACGACGGTTCGTAGTCGCGCTTCTGGGAAAAATGTTGCTTTCAAGTTTCACACGCGAATAACGCAAATTCTGTAAGCCAGCCCGCCGCGGCAAATTTTGTTTTTGTTTTGTGTGTCTCTGTTCATGTGTCTGTCCATGTGTGTGTGATGCCGGATTGTTATTAACAAACGTTCAAGTGCCAAAGAAACAACAACAACAACTACCTACTACTATGAAAACAAACGGCAAACGAGAATAAAACAAAAACATTTCAATTATTTTATGCTTTTCAAGTTTTTCTTTCAACATTTAATGGTTTTTTTTTTGTGCGTGTTTGTATGTTTGTGTGTGTTTCATTTATTTATTTTAATTCTTTGCAATTCAAACACAAATAATCAAATAACAACAAAACCCCAAAAAAAAAAGGGGAACAGTCTGTCTTTTTCTTGTTCTTCAGGCTATTGTTGTTGTTGATTTTGTCGCTGGCTGTGTGTTTTTTTTTGTTGTAGCTTTTGATTAAATGTTTATGTTTGTTTTTCTTCGAGCTTTTGGCAAATAATTGCAAAATTTCCCTATCCGAACATGTTGGCACATGTTTCGTTTGGATCGTGTAGAGTTCTGGTCTTTGATCGCTCCCTCTCTTTCATGATCTTGGACTTTGTGACTCACCTACACACCAAACCGAGTGTCGGTTTCCTCTCTCTTCCCCTCCGCTCTCTGACTCAGAGATTCTTCGGAATTATCACAATTATTACTAGCGCAAAAAAAAGCCCCAAAGTGGAGTCTCCAAATATGGAGAGGATTTTGTAATTTATGTTTCTTCTCTTGAACTCCCAAATTCAAGGAAATTAAGGCCATTTGCGATTTTAATAAGCAAGAAACTATTTTTTTTTATAAAAAAAAGTTAAACCCTTATTGGAATCTGTTTTCTAGCTGGTCCCTGCTAGTTCTTTGAATTTCCCTCCGAAAACTATAAATACAAAACGCACTTTTCATAATTCTCATATTTTTTTTGGAGAATCATGACCGAAAATAGCTACGGAAAGACTCTGCTCTGTGCACTCTACTTTCTCTCCTCCATTTCTTCCCAATCCTTTCAACTGTTTGCCATTAATGTCATCCGAGATCATTAGCAAATCCAATTTACCAACAAATCCCGAAGAGCGGAAGATGCGACAAAGAAGTGCCAACATATGTGCTTTCAAGGGTCCCCCCTTTTCTCTTCCAGAGATCTCTTAATGGAGCGCAACGATAAAAGAGAAGGAGGAGTACTGTTAACGTTTATTAACCGTTAACTGATTTACTGAAGAGAGCACTTGCAGAATGCAGATTAAAGAGAGAAAAGTGTTTCGAGTTCGAACTCTGTATCATTTTTGATAGTTTTTTTTTTTTTTTAAATTTTCTCCCATTTTTTTTAGTCTTAAAAAAAAAATAAATTCTACGCCCGACTGCACTTTTCCATTTTATTTACATACGAGGCGAGGGGGCGTGGCAGTTGTCATGACAACCACTCGAGCGACAAAAACAACAATTACTATTAACTTTTTGTATCAATTGAACAGAAAAATAAATGAAATTGCAGTGCCAGCTGTGAGGATGCCATCGAGAATTCGCAAAATAATGCACACAGTTGCATTTTAAACAATTTATTTGACGAAAAATAAAATAAAACATTTACGCAAAAAGCAAAGAAACAGTCAATGAACTGTCATCGAAGCGGCCAGAGCGAAGACGAGACCTAGAAGAGTCTCTTCGCCCGCCTTCTCTTCTAAACATTTTTTTCGAAATTGCAATTTGCATAAAGAAACACGACACAGAGAACCAGGCACTTATTTTCCACCACTTTCCAATGTAAGTAAAAAAAAAAAAGGAAAAATATGCTTACCGAATGAAAAATTATTTTGCTACCAACACAAAAAAAAAAAGAAGAAGAAAACTGCAGTATATAATGCAGATAACGGTGCTATTTATGCATTTAATTTTCGCCAAGAAGCCAGGGGGACTTTTGGTCTCAAGAGGGGATAAGCCCTGGGAACAAAAGTAAGAATGAATTAGGAGAGTTCCAAGGGTCAGGGTTAGTGTTTTAAACCTTGATGGAGGGTGTTTTCATTAAAGGATAAGATTGTCCTAACAAATATGTTAGCTTCTTTCTGCTTAAGAAGTATTATAAAGAATTAGAACGATTATTTGATGAAAACCTACTATTTTGTATAAAAAACAAACAAATTGAATTTTTAAGCGAAATATCTTGCGATACTTTGGTTAGGTTCTCCAATTACTTTCTTTTTGGAAAATATCATCAAAATTCTTGGTAGATTTCTGGTATTTTTTAAGATTCTATGATAAATTGTTCGATTATTTGATAAAAAACCTACTATTTTGTATAAAAAACAAACAAATTGAATTTTTTAGTGAAATATCTTGTGATACTTTGGTTAGGTTCTCCAATTACTTTCTCTTTGGAAAATATCATCAAAATTCTTGGTAGATTTTTGGTATTTTTTAGGATTCTATGATAAATTGTAGGATTATTTGATGAAAACCTACTATTTTGTATAAAAAACAAACAAATTGAATTTTTAAGCGAAATATCTTGTGATACTTTGGTTAGGTTCTCCAATTACTTTCTTTTTGGAAAATTTCATCAAAATTCTTGGTCGATTTTTGGTATTTTTTAAGATTCTATGATAAATTGTACGATTATTTGATGAAAACCTACTATTTTGTATAAAAAACAAACAAATTGAATTTTTAAGCGAAATATCTTGCGATACTTTGGTTAGGTTCTCCCATTACTTTCTTTTTGGAAAATTTCATCAAAATTCTTGGTAGATTTTTGGTATTTTTTAAGGTTTTTAATCTAATTTATGCATTTAATTTTATTTTTAAACTAGTGGCAGGGATTCTATGAAAAGTTATACCATTTACTTGGTAGACTTTATAAAAAATACCATAAAAATACTTAAAAAAAGTATAAAATAGACCTATTTCTATGGAAATACCTCTTCCTATACCTATTGCGTAATCCCCCTAATAGTTATAGACTATTAGAGCATTTCTTTTATGGTCACAACCGGATAGCAGCCACCCCTTTGATAATCAATGCCTAATGTCGCCGCAGAATCCGAGAAACAAGCCCGGAGGGTGAGCGCCAGGGCGATTGACTTAATGACGTCTCCCATCCCCTGAACTGGACACGCAGCTGCCCCTGGGTGGGTTGTCCGCAGACATGTGCAACAAATATGCCGGCTTTCTTATCAGTTGCTTTGCACTGCGCAAAACACAAACAACCGACAAGGGGGGGAGGTCGTTCAGATGGATGGACATAACATGACAGAGCATTCAAGTCGCTTATAGCTGACCTCCCGCCCGAGCCCTGTGGTGTAGTGTAGTGGCGTCGCCACCTGAAAGCGATAAGGGGGGAAGCATTTTGTTTGGAAAAGTTCTCCAGAGAGAGGGCGTAGAGGGGGGACTTGTGCTAGAGATACTACTGCCAGAGGCGCCGCAGCTATCGAAGGCCAATCGATGATGTTTCCAAAAAAACAAAAACAACCAAAACGATGACTATTTGTTTGTGAGAGCCCCTCCCCCCTAAAGCCCCGAAAAGCACGATCTTATCTTCATAATTAGTGCGTTGAACTTGCCGTTTGGGCTTCGCTCTTCTATTTTCTTGAAAATAAATAAAATATCCAATTTCCTTTACCTTCCGAGTGCCTGCACTAAGCAAACACCACTAGAAGCCAAATCATGAGGTTCGACCCCAGGCATTCAGCTCAAAAGTCAACAAAACAAATAATTGCATTCTAGGGAGGGCATGGGTTATCTTTTATAAAGAAAATACAAATATAACTTTCCATTTTCATTTTCATTTCCATTCCATCACCTGCCCTTATCACACTTTCCGATACTTGGACCTCCCTCGATCACCCAACGCGATTACGAAACTCTCCTCGTATCTCTCAGTTGCGTCACTTTTCTTCGTCGATATTCCCCAAGCGAGTGTCCGAGAATTGTAATTGTCGGGCCTGTCGCCCAGGCATTTAATTGTTTAAGAAATTGGATTGGTTGCGGCGGGAAAGGGGGATTTGTGGAGCTTAGTTTCGGGCAAGTGGCCACCAATTTAGATCGACGTTTGGAACAACTTTTGATTCTCTTTTGATGGGCTTAATTGTTGCATAAGAGGTTGGGAAACCTTTGTTTGTGATTTTTTTTTTAGAGTTTGTAGGGCATTGGCGTCTTGGAAGCTAAAGGGGGCATGCATCGTCATGCATCTGGTAACAGTGTGACCTTTTTGGCATAAAGTAGCGAGCGTGGTCTTCCTGGCGATGGTCCAAGCTCGATACTATCGCTTTGAAGCTTTTTATCGATAAATCGCCGTGTAAGGTTTTCAAAAAAGTGGTTTTTGAAAGAGTTTATGGAAGATATTACTTATAGAGAGTGCCTTGGAGGCTTAGACCCTATAAAGGTTATGTTTTAAGGATTAGTATGACCTTTTGCGCAGACAATAGAGAGCCTGCTTCTCGATACTATCGTTTCAAAGCTTTTTATCGATAAAAAAGTGGTTTTTGAAAGAGTTTATGGAAGATATTACTTATAGAGAGTGCCTTGGAAGCTTAGACGCTATAAAGGTTATGTTTTAATGATTAGTATGACCTTTTGCGCAGACAATAGAGAGCCTGCTTCTCGATACTATCGTTTCAAAGCTTTTTATCGATAAATCGCCGTGTAAGGTTTTCATAAAAGTGGTTTTTGAAAGAGTTTATGGAAGATATTACTTATAGAGAGTGCCTTGGAAGCTTAGACGCTATAAAGGTTATGTTTTAATGATTAGTGTGACCTTTTTGGCATACAATAGAGAGCCTGCTTCTCGATACTATTGCTTCAAAGCTTTTTATCGATAAAAAAGTGGTTTTTGAAAGAGTTTATGAAAGATATTACTTATAGAGAGTGCCTTGGAGGCTTAGACGCTATAAAGGTTATGTTTTAATGATTAGTATGACCTTTTGCGCAGACAATAGAGAGCCTGCTTCTCGATACTATCGCTTTGAAGCTTTTTATCGATAAGTCGTGTAAGGTTTTCATAAAAGTGGTTTTTGAAAGAGTTTATGGAAGATATTACTTATAGAGAGTGCCTTGGAGGCTTAGACGCTATAAAGGTTATGTTTTAATGATTAGTATGACCTTTTGCGCAGACAATAGAGAGCCTGCTTCTCGATACTATCGCTTCAAAGCTTTTTATCGATAAATCGCCGTGTAAGGTTTTCATAAAAGTGGTTTTTGAAAGAGTTTATGGAAGATATTACTTATAGAGAGTGCCTTGGAGGCTTAGACGCTATAAAGGTTATGTTTTAATGATTAGTATGACCTTTTGCGCAGACAATAGAGAGCCTGCTTCTCGATACTATCGCTTCAAAGCTTTTTATCGATAAATGTGGCTTAATATTTTAATAGTTTTTATGGTTTATTTCCATTAGAATTATAATAAAATCCTGTAATTATTCTTCTATTGTAACTAATATCTCTAGTGTGACCTTATCTATGGTGTGACCTTATCATCTAAGCTTTCTCTCAATCCCTGCACCACTAATCTCTCCTTTTTTTTCATCCACCTTAAGCCTATCTTAGCACCCGAAGACTGTCTTTTTAGACAACAAAATTCCCAAAAAAAAAAATCCCTCCATAAATACAAAATTGAATTCCCTTGGCGGACGGACTGGCCATCAAAATGCGATTAACCTTTGTGCTGAGAGTACAAGAGTGCAAATAATTGCGATCTTTAGCATCTTTTTGGAATGGTCGAAGAGGAGGCGTGGCGTGGAGGAGGAGGAGGAGGAGGAGGAGGAGGAGGAGGAGGAGGAGGAGGAGGAGGAGGAGGAGGAGGAGGAGGAGGAGGAGGAGGAGGAGGAGGAGGAGGAGGAGGAGGAGGAGGAGGAGGAGGAGGAGGAGGAGGAGGAGGAGGAGGAGGAGGAGGAGGAGGAGGAGGAGGAGGAGGAGGAGGAGGAGGAGGAGGAGGAGGAGGAGGAGGAGGAGGAGGAGGAGGAGGAGGAGGAGGAGGAGGAGGAGGAGGAGGAGGAGGAGGAGGAGGAGGAGGAGGAGGAGGAGGAGGAGGAGGAGGAGGAGGAGGAGGAGGAGGAGGAGGAGGAGGAGGAGGAGGAGGAGGAGGAGGAGGAGGAGGAGGAGGAGGAGGAGGAGGAGGAGGAGGAGGAGGAGGAGGAGGAGGAGGAGGAGGAGGAGGAGGAGGAGGAGGAGGAGGAGGAGGAGGAGGAGGAGGAGGAGGAGGAGGAGGAGGAGGAGGAGGAGGAGGAGGAGGAGGAGGAGGAGGAGGAGGAGGAGGAGGAGGAGGAGGAGGAGGAGGAGGAGGAGGAGGAGGAGGAGGAGGAGGAGGAGGAGGAGGAGGAGGAGGAGGAGGAGGAGGAGGGGCTGCCTTGGTACTTTGGTCTTCATCCGCTACTTCCGCTCGCTCGAAAATTTCGCGTGCTCTTTGTGCCTTTCGCAGCAGTTTGTATCTTTTGTGTTTCAAGATACTTCAGACGCTGACGACGACGCACTGCAGCACAAATTGTGGGTTGTCAGGGGATAGTCTCGAAAAAGAAACAAAGGGGAGAGTTCTTTGGCTGGCAGATTGGGCAGAGATGCCGCAGATTGGAGCTGAAAGGCGGCATCAGACGATGACGAACTCGCTCGCGCCTCAACTTTTTCGTTTTTCCAATCCAAAGTTCGCGTTCGCGTTGTCTGTGGCAACATTTAATCAAGCCAAGAAGCCAACTGGAAGCAGGCTGGCAGCCACTGCCACTGCCACTGCCACTACCACTGCCGCCTACAGAAATCAGCGGAAAGACAAAGCGCACTTTTGTTCGATGCTAATGGATAGTTCGCTTCGCCTATCTCGCAGATACTTTCGAGTCAGGGCGCAGATACTACGCAATCTTGATGCGTGGGCGAGGCCAAGGCCCTCAATCGCCAGAGACACCTGCCTTCAAGATTAGCATTTCTGGGCAGTTTTTATTGAAAGAAATCGAATGGGAAGCAAAGTAGTGGCACTCTTAGCTTCTAACTAATATCTTACTACAGAATAGATTTAGTAACTAACTAATAGCTATTACTAAGATGGATAGATATTAAAGACAGTATCAGGTATCACTCTTGAGGAAGTATTGCTTGGAAATGGTATATGATACCCGGTACTGTCCCCTTTTGATACTAAAAAGTATCTATCTATCTATCTATCTAACTAATCTAATAATATTAAACCCTTTGTCTAGTTTATAAAAAGAAGCCTAAGTAGAAGTAGAAGATTCAAAAATGGTATATGATACCCGGTACTTCTTGCTTTTCCCTCAACTGTCTTGTAAAAAATACTATAATATCTCCATTCTAGTTACTTCTCCAAGATATTCCACTGGAAAGTAATACGCAAGTGAAAAGGGAACAAATATGTCCCTTATTAGTAGAGAATACCCGGTACTTCTGCAACTATTTGCTGAGAAATGGTGCTTGATACCGGTACTTCTTGCTCTTCTTTCAAGAAACTATCTGATACTTCTTTTTAGTTATTTCTGCAGATAGTCTACAGTTGCTGCAGTAAGTTCCAGTTACTTTCTACAGAAACTGCAACTAAAAAGATATTTTAGACATCTAGGAGTATGGGATATGATACCCCGTAGCTCTCTAACTATTTGCTGATAAATGGTACATGATACCCGGTACTACTCTGTCCCTCTTAGTCTAGGATATATGTTATGCAACATCCTGTTTCCTATTTCCTATCCTTTTAGAGCTTCCCCATGCCCTGGTCTAGTGAGTACTTAATATTCAAATAAATTGCCGCCACGCTGGCCTAAAATATCACAAAATTTATAGTCTTTTTTAGATTTAGGAGCCGCCCAAGACAGCTGCTGCCACCAGAGGCGACCGACCACTTTCTATGTGCCACACACACACACACACACTCTCGAAGCAAGCAAAAAGCGGGCACTAAATCGTAGTTAATGATCCTTTTGTGGATTTCCCCCCACAGGTAATGGGATAATGAGCTTGCTGGCTCGCTTCTCCCATCCTCCCGAGACTGGGCTCCAGCCTCTTTGGAGAAGAAATGTTAATTTCTTTATGATATCTCGGCTTAATGGGCTGTGGCTATAGCTGTGGCTATAGCTGTGGCTGTGGCTGTGGGCGTGGCAATGGGCCCATCGAAATGCTAAATAAAATATAAAAATTGATTATCTTTCGCGGAATTGAAAGTTGAAAGGCCTCTGCCAAAGAAATCACAGCCAAAAAAGCAAGTCGGTGAAATGTCAATGAGCGTGAAAGTGACACGAGGGCGGGTGGCACAGAGGGCGTGGCAGCAGCACCACCACCAGCAATCAAAGTTGAAAATTAGGCAATAAAATTAAACGAACGAGGGTTAACCTTTTGGTTTCTGCTTTTGAGCCTCAAACCAACAACGAACAAAAAAATGCCACAAATGGTGGATAAAATCGACATGCCACATGGCCAAAAGTTGCCACCACCCCCTAGGGAGTGTAGGTATTATGCTTCCATTAATTATGCCGCAACTGGGCCAACACTACACCAGGTTAACGATTGATATACTCGCTCCAGTTACCTGGCAACAGTTGGTTTTGGCCAAAAATGTCTTAGTTTTTGTGTGAGAGTCCTGGCAGGGAGGGGTGGAGGTGGAGAGGTGGAAAAAAGAAGGCTTTACTAAGAAATCCCCATGATATCTTACTCCCACTCTACTCTTAAACGCGATTCGAGCCGTACATTAGGCGGCAGCGTCCCTCGGTCGGTTGGGCTGTACAGAAGGCATCGCTTACCCACTTTAGTGTTATTTCGTCCATAAATCCACCAATTCCACCAGCAGTACTCACGGCCTGTAATGAATCTGTGTGAAAGAGTGTCTGAATGTCACTTTGAAGGCAAACCCAATTATTCCTGGCATAATGGGACAATCATGTCCTGGCGCACGCTCCAATCGCACTCCAGTTGCCGCTTCTGATGCAGTTTTTCAGCTGCAGGCCCCGCAAATGGCCACAAAATGCCACTGCCGGTGTTCCAATTCTGCCCCGCAGAGCCCTCAGCTCATAATCTGCTAAACGCATCATTACAGCGCGCCCGGGAGGCATCTGTGTTGGAGTCTGTGCCTCTGTGCCGCAAAGTGAAATACAGTATCTGACGGATGTGTGTGGCAGGCAGGCAGGCAGTGGGTGTGCGCGGCTGGTTGCTCATTAAATTTCCGCTCTCTTTGCAAAATGAAGTGGCCAAACGATGCTGCTGCTATGCTCTGCAAACTCATAAAATAACTGTAATTGTCGTAGTTCCTTTACCGCCCCGGCACCTCGCTAAAATGTTGCAACAACATTGCTTCGTGCCACGCCACAAGAACCGCTCGAATTTGGACTTCTACTTGTTGGCCAGTCACGTTTCTGGCCCAGACTCTTGGCCGAAAAGGTGCACGAGGTGGGGAATGTGAACTGTCACTGAGAAAAGTGTGACCAAAGTTGATAAATTTCACATTAAAAAAAAAATGTACTCACTGTGAAATTATTCCTCTATTTTCTAAAAACTCTTCACGAGCCTCAAAAAAAAAAAGCTTTGAAAATAGAGTGACCAAAGTTCATAATTTTCACATTAAACAATCTTATAATTTTTAATAAAAAAAAAAAAAGTAGAATTCTTCTAATATCTTAGCAAGCTTCAACTTTGCCTTCAATGTGTTGAAGCTGCGAAAAAAGTGTGACCAGTCGCCCGGAAGCGGTAAGTTTTTGTTTTTTGGTATTTTCTCAGTTACATTTTTTGCGAATCTTCCCCATAAAGTGCCGTAGGTACTAGGGTCATTCGTCTCCGGACCAACAAACTAGTTGGTCTAAAAAGCATCTTATTTTCTTATTTTTTTTTTTTTATTTTATTTCAATTATTTTATTTGAATTATTTTATTTAAATAATAAACTTGGCTCTAAGCAGGAGCAGTTCCAGTTTATTGTGAGCTCTTATTTCCTTATTTTCTTTTCTGATTTTATTTTTGGTAGCCGACTTCTCTGGTTCTGGAGTGGGTTCCTCCTGCATATTTCTTTTTATTTTTTATTATTATTTTATTATTTCCTTATTGGGATCTTCTTAAATTTATTTTATATTTTATTTTCTTGACTTGAAATTTATTTAAAAATTACCAGAAACAACCCTGGACTCTACCTGACACGTTAGAGTCGTGGCATAATGGGATCTCCTTAAAAATATTAACTTTTTTTTTTTAAGATTTATTTTATTTTCAAGAAATTTTATTTCTTTTTTTTTTTTTGGTATTTTGGTAATGAGAACCTTCATCTTTTTTGTCGTTTATCAGGCCACTGATCCCCCCTTTTTTTTTTTTTTGATGAGAGTACCCCCTAAGCCCCCGCCACTGGGCGCTATGATGAACTCTTACGAGAAGTCGAGTTTGATAATTATTGCAACATCGGCCAGTGGATCGTGTTTTGTATTTATGAGTATTACGAGTGGAGCCTATCTCTAGCTCTACGAGTCTCTCCCACTCCCACTCCCACTCCCAGTACCCTACACATCTGTATCTGACAGTCTGTTTCGATTCGGATTGACTTTTTTATGCTCTGCTGTCCAGGGCGTCCAATATCAACTTAATTCGTTGCAAGGCACTTAAGCAAACACCCCAGCAACGAAAATAAATTAATATTGTAATAAAAAATATTTTTATAAATGCTTATGGAGTGTGGGGATGGAGGATGGAGAATCAAATGAAAAGCTTCTCTGCTGTAGAATCTAACGGCAATGTCTTGACCTAGAGAGGGAATAAAATGAAAACACAGATAGAGGCTGTGATGGACTATTTAAAGAACTCGCCAGATAAAAGATCAATGAATCCCCGATCGTCCGACATTTATGCTAATTGGCTTCCCCATTTCATTTGTCGTTTGTGTAGTTTCGTATGTAAATAGATCTCGTTCGTATGCAAATCAGAATCAACAAAAAAGCAAGAAAAAAGCTTAAAAAAAGCTTAAAAAAAGCAAGAAAGTGTCAATATGTGTCGTCATAAATCAAGATGTCGAGAGGGAAGCTACGTCTTCGATTGCCAAATACTTGCTGGGGCCCATTCATCGATCTCTTTGGGACTCACTTCTCTGCCTCCAAAGGCAGACGTGACTACAAAGTTCCGCATTCGCATTTCCCAAAAAATAAAATAAAAAAAAATCATGCTTTTTTTGGTCATTTCCAGCGATTATCAATAATTGGCTAAAAGCTAAAATTGCGTTTTTGATTAATTCATTTATTATTTCATAAATTTCATAAATTGGGGGCTCGCGTTGTGTAATGGAGTGACATTTAACGACAATTATGTTTCCGTTATGCTAGAATTCCCAACTGGTTCTGGCAAAAGGAGGTAGAAGGCTCTACTTTCGCTACAATTCTCAACTGGTTCTGGTCTTTTTCTTTTTTTTTTATAGTTTATCTATGATCTTAGTTATTTTTTAATTTATTTTAACTTCATTTGAAGTTTGTGACGTCACTCTTGGTAGTGCTTGTTCTTGCTGTTGGGCCTGGGCCCCCAAAGTGGGGAAAATGGAAAAGAATTCGAACCGTTTACTCGGCAACATGTTAATTTTCCCGATGGACGGGCTTTGCTGATTTTATTTTTTATTTATTTTCATTTTGTTCTCTGCATTCTGCAGTTTTTTTTTGTTGTTTTTGTTTCTCCACTCTGTGGAGTACCGTTGTTGTAGTATCTCACAGATACTACTGGCCCCCCGAATGGCATCCACACTTGCGATCCACGAGGGCGCAGCGTAAAAGTTGCTGAGCAGGTTTTTTTTTGTTTTGTTTTGTTTTTTTTTTTCGTGTCTCTCTTTTTGCTTCTGTTGCACTTTCATATTAGTTTTTGTTATTGTTGTTGTTGTATGCATTTTGTACGGTCAACTTTTGCAACAGCAAACCGTAAGATATACTGCAACAGAGTAGAGTAACAGTAACATCGAGAGGCTCAACAAAAAATGCAATTTTTCTTTTTTTTTTTTTCTATCTAGCTGCATCATAAATATTTCAACGCCTTTGTGGGGCTGGCTTTTCGGGCGATATTTTCTAGAGGCGCCTTTCACCGATCCAACACAACTCTTTGGTATCTCAATCGGCTGCTCTAGCCCAGTGCCTCGGTATCTGATAGATACAAATTGTAAATTGTGTAAGCGGCGAATTTCGTTTCCTTAACGTCTGCGTGAGGCAACCCATTAGTCACTGATTTCGGGCTTAAGCCGCCGACCCGACCACCAAAAATAAAGTATCCCGCAGATAAATGAGAGCTCTATGGAGCTCTGGTCTTGAATGGAAAATGGAGACCAACACCTGACTGGCAATAGAGTCTCAGCCCACACACACACACCCGCACAAAGCTATCTGACAGATACATTCCACTAGAGTTTGAAACCTGCAGTTTATGTTTTTTTTTTTAAGTCCAAACCAATGATATTTCATTGATGTTGTTGTCCTCCCCCCCTTCTCAGGTCTTCCCTGACCAAAAAGTATCTCACAGATGTTCACTGGAGCGGATTGCCGCAACGGCATGAACTCTTTTCTGCTGTTTTTAGTTCACAAATCACACAAATTGCTCCTCTTGGGCAAAAGTGTGAAATTTTCATTCAACCATTCGGCCAGCAGACAAATTAAAAATTCATAAAAATCCCTCAGAAAATTTCATTTACGAAAAAAATATTTCCACAGCTCCGTTCGGGGGGGGAAAATATCAAAATAAACGAATCTAACATTTACATAATTTATAGACTTGTGTGTGTCGCTGGCTGGCCACACATGTCTATTTATTTGGATACCACTGCCCCGCCATATAGTTTTTTGATTCTTGAGGCTCCAACGCCACAACGTCTGGCATTCCAAGCGACACAAACTAAGGCATTTTGGGGGACACGGCGTGGGTGGGTGGTGCTGGATGGATAGCGCTAGCGCTGGTGGGTGGAAGTTGCGGCTAAGGCCTTGAGCTCAGTTAAGACGAGAAAGAGAAACAAATAGAAGGGGAAGTCTGGGGCAGGGGCAAGCCCTGGTGAACCTCAGTGACCAAACAAATGCTGTCGAAATCAATTTGGTTAATGTTGTCACCGAAAGGAAAATATTTAAAGGTTGTTCCGGTTTTCTCTATTACACTTCATAGGTTGGAATACGAAAACCCCTTTGAAAACCCTAAGAAATCTTCAAGTATTTGAATATGATAGTCCGAGATTTGGAGATTTCAAAAACCAGAACATTGCCGAAATATCAAAAAAAGGCTTTCAAAACTTTTCCAAAAAGAGTCCCAAATAGTTCATAACTTTTTTTTATAGAAAGGATAAGAAAACACCCCAAAACTCTAAGAAATCGAAAAGAGTTCCAATCAATATTAAAATCTGGAGAATTCAAAAAACCAGAACTTCTCTCAAAACATTGTCAAAAGAGTGCCAAGAGTTTTGTACTTCAATTTCTATAAGAATGTATATGAATTCCCTTAAAACCCCCAAGAAATCAACTGGCAATCGATTAAAAGTGAAAATCTCCATGAAATCGGGAGAAATCAAAAACCAGAACGCTTTCGAAAATCATAATTGCTCTCAAAACATTGCCAAAAGAGTGCCAAGGGTTTTGTACTTCAATTTCTATAAGAATGTATATGAATTCCCCCTTAAAACCCCCAAGAAATCATCCAGTAATCGACTGAAGGTGAAAATCTCCATGAAATCGGGAGAAATCAAAAGCCAGAACATTGCCGAAAAATCAAAAAATCAAATAGAAGGTGAAAAGGTTGATGGCTGACTGGGTGGGTGGCTGGCTGACTGGCTGGCACGCAGCAAACGCATTCATTGCAATGTGAAATCAATTACACTAAGCCCGGCGTAAGGGTGGAGCCGGAGACGGAGACGGAGTCGGAGAGGCCCTTTAGGGGGATGCCAGAAGCCCCTTTCGAGGCTGGAACACGTCGCGCACGTGCCGAGCAGCGTACCGCCGATAATTTGTAGTAACAAGTCGGACAAAAAGCAACCACCAGAGCGACTCGCCCTCATCCACACATCCATATCGCTGGGGAAAAATTGAAAAATTACTAAAATCACACAAAAAAGTCAGAAATGTGTAAATATTAAAAAAATATTTCAGCTGGAGGGCTGAGAGTTTATTGCATTCCACTTTTGGGGCAGGAACAGAGGAGAGAATCCCCACAAGAACAGACATTAGAAAAGTCAGCACACTTATTCATTATTCACTCATTCATACACTCATTCATACACTCACTCACTCACTCAGTCATTCACTCGCAGTTGTGTGAATCACATTTATGGAATGATTTTAATTGTTTCTGGGATGAAAGATGCACTTAGAGGGAGTGGAGCCAAGGCAGGCCAATAAATGCCATGACATATTAATGTTTCAACCAAAAACTATCTTTTTATTCAAAAAAAAAAAGGAAAAAAGAAGCTGAAACTAGTTAAAGTCCAAAGTCAAACCCCTCTGTTGACAAAACTTAAGCGTTTGGCCTTGAAACCGAATCGAAAAAGGCAAACGGCTTGGAGCTCTTCTGAGAACGCCAACTGCCCAACTAGACCAAGTTTGGCTGACAATTTGTTGACAATTGCGTTTCGCACTTTGCATAATAAACAGTGGCTGTGGCAGTGGCAGTGGCAGCCGGAGCCCCAGCCCGGTAGGATAATCCAAAGAATAAACTTTGGCAATGTTTTCAAATGACACCCATTCCCCCGATTGAAAGGCAATTCTGATTCCGATTTCAGCGACAATTTATGATAATTTATTTAGAAGGAATCCCGAAGCCAACAAGAATGAATCAGAAATCAGAAATCATAAATGTATGGAATAACTATAACTTTGAGAAACAAAGGCACTTTGTGGGTGCTACTATCATGTTTTTTATAAAAAAAAACCTCAAATATGTCAAACACGAAACGCGATTGTCTCTCCATTAGAATTGTAATTTGTTGTAATTGTAGAAGCGAAAACAACAACAAAAAGTGATTCAGATAATTGCGATATATTACATTTCATTCCACCTCGATCCCCCAACCAGAGCACGACTAAGGCAGCGAAATCGTGAAAGTATCGGAGAGTGTCTGGGGGGGTGCAGCCAAGGGAATCGGTGCCACAGCATTGGAATTGGCATTCAAATCGGGGAATACTGAACACCAGCTGGAGATTAATTATTGATGTTATTGGCATGTCGACAAGGGGCTATAGAGGAGGGTTCTTCTATGAGTTATAGTCATCCGATTCTGTTAGTTCTTACTCATATGGAAGATGCCTTAAAGAGAAGTTTCTATTCCAAATTTCAAGTCAATAGCTTTGGAATTGGAGGAGTAGTGGGCTTAAAACCCTTTTAGCGGACACGCGGACAAGCGGACAGTGCCTTGTAGGGCTAGAGAGTCAAGCTAACGAGTTTTTTTTGTGAAAAAAATCATAAATCATGATTGCCACAGTTGGAGGTCTAAACAGAAACAAACAGAATAAAAAATAAATAAAAATAAAAAATAAATTAAGAACTCAGTCAACCACAACAACCACTTTTGGATGCAATCGCTCTGCTCTGTGTGGTTTTGGTGGCCTTTTTTCCATTTCTTTTGATTTAAAAATATAATATAATATAAATAAATAATATTCCAATAAAATATTATACATAAAAATTAGAATAATATATTTTTCAACAAAATGAAATGGATTAGAATTGGGTTGTGGTGACAGAAGAGTCTCAGGCACCAGGGAATAATATTTAAAATTAAATGAAACAATAGTAGAACTTTAAGTTAAAGAATATAATAAAAAAAATATCTACTATTTTTTGTAAAGAAAATAAATCCCAAACTTCCGCCTTAAAGTCTTGAATTTATTTTTTAAAACCCATATCGACCCTTCGGAAGTGACATTCTATCCGAGTGTCTGAGACAGTTGGCAGGTGTTGCCTCTTTTTTTTGTTTTTTTTAATACCAAGTCGCATTATATAACGAGATACAGATACTGTTACTGATACTGGCTCGCCCCCGCGTCTTGTTATTATTTTTTTATTGGTAATAACATTTTGAAAGCCACCACAACGCGGAGGTTTCGAATTAAAATTCATGCTCTCGTGCGATATATGGTTATGCGATATGTGCGGAGTGTGACCAGAGCTATTAAATGTCAAAATCAATAAGAGAGACTGACACATGTCCGTGCATGTCGGCTTTTTGAGTGTTGGTAGCATCTTTCTTTTTCATTTCCCAATCGGCCGTATTTTCTGAATCTAATCCTGACCCCTGACCCCTGACCCCACTTTGCAGCAGGATGTCGCACGAAACAGCAACGGTTATTGCCTCAGCGGCAGGATCGGCGTGTGCGGTGATGTCCTGCCAGGATGCCACCACCACCACTACCACCGCCACCGCCAAGGGCGGCGAGGTCATCGTCTACACCACAAAGTCGGACAAGACCCTCAAGCAGAACATGAACGCCAAGGACGACACTTTGCGGAAGCGCACATCCTTGATCATTGTGCCCCAGCAGGTGGACGACGTCCTCGAGACGAAGGACCTCGAGGAGGCCATGAAGCGGGACAATGGCAACCGCAACTCTGTCGCCAGCATGGACAGTTGTGTCTCCAACACCACCAGTCAGAGTAATCAGTCCGGATCCGGCTCCGGGTCCGGCTCCGGGTCAGGATCTAGCTCCTCCAGCGGCTCCGAGGACGCCCATGCCGCCTACCAGGACCTGCAGAACGGCAATGCCGGCCAGGATCTGCACTCGCCGCGGTGCCACTCCTCCGGCTCCTCCTCCTCCGCCTCGGACACCACCTCGTGCTCCAGCTCCGCGGACTATTCCCTGCGGGAGCAGTTGCGTAACTTTGCCAACCGCACAGCTGGCGAGGATCAGCGCCCGGTCAAGGGGATGAGTCTGCCGGTGGGAGAATCCCAGCCGGTTGGCTCGCTCTGCGATTCTCTGCTGAGTCCCCAGGAGGCGCCGCTGGGGCGGCGGTATGCCGAGGTGGCTCAGTTCAAGGTCACCCCAAGGCGAGGTAAGCTATGCCCTTCCTTTCAATCAATGATAGTCCTCCACCGACAACAAAAAGGTGACCCAGTCTGCGGTAACACCCCCGCCACTTCAAGTCGATGAGATCCTTCAGGCTTCCCAACCACAAACACTTGCCAGGACCAGGACACGGCTAGGAGGCGTTCATTGTTCGACTAAACGATGTCAACTGGCTGCTCGAATCTCGAGTCGAGGAAGGTCCTAGCCCCCTGGCCCATGCATAATACACAACTTAATTAGTATTACTACTCTATAGCACTCTCCTGGTGCTCCTAGCTGCCAGATCCTATCCTCCAGCCCCAACAGAAGGAGCAGCAGGAGCAGCTCAGAGGAGTGGCTAGAAATCTAATAATGGAGCATTCCACACACGCTCTGCCATTGCCACATTACCATATCAAAAACGTCACTGGCTCTGGTTGGATTGCCTTCGGGGCATAGACATGGGGGTTAAGCTCCTTGCCCAGGACCTCAGTCCCCGCCACTCCACTGCCTCTGGTTCCCCTTTTTCGCAGAAGCGCAGTTCACTGAAATATTTTTTATTTTTTAATTCAAATGTAAAGATATTAGTTTTTAACTTCCTAGAATTTCTCCAAAAACGGATTAGTAATGGACTTTCGTGTGAATCGTTTCATTTCCATCGTTCCGATAGTCCTGAAAATTGTTTATAGACTTGAAGCTGAGAGTGTTTCTTATTCAAAATGTTTCCTTGGACTTTAATTTATTAAATAATCTACTCTAAAGTTAATTTTTAGGAAAAAGCTTTCTGTAAATGCTTTAAAACAAGGATTAGTGATGTGTTTTTTCATAAATCGTTTCATTTTCCTCATTCCGATAGTCCCAAAACTTGTTATCGACTTGAAGTTGAGAGTGTTTCTTATTCAAAATGTTTCCTTGGACTTTTATTTATTAAATAATCTACTCTAAAGTTAATTTTTAAGAAAAAGCTTTCTATAAATGCTTCAAAACAAGGATTAGTGATGTGTTTTTTCATAAATCGTTTCATTTTCATCATTCCGATAGTCCCAAAACTTGTTATCGACTTGAAGCTAAGTGTTCCTTTTTCAAAATGTTTCTTTTGACTTTCTTTACTGGAAATATATTTAATAATTATTATTATTGGCTCTCATTTTCTCCCAGTGCCCCTTTGAACTTTGAACTCTGCGGCTCCATGTGCCAGCCGTCAAATGATGAGGACGGAAGCACTTCCTCCAGGCTTCCATCGACAACTATGTGTGTTGGTTGGAACTTTGCTGAAAGCTGTCACAACTAATTTGCATACAGAGCACCACTCCCTTAGCCTGCATCCTGGCTGCAGGATCCTGACCAGGCCAACTTCAATCCAATTCAATCCCACCCGCATATCCTGTGCCTTTTGTTTTACTTTCCACACACTTTGATTTAGACCGGAGCTGTTCTTTCTGGCCAAGTATTCATGGCCAAAAGAGGAGCAGTGGCTTGGGGCCCAAAACTTTTCACAATTTTCGGGCCAACAGTGATTGCTTTTGGGGAGACAAAAAAAAAAAATAAATAAAAAATGGCTGAAAAGAAAGAAAACAACTTCCGGAAGGAACTTTTCAAATTTTTTTCAAACCAATAATTGAGTTAAGCGCGGTTGCACTTTTTCCCATTTTCCCCCAGAAGGCCTACAGACGACAGGGACGTCTTGAAGGACTTGAAGATGTGCCTGACGATGTCCTTGATCTATCCCGACTTGCAACTCCATCATGAAGACATGGACACAAATCGATAGGTCCAAGGACTCTTGCCACTTAATCCTAATTGCCACGAGTGTAAGGCATTAGCATACGAGTCCTGCCACTGCGTATCCTCCTTATCCTGTCAGTTTGACGCCTTATCGCCTCTGTTTGTTCAACAAATCCTCATAAATTCGTGGCGCCTGATGGGGCGCCTAATTCCCCGAAAGTGTTTTCATTCTCCAACCCACAATAAAAGCCACTGGAATGTCCTGAAATGTCCTGTTTGTTTTGTGTTAATTTGACATGATTATGTCAGAGTGTTTGGCAACTTGTCATATGGCGTTGCGTTTTCCCACCACAAGCACGAGTCCTTGTTTATGGACTTTTCTTTTCGCTTTTTTTCATCATGGTGGAGGGAGTTGTGATGTCCTTGGAAGGCGGCACATGCCGGGCCTTCCGTCTGGCACTTCCTTTTCTTTATTTTCTTTTTTGCTGCCATTCATTAATAACATTCGTGTCCTGGCGTAGGAAATATTGTTAAAATGGCGGAAAATTGGCCGCTTTGAGGCGTTGTGACGCTGCCAGTTTTTTTTTTGGCCAAAATATGTCGCAAATTAACCTTTTGACAGCCGACTGAGGGGGTGAAGGCCTAAACACAGCTGACAAATGGTTCCAGGACCAAGGACTTTCAGACTTAAGTGACTAAGGACCAAGCCATGATGAAATAAAATATTTACAATTCAGAAATTTCCCTCAAAAAAAAATATAGTAATAATGATTATCCTTTCTCTTGCAGGACTAGCGAACCACTGCCGTCGGTGGGAGCCACGCCCTCGTCCTTTGAGGCCTCCTCCGCCGTGGAGGCTGGCAACAACAACAACAACAACAACGGCCAGCAGCCTCTGAAATCTCAGCCACTGGCCCCTAATGGCAAACTAAACCTTCTGGCCAACCAATCTAATCTCAACAACAACAATAATAATAGCAACAACAACAACAACAGCCAGGACACGATCCAGGATCAAAACGGCGACAGTCGCCGTAGCAGCAGCCTCGACCCGGACACGGACGATGTGGTGGACATGGCCCATGGCGGCGCCTTCGAGGACGATATGGAGGCACTGCTGCCCAAGTGCTCGCGTCGATCCCGGGATGAGCTCAGTCAGGTGAGTTTTTTTTTTTAAGGATAATAGGGTTGTGGATAGGAAGGATAAAGGATAATTGGAATAAAGTATATAGAGGGTTAATAGAGAGGAAAAGGGTTAAGAGCCAAGTGAGTTAATGGAGTTTGTAGGCCTGCTTGTCCGTCTGTCCGCTTGTCCGCTTGTCCGCCAATTAAAGAGCACTTTTTAGTTTAAAAACTTGAACTTAATAGTTTTTTAAAATATTAACTAGAGAATCTACAAGGTTTTCTTCACATTTTTTATAAATTTTAATAAAAAAATCAAATTTTTCTTAAAAAAAAAAGCTTGTCCGCTTCTTTGTCCGCTTGTCCGTCAAACTATTTTAGTTTAAAAGCTTTCTGGGTTGTTTTTTCTTGAAAATGTAGAACTATTTCAAGCTTTTTTTAGTTTCTACTAAATTTTAAATAATTCTGAAATAGTTATTGGAATTTTAGCAAAGAACCTTGTCCGCTTGAGTGTCCGTGTGTCCGTTTCTTGAGCTCTTAAGTCCTAACTCCTACTTCCCAACTCCTTAAAAGCCCTCCTTGTAGCCCCTTTTGATCCTGTCTTGTCTTCCTTATTAAAAATTTATTAAAAAAAAGCAATTTTAAATGCAAAGTACTTGTTGTGGAGAAAGGTAACCCAATTTAATGAGAAACTTACCCCCGGAACCCAAAACCCTGGAACTCATTGCGCATTTTCCTCAGCTTGCAACTCCTTGGAGGCACTGTGACATTCCAGAACCCCGTGCCACATGTGGCAGCTACCCAGGCTAAGTGCCAATTACCAGGCCACTACACGGGGGGGGAGAAAGTGCGGAATATCTCTGCTTGGAGTGGCAGTGTTTCGGGCTTCCATTCATTCATAATTTGCTACGTGTGGCAAGGACTCGCACATCCTTGAGCCTCCTAATCATAATGATAATGTTGTGTCTCGGGTCCATAAAGTGCGCATCGAATGATTTTGGTTCGACAAGAAAATAAAAATTACAATACACGTCGCTTCCGGTGGAGGCCTGGGCCTGGGCCTTGCACCATTATGGTGAGCTGTTCGTGCGTGCCTCCCCGGCATTTCTTTTCTCATTAATAGCTCGGAATCCTTTTCCTCTGAGCAGCTCCTGGTCCTGCTACTAATGGCTTCTAATCTCCTTTCGCCTCGCAATGAGTTTGGCAAGTCAGTTGGTTAGTTAATTTGATATGCGTTGCTATGCCGCCATGCCTCGTCGATGGAAGAAGCCGTTTTCAAAATACCAGCCAGGCAGTCATGCGTCCTAATTGCTTCATAATTTCCAACCATTCCAACTCGTTCGCCTGCCCCACAATTTCATTTCAGCTCTTCGGGGCAGGCGATTGAATCCAGGATGTGGTGTGGTGCATCTCAGACATGTGTTTCACATTCTAATTTCTGTGTCCGTCCGTCCGTCCGTCCGTCTGTCCGTTGCAACTTCAGTTGCACTTGCCGGGGGGTGACCTAAGGGCACTGAGAAAATGGCATTGGGGTTATGGGAATTGGGAATTAGGAAGAGTTAGCTCTTTAGTTTGCCTCTCATTTGCCTCAAAGTACCATTTAAGCTTGTCCCTGTGTCCGCGTGTCCGCGAAACTCTTTCTGAAATAGTCTTCAAGGATGTTTAGGTTTATGAATAAACAAAAAAAAAACTGTTTAGATTTGGAGATCAAGAAGAGTTAGCACCATAAGTGGAAAAGGATTCTTTGAAAAGGCCGTACAAGCGTGTCCGCGTGTCCGTGTGTCCGCGAAACACCTTCTAGGCAGGCTAGTGCCTACAGTTGTGGGAGTATCAAGTTCAAAATTGGCTCATCCACTCCTTCCACTAAAACAAACAATATAGGTTATCAGAAAACGAAATCGAAGCTATATATCTTGTAGATTTTAAATAAAAATTAACCTAAAATAATTATATTTTAGGAAAAGTCTATTACTTTTTACACTCTCCTCAGATACTATTTTACTTCAAATATAATATATAAGATATCCTAAACTATATCCCATTTAAGTCAAGTGTTTGAAGCATAAGGACCTCTAAGGACCCCCACCACTTGTGGTCTGGCAGCATCTTCGTTTTGACCAGAAAGCTGGCCATAAAATATTGATTCTAGTGCCCAGACAGGCAGGCCCGGCCCGACCAGCTGAGGCCCAGGTCCTGGCGCTGGTCCTTTTTGGCCATTTATGAATATTCAATAAAAACAAGAGCACTAACAGCAACAGGGTGCACACAGGATGCACAGGAGGCGGCGGCGGCGGCGGAGGCGGCCAAAGGACATCAGCGATGGCGATAAAAGTGTCTGCCCCGGTGGAAAGTGTTTGTCTCCTGGCCAATATTTTCCGGTACAGTACCATGCCTCTAAAAAAAAGCCAGGAAGCCAGAGGTCCTGTTGCCTGTCTGGCATACACAGGTTTTTATCGCCAGTCGCCGATCAAAAAGGACGCGAGGAGTCTGAGTTCGAGTTCCACTTTTGAGCCTCTGAACCTGTGGACTTTATTACTTTCATTATGCTTTATCCTGGGTGTCCTGGCTGTGTCCTGGGCCTCCTTCTAACCATAAACCACTTTGGGGTCTCTAATCTCGCTCGGTGTCGAGTGGACAGCGTCCTGCGGCCACACCCCCTGATCCTTTCAGCGGCGGCAGCTGTTTGCACAGGTGCACACGTCCTGCTAATTGCAACGGTATTAGTGGGGCTTTGTCAGCGGCTTAAAATGTCCAGGTTAGTCCTTTGTCCTGTGCCGTCGTCCCAGATATTCCTGCCAGGATTTTCTTGTGTTTTTTTTTGCCTTCGAATCCTGGCCTTAGATCCTGGTTAGATTTTTGGGGTAGCTTGGGTTTCTCGTTAATTTTGATTTATTTTCGGGCTTTCTCTCGGAGAGGCTTAACTTTTTATTAAATTTATTAATAAATTAAGTTTTTTTCTTAAATATTAAACTTAGGACTTTAAGAAATAAAAAAACACTTTTTTAAAGGAGTACCAGGTATCTCTTAGTTGAGAAACTATTATCCTTTTTTTTTGCAAAATGTGAAAACAAATTTGAAGCAATAAGGCTGGAACTTGGCCAAGGACCCTCTCCCTTTAGCTCGTCCTTTTATTGTTTTGGTTTTTTGGTCGTCAGGTGGAGAGGCGGAAAGGACGGGCAACATGCAACATGCAACATGCGATGGACGACCGCAGCAATCAGGCTCGCTGTGTGGTGTCCTGTCAGAGGCAATGGGGCGACTCTTCAGCATGTCCTGCGGTCTCTGGCACCCTCTCCCCCTTCCCCTTTTCAGCTTCCAATCTAATGAAGTGTGTGGGCTTAAGTTTCGTTGTTCATTTGCCTCAGTTTTTGTGTAAAGGACATTCCCCTTTTGTCGTCCTGAGACCAGGAATCTCTGGTTTCAATTTAGCTCCCAACTGGCTGCCTGGGCAGCCTCTTCTCTGGTGTGTGCCTAATGGCTTTGACTTTCTGACAGCTCTCGGCAGGCTCACAGCAAGTGTCCTGTTTCCTTGCTGCCGCCTCCCCGCCAGGACACTCGCCCGACGTCTTCGGCCATCGGCCATTTAATGGCATATTTTATGTCCTGGCTTATTACTTGCGAGCTGAATGTTTATTGCATTTGCCATTTTCGCAAATTTCCCAGCACATCCTTGATCCTTATGGGCCTTATCCTTTTTAAGCACTGTTGGCCATTTTCACTTGTTAATTATGCAGACTTTTCTGCACTTTTCGCCGCTTTCCCATCGGAATGTGCAACGTTGCCGAATTTTCTGCCTCACCCACTCCCGGACTTTGTTAATTATGCATTCATAGTGCGGCAAATAGATGGATGGATGGTGGCAGGCCCTGGAGTGGATGCAAGGATGCGTGGATGGATGGATCGGCAAACAAATCGACAACATGACGCCTCAATTAGCCCAAAAAACTCAACCAGCTGCTGGTTTATTTCGAAAACTACACGGAGAACAATAAGGGGATTGCAGTTCATAAAAATAGTTGCTTTTTAGCTTCAATTTAAGCTTAAAATTGCATTCCATCTTCAACCATTTACTTCTTTAAACTTAATTGCAGTTTAATTGAGAAAAAAAAATACTTTTTAGTATTTTAATTTGGTATTATTCCAATATTTTAACAAAAGTATGTTTGAAACTCTACAAAAAAGGTCTAATGGTATTAAATACTTTTTAGTATTTTTCTGATATTTTAACAAAAGTATAGTATTTTATGTTTGAAACTCTACAAAATGTCCAAAATGTCCAATGGTTTCTACAACTTCTCACATTTCTGCAGAATTCTCACTCTCTCCACTCATTTAACTCTCAAGGCCTAAACCGGTTGAGAATTCTAGCATCAAAAAGGGCTAAAGTTCGAAACCAAGTGTGCTTTTTGCCTCTTTTCATATTTTTTCACCTTTTTGAGTATTTTTTAATCGCAAAACATTAATAAAATACTAGATTCCATTAAGAAATAGATTTTTAAACACTTTTCTTAACAAAATAGTCTCTAAAATGGCTTAATTTTAGTTTTTTTTTCTTTAAAATACTAACTTTTTATCCTTTATGTTATATCTTTTATCTCTATACATTTTTTCGAGTGTCCTTTATTCCCAAAGGATAACTAAATGCGAGACTAGGGATCTCACACACGTATCACTCACGCACGTGTGTCACGCACACTCTCTCGTGATGTCTAGCTGCTGCTTCTCTTGTTGTTGTTGTTGTTGCTTTTGTTGCAATGTCTGCTGTTGCCATTGCGGTTGCCCCCTCTGCCCGCCCCTCTTTGTTTTTGGGGGCATGCCGCTGCTGTTGCTGCCATTAAATGTAATTCTCTGTGGTTTTTATGGTTTTTAAAACATTCAACAACATTTTACGTGGCTGCTATTTATCTTTTATTTCCACGGATGCTGGCGGATGCCCCCCTCTTTTCTTTTGGCATCCTGGTATCCATGTCCTTTGCAGGTTTTTGTTGCTAGTTGCAAGTTGCTCCTGTGCTGCGTCAGGCAATAATTCAGTCTCGAGTGCAATTTGCTCTCATGTGTATCCTTTAGAGAGAGAGAGAGAGAGAGAGGAACAATGGGTAGGTCCCGACAGGACGAAAAGGTAGTCACGTGCACGGCAGCTTATCGCTCCTCACCTTTTTGTCAAACTATTAGTTGAAAGAGCAATTTTTATTTTTATTTTTTCATTTTTTGGGGTGTGAGTTGACGGACAATGCCCCACTGTGCACAGTGGGCTGGCCAGTGATGCCGTAATCTGCTTTATAACCAGAACAATGGCACACTCCCCCACACTCTATCATTTTTATGAAATTAATTTCACGCTGCGGGAATCTGCTTTTCCGATAAGAGAATCTTTATGCGGGGATTTCCAGGACACCCCCACACCCCATCACACACACGCACAGTACACCTCCCTTAGAAGTCGTATATCGGAGAGGCATTATCTTGATTTTTTGTCAGACAAAAGTTAACATAATCATAATTTTGTATTTATTTTAATGAAGTTTTTAATAAAAAAATAAATCTATACAGCTCCCCCCTAGATCTGTAGAGAAATCTGTAGCCATTTTTCATGTTAGGACTTGCTTCCGCTCCTCTTCCATTTGTCGCTTTTGAAAAATTTTCATTGCCTGCTTTCGGGCGGCGTCCAATAAATAGTTCGTGCCATCTTGCTTCCTCACATCGCTTCTGTAATTTATTAAACGATAGTTTTTCTCTTTTTTTTTTTGGTTGGAAAGAGAAACAAGAAGCATTTTGTCAATGGCTGGGAATTTTTATATTGCCTTTCGAATTTTTGGCCCAAAAGCATTGCCAACCATATTGGCCCGATAGGTGGATAGAGACACAACTCGAAGGCAGACAATTGCTTGCCAATATTTTACAGAATGAGTGGCTGGGTGGGTAGTCTGTGGAGTAGCTTGGGTTGTCCTCTGCCTGCGAATGATTTTCATTTTCAACAGCTGCCAGAACGGAAGCCGAAAATACTTTCTTCGTCTGTCGTCTTAGTCTGGCTTCTGGTGGTGACCTCTGACCCTTCCTCCTCCTTCGGTGTCTCTGTCTGCTTCCGCCGCCCGGTAGCTGTAGCTGGGCGACCATGACCGTGAAAGTGTTACCGTAAAGTCTTGGCCAGGCCATTGTCAGGCACACTCGCCCAGGACTCGTGGAAGGACTTGCCAGGCTACTGTTTACCCAACATAACGAGATCCTTGCGAAGCCAAAATCAAACAGAGTCCACTCATATGAGAAGCAAACATGAATTCGTTTACACGGTTCGATAAATCGTGAAGAGAGGAGAGAGATTTAAGAGAGAGACTTAAGAGAGAGACTTAAACTATTAAACTAAAGTTTTAAATGTCTTAAAAAAATTATTTAAATATATTTTTTATTTTTTATTAAAAATCCCCTTGAAACTCCTTCAACTACCTGCACTCGCCCTTTAAAGTCCAAAAACAGCCTCCTGAATATTTAATGCAAGTGTATAGACGAAGTGGCATCTGAGGGGGTGAAACCATAGCATTGGCTTCCAACCCTCGGCTTAGATTTCCAACCGCCTGCCCTCCTCACCAAAACGAAAAAAAAAACAAGATTTGGAGGGGGTAGCTCCACTCAAAAATGCAGCCGGGCTACTCAGAAGTCGATTCCTGGTTTTTATTCTATTCGGGGTGGCTGCCGCCCGCCGCCTGCACCCTGCACCCTGCAAAAATATCCAGCCTTATCCCAACATAAAGCTATTAGATATCCTTGCATGTCCTTGTGCGCCCCTGTGTGTGTCTATGTTTTTTTTTTTATGTGTTTTGGCAAATCTGTAAACAAATGAGTGAGTGGGATCTGGCCAGAGATGGCTATAACATGGCCAAAAAAAAAAAAAAAAAAAACAGGGGGAAGTTTTCTCAGCTAACTTAATAAGTATCATATTAGTGAGGGGGGGGGGGGCGGCGGAGGGGACGAAGGATATAGATGGGCTTCCTTTTTGGGAATCCAATATCTTAAATATTTTGTTTTTAGAAGATGTCTTTTGAGGTTAAGATATCATAGATAAGTCTTAGATAGACTTTCGTAGTTTTTCCATGTTTGAACATGTTTTGGTAGAACTTATCAAGTTTAAACATGTTTGAGCATGCTTTTTGTAGACTTTTTCAGGTTTGAATATGTTTTTGGAGAGTTTTTCAAGTTTCAACATGTTTTGTAGGCTTTTTCAAGTTTAAACATGTCTGGTTTGTGTATTTTTCAGGTTTAAACATGGTTGAATAGCTTTTTGTAGACTTTTTCATGTTTGAATATGTTTTTGGAGAGTTTTTCAATTTTCAACATGTTAAAACATGTCTTGTTTGTGAATTTTTTAAGTTTAAACATGTTTTTGTAGACTTTTTCAAGTTTAAACATGTCTTGTTTGTGTATTTTTCAGGTTTAGACATGGTTGAGTAGCTTTTTGTAGACTTTTTCATGTTTGAATATGTTTTTGGAGAGTTTTTCAATTTTCAACATGTTGAAACATGTCTTGTTTTGTGAATTTTTTAAGTTTAAACATGTTTTTGTAGACTTTTTCAAGTTTAAACATGCTGAAAAATGTCTTGTATAGATTTAAACATGTTTCAGCATGCTTTTTGTAGACTTTTTCAAGTTTGAATATGTTTTTGGAGAGTTTTTCAAGTTTCAACATGTTTTGTAGACTTTTTCAAGTTTAAACATGTCTTGTTTGTGTATTTTTCAGGTTTAGACATGTTTGAGTAGCTTTTTGTAGACTTTTTCATGTTTGAATATGTTTTTGGAGAGTTTTTCAATTTTCAACATGTTAAAACATGTCTTGTTTGTGCATTTTTTAAGTTTAAACATGTTTTTGTAGACTTTTTCAAGTTTAAACATGCTGAAAAATGTCTTGTATAGATTTAAACATGTTTCAGCATGCTTTTTGTAGACTTTTTCAAGCTTAAACATGTTAATAGAAGAGATTACTCAAAAATATCTCATTTTAAACGTATTACTACCTTGTCCACTCTTCATTTTTTCCAAAAATATAAGTAAACCCCCCCTTGAAAGCCTTAAAGAGTTTAAATCCCGTCACACAGACGACGAGACTCTCTCATTAAAACAGTGACCGCTGAAATGGCTTTTATTGGGTTTCTAAATTCCCCTGAAAATGGTGAGACATTAGTCCCCCCCCTATATACCCCAAGCCCAAGTGAATGGGGACCCCCCTGGCGGCAGAAAACACTCGAGAACAACTTTCAAATAGTTTGAAACCCAGAGACAGTGAATAAAAAAATGCAGAAAATAAAAAAAATATAAAAAAAAAGGACCGCAGCCAGCTCGGGTAATAAGCAATACTTAAGACCTAATGCAGGATATAAAATATGCGCAGCATCCCAACAACAACAACAAAAGCATGCACAAGGGTTGTCCTGGGCCACGCCTGTTTTGGTCCTTTCCGCCCCTTATTTTTTTGTTGTTGCCTGCAGTGAGCATTTCTTTTTGCCGCTGCTGTGATTTTTGATTTAAGCATAATTTCGCAACATTTTCACTCGGAGGGGCTGCCCGCTGTGAGCTTTGAAAAATTTCAAACATTTCTTCAAGGGATTTGCGCAATTTTCCCTTTTTTTGTGGCGCTTTCTGTTCCTTTCCTTTTTCCCTTTCGATGTCCTGTGTGCTGCTTGCCATCATCATCATGTGTCTGATGGGGCTGCTTTTCCATTTTTTTTGCCATCGTCCTTAGTCCTTAGTCCTTAAATGGTTGGCAAATAAACAGGCGAACATTTTGCATTTCCATTTCATTGCGTTTTTTGTCTTGAGATCTCTTTTTTGCCTTCTGTCTCTGAAAAAGTCTTCTCGTTTTCATTTCCGGCTGCCATTGTCAACTCGGCGTATGATTAATGTCTAAAAGGGAGCTGGGAAAAAAGGACATTCGAAACTTGATCTTCATTTCACGCCCTCTGCCAACCCGTTTAATAAATAACATCAAAAATTAAAATACGCTACCAGCCTGTAAATCAAATTTAAAAAAGCCAGCGAATATTTAAACATTTCTCTTTCAAGAAAAAAAAAATAAATAAAAAAGGTGAACCTGGCAACCTAATTTGACGCTGAGGCAGAAATAACTCAATTAGTACCAGTGCCACCCTTTTTTTTTCTTTACTTTCCAATAAAAAAAAAAAAGACTGAAATACACAAAAAGGTAACACGGATCCATAACGTTGTTAGTGGTGACGGGGAAAAAGTGGTTGGTGGAAATGTCCTTCTGAAGTGGAAACCACTCGACTTTTATCCAAAAGCCCAAAAAACAACACGCCTCAATGACCTTCCTCTAATGAAGGGGGCGGCTGGAAGCCAAACATTTTAAATGAAATATGCCCCAGGCCCTGGTTCTGGGCAACTCAATGGAATTTTCAATAATTTAAGCCAACTGAGTTTTCGAGTTTTTGGAATCTTATTAGAAATGTTTTAATTAAGTTGCTGGATCCAAAAAAAGTGGGAAATTTTAACAAACAAAGAGTTGCTGGAAGTGCTTTGAAATTGTTCAAGTGCTAGGGATTTTTTTTCGCGAGATTTTTCAAGTTTGAACATGTTTAGACATGATTCTTGTCGATTTTTCAAGTTTGAACAGGTTTAGACATGTCAAAACATGCTTATTGTAGGTTTTTCAAGTATAAACATGTTTTATATTGAAATATTAGCATTATTTATGTAGGTTTTTCAAGTTTGAACATGTTTAGACATGATTCTTGTCGATTTTTCAAGCTTGAACAGGTTTAGTCATGTTAAAACATGCTTATTGTAGGTTTTTCAAGTATAAACATGTTTTATATTGAAATATTAGCATTATTTATGTAGATTTTTCAAGTTTGAACATGTTTAGACATGATTCTGGTCGATTTTTCAAGTTTGAACAGGTTTAGTCATGTTAAAACATGCTTATTGTAGGTTTTTCAAGTATAAACAGGTTTTATATTGAAATATTAGCATTATTTATGTAGATTTGTAGATTTATTCAAGTTTGAACATGTTTAGACATGATTCTTGTCGATTTTTCAAGTTTGAACATGTTTAGACATGTTTCAAAATGCTTATTGTAGGGTTGTCAAGTTAAATTATGTTTAAACCTGTTTCTTGTAGAGATCCTTCATGTTTAAACAAGTTCTTAGTAGATTTGGAATGTTTAAACCTGTTTTTTGCAAAGTTTGTTTATCTTTAAACATGTTCGGACTTGTTTTTCGTGTCTAAACGTGTTTAAACATGTCGAAGAACAATGTTTCTGAAAAATACTGTTATTAGTAAGATTTAAATAGTAAAACTTCATATTCCCAAAGCGTTTATCTTTTGATTAGTGTGCCCAGGGCAATGGCGCTGTTTCTATCACAAAATATTAAATGTCCTGACAGCCCCTGATAGTAGACTATCTCCTATCTAATGTCTGCTATCTGTCTCTTATTTATTTTCGAATAATTTCCATTTGCATAAGCGGTTGAAGCCTTGGCATCAATTTTGGCATCGCTTACACTCGACAAACATCATCATCCTCGACTCATCATGAGTCTGACAGGAGGGTGACACTTGTGTGTACTTGTGCGACCACCCCCTCCCTGCTTCAATCCTGCACTTTTGATGCTGGAAAGTATGCTACGAAAAAACACAAAAAATAAACTTCAAAGCCCTGGGGCAATTTTCAATTAAAAACGCCTACAACTCGCATCGAGGCTGGGTTTTTGTTTTCGCTTTTCCGTCTGCCGGAGCATTTCTGTTCCATTTTTCTAACTTTTTCTTTTCTTTTTTTTGAAGGAAAATTACCGACTAGGCCTGGGGGCAGCCTTAAAGTGGAGCTGAAAAGATTTTTAGACACGGAATCGCACTCAGGGCCGAGCAGGAAAACCGAAAAGAGCCGCCGGCAATGTGTCAAGTGCTTAGAGTTTCTGGCCTTCGGGCCGTCTAACTTGGCCAAGTTAAGGGCTATTTGGGGCCTGAAAGAGGGTTTTGATCTTGGGTTTTAGTTCGAATTCGTACATGTATGGACATGAAATAAACATGTCTGAGCATGTTTCTTAAAAACTCTATTTTAATCTCTCTTATCCTTTTTTTCTCTTTTTTTGTAACATGTTTAGACATGCTTAAAACGCTTCTTGTAGGCTATTTGGGGCTTGAAAGAGGGTTCTGATCTTGGATTTAGTTTGAATTCTTACATGTATAGACATGAAATAAACATGTCTGAGCATGTTTAAAACTTGTTTCTTAAAAACTCTATTTTAATCTCTCTTATTCTTTTTTTCTCTTTTTTTTTTGTAACATGTTTAGACATGCTTAAAATGCTTCTTGTCGGCTATTTGGGGCCTGAAATAGGGTTCTGATCTTGGGTTTTAGTTCGAATTCGTACATGTATAGACATGAAATAAACATGTCTGAGCATGTTTAAAACTTGTTTCTTAAAAACTCTATTTTAATCTCTCTTATCCTTTTTTTCTCATTTTTTTTGTAGTCACGCACATCCCTGGTGTCCAGTTCGGAGGGCGGCATCCTGGCCGAAGGCGAGACATCCAGCGAGGATGGGGATGAGCATGCTGGAGCATGCCTGGACGAGGATCCTGTGGAGGCGGAGGACGAGGGCGGCGAGGAGAGCAGCCGGGACAACTCCAGCGACAACTGCCCGCCGTGTGATCTGGGACTCGTGGAGCGACTCCTGCTAACCCATCCGATGTGGTTCCTGCCAGGACTGCAGCGATCCGGTGCCGTCCATCTGCTCCAGGGCAAGGAGGAGGGGGTGAGTGTTTCCCCCCCTGATAATTATTAATTTATTGATTTAGCTTAATGAGACAATTCCGGAGGGGGGCGGATGGGGCGGTAGGGGGGGGGATAAATCAGCAAACACACATGCGGCCACACACAAAATTTGCACAACAATGGAAACAGAGAGCGAAAAAATTGTGGGGGTGTCCTTTCATTTACATATATGTATGTACAAATTGCAATCAATTAACGACCAGTGGCCACCATGTCCTGCGCATCCTGGCCAGGCACTCGGCGGCGGGGGAGATTCATTAATATTACGACAGGCCAGGACAATGGCAAGCCCTTTTAATTGTAAATGTATAAAGATAAACAAAGAAATGTAGCCAGGACCATGGGCAGGAGCAGGAGCAGGAGCAGGACTAGAAACAGGACTCTGCTGCGTTTGCAAATTCATTGAAATTTATCTTGCTGGAGCAGCAACTGGCGGACAAAAGAGCCACGGACAAGGCTCGAGGAGGACATGGGCGGGGCGCCAAGGTGTTCAGGGATGAGAAACGAGCGCCAGGACACGAATGGCGACAAGAGACAAAAGCCATGTTGGGAGACAAAAAAAAAAACAACTCCAGGAGCTGTGGGAGCAGAAGCTGGACTGTAGATGGACCTCAAGGCACTTGAAGAAAATTCGGGCTTAAAAATAAATAATAATAGTTAAAAGAAATGATTATAAATATTAAGAAATATTAAGAAATATTAAAAAAAATATTAATACCCGGTACTTGTAAGAAGCTCCAGTTTAAGTTTAAGCCTTAACGGTTCTTAAAGCTTTTAAAGCTTAAAGCTCTTTGGGAAGAGGAAGCCCTGTCCGCTTGTCCGCTTGTCCGCCAAATACCAAGATTTCCCCCAGTGTCCTGGCTCTTGGTCTGACCAAGACTGGGCCTGACCATTTTGTGATTCAAAGCCTTTTTGAATAGACAATTGAAATAACGGGCAGCCAGGTAATGGCCACGAGGACAGGACCAAGGACCAAGGACCAAGGAGGATGCAGAGCCAGGGTGGCTATCCTGGAATCCAACAAATTGTACAGATTCAATAAGGCAATAGTCCTCTGGAGAGGGGCTGGACGAGATTAAGGACCTAAGGACTGAGCCAGCAATTATCACGTTTCTGACGATCGGAGGGGAAACTCATTAAAGCTCAGCATCCTGCAAGTCTGTGATTCCCTGAAAGGCTTCCAAAATATATAGACTATATAGACTTTATGCAAATTTTCTCTTTTTTGTGTGGAAATCCTTACAATTCTTTGGTTTTCTGCTCGATTTTTTGTCCATAGCTGCCGGCTGTGCAATTTTCAATTGTCGAACGCGCCCCAACAATGGCCCATTGATTGCAACGAGTCGGGTGCCACATGCTACCTTTCTTCCCCCTACTTTGTCTCCTTTTTTACAGAGAAAGAAATGTTTAAGGATTTTGTGTTAAAAGTACCTGCAGACTACAACAGGACATGTCATTTCGTGTCCGTTTGTCCGCCTGTCCGCTAGTCTGTCCGCTACTACAAACAATAAAAACTTGTTTAATTATTTAATTTTAAATTTTAAATAATTATAATTAAATAATTAGAGAAATATAATTGAAAAGAAATCTTTCCAGTTTAGCGGCAACTTTTGCATTTTGCTGCTTGCTGCCTGAGTGCTTCCTTCCTTTTGTCAAGGATACCATCTGCCTCCTCTCCGCCCTCTCTATCCTTGACAATTTTTCGTCCTTTTGCTAATTGAATGCGTCAGCGGCAGGAGCGGCAGCAACGCGCCATTGGTGCCTCAATTAAACGGCAAATGCTATGCGAGGGAGAACTCCTTAAATCCCCATTAAGGATGCAGGACACCACTCGACGCCATTGTTTATGCGTTTAACAAAAAAAAAATGAGAGAGGAGGGGGCAAGCATTTAATTGAAATCGAAGTTGGTGCCCCTCTTGCAATGGAACTAGCTTTATGTGTAAATGTTTGTAATTAAAAATCAATCAATATGTTCGAACTGGCCGGGCAGGGCTGCCTCCTGCCTCCTGCCTCCTGCCATGTTGCAACGTTTTGTGGCGTAACATGTGGCTGCAACAACTGGCCGACCGATCCATTCCAATTCCATGCCAACAGCCTGGTATTTTAATTACTCGCCCGCCGTACTTCCGAGGGAGCAGCGAAAACCAAAGCTTTACATTTCTTCCTTGATTGTTTTTGATTTTTTTTTTCCATCCTGCGTCCGTGCGTATGTTTCAGATTTCGTCCTGGCCCCTCACATACACAATATGTGTATATCCTTGTTCATATTGGCTCCTTCCACGCCAGGCAGGGGGATTGGATTTGTTATGCCGACCACAGAATGTAATTAGCAGCAAATGTCGATGCTTGATGGACGAAAAAAGGCGCAAGGACATACATCATATATATATTTTTTGTTTCCAAAGGACAACAGCTGGGACTACAGCTCATTAGCACTTTTTCCTGGGACAGGTGGTCCATTGAGAGATGCTCCTTTAATATTTCCATCTTCCTGAAATTCTGACCAAAATAAATGCTATATCCTTTCTGACATTCGAAATCTCTTCCACACTTTTCAATCCTTTTCTCTTGTGAAATATTTCAATTGATTTTGATTTCGGCATTAGGCCACATCCTATTGATCCTTGCACTGAAACCGAATGGAAATCCTTTGTTTGGTTTTGCTCTTGAACTATTTTTTGGCGAGTGCTTTATGGGACTGCTTTTGATTTATGAATTCATGGAAATGAACTTGTTAAGCTGGCGCCCTGGCCATGTCCTCATCGACAGGACAGTGGGAGGAGGCACAGGAGGCTGGGTGGCAGGGACATCGAAAGCGGAACACAGTTAAATTGAATTTTTTCGGTTGCGGCTTTTCGAATTTTCTCTTCAGCTTTTCGTTGTTTGGCATGTGTTTCAATGTCATCCTTTGTAAGGGTGATGCCTTTTGCCTGCCTCTCCCACCCCCTCCCCATACAGAGATGTATTTTTTTTTGGTCTCAGCTTACATGGCAAAAAGTCAGACACAGACAGTGGCGGCCACATAGGCGCAGACAGTTTTTATTTATCACCCAAGCACATTGGTCTGGAAAAGGAGTCGAGAATGTAAGGATGTAGGGGCAGGTGGCAAGTGGTTGGCCATCAACAACAGGCAGACCCAGCACAGAGTCAGTCAGTTAGCCAGCTGATGAGGCGATAAGGGAATGCAGACAGCCGCAGGATGGGCAGCTGCCAAAGAGGACGAGTCCAGCGATTTCCCTTCCATGTGTCCGAAATGATATTAGCAACCACATGGCAAGCCGAGGGAACAGGAACCAGCCGGAGCCACAGGATATGGTATTTATTCAAGTATTTACACGGGAATATCGACAAGGCTTTAAGGCTGCCATCAGTATTGTCCAAAAACTATTAATAGGCGCTACTATCAATAAATGTTTAGCTTTTAATGAACTTTATTTTTTATCACAAACATCAGTTAGTGAAAAGGGAGTGATCTCTAAAAAGCATCCTATGATAATGAAATCCATCAACTTTCCGCAGAGTGAAAACTTTTATGACAGCTTTCATTTTTCAAAGCCTCCATCCTACACCGGCTGTCACACAGGGGCATGCCTGGATGCCTGGACACCAGTGCAACAGTATGAGTTTTGACTGCATTTTCGGCTACGATGGCAACACATTGTGCTAATGAATTATTGACAAAAATTATAATTGAAAGCCAAAGCCCGTTTGGCAAATGAGTTTAATGCACTCTGTCGTCCTGCCCGAAATGAACTCTGGCTCCGACCGGGACTGGTATGACGCCCAAACGTGGGGCCTTCAACGGCCCAGCCCCACGTTTGGGCGCCATATACAGAAATCAGCTTAAGGCTTAAGGGGTGGAGGGAAAAATGGTAAGTTCTGGTAAAGGGAAAGGACAGATACAAGGGCGCACAAATGCCGATTCTTGAACTGCAGAACGAAAGCCGCTTAGCGAGGCCAGAAGCAGGTGCGTAGCGGCAGTCGGAACAATGGGGGTTGTGGCTTTGGTGCAGAAGAGCCGAGAGACTTCTATTGTTGCACTCGGCTGGCGAGGAAATTCAATTTTCTATGCAAATTCTGGCCAGGAAGCTGACCAAAGTGAAACAAATGGCGAGGAAAATGTTTTTAAACTTAAAATCATAAAGTAAGCATAAAAAATACTAAATATTGAGTCTAAAAATATTCATTTTTCTCTCAAAAAATAATTGTAAAACATCTCTGGAGATAGAAAGACAGCTGTAGTGCCAATGAAATGCAAATGACAAATTCTAGAGTCTGTCAGAGACAGCTTTCTGTCTCTATCTGAATTTATTGCACCCTCTCTCTCTCTCTCACTCTCTCTCTGTCTAGCAGAAAGTATTCCCGTTTCACACTCCCAGCGGCGTTCACTTTGCATTTCCCTTCCGAGGAGGGCGCTCCTCTACTCGCATTACCAATTTGAATAAAATATGAGATTTTTATTATATGGCAATGAACCCTCCTCCCAAGCCATGGCCTTTGTGTCCTTTTCTCGTCCTGCTCCTGACTAATGACCAGCGAATAGCTAGATAATGGCGCGTCCAGTCGGGTGTCCTGTCTTGGCATAATTTCGTTATTTTTATTCAAGTAATTCCTCTGCCCTCGGGCTGTTGGTTTTTTCCCCACAAAAGCCGCGGACACTCATTAGGCGGCGATGCTTACTCCCCCTTGAGGGGCGTGGCCAACGGCAGGACTCATTATGCCATTTGGTATTCGATTTCAGTTGAAATTTGCATGCGGTCCTGAAAAGTATTGCCTACCTTTTTTCTCTCAAAATTTTTAGTATACGCCAAGTGTGACAATAATAGGCATTTCAGGAGGAAGAGTGAGGTTTTCATTGTCTTCTTTTATTATTCTTTTTCTTTAAAAATCCTTAAAAGGATAAGAGATATAGAAGCAAGCCCTTAAGAGATATTTCTTTCTCTTCCTAATTGAATTGAAATCCCCCTGCATCCTTGATCCTTGATCACAATCCGGCACTCAAGTACCACAACTAATCCTGCCAATGCACAAATGCATTCTGGCGCAGTTGCCCTTTGCGACATGAGCTGTGAGTGGCCAGAAAGGACACCCCCAAGGATGCCCTTTGCCAAATGCACTTCATTCCACACGGCTGCAGTCGGTTTCCATTCCATTATCCTGTTGTCCAAGACTATTAAGCAGTCAAGATTTGTTGTCAAGCATTTTGATGGCGTCATGATTGATAGACGGCTTCGGGGGAGGGGTGATGTAGAGAAGGGAAAAGGACACGAATGCATTGGAGTTGCTCCTGGGCATAGCATTTGAGGCATGATTTGATGATTATAGACTAGACTTGGCGCTTGAGCGAGTCCAACCAGCAAGGACGAGTCTATTTGCGAGCCGAAACTTGATTACAACCAAAAAGCCAGACATCCTGCAAGGACACTAAGCGAAAAGAATACCTAACAAGTGAAAGGATATAGAAAGAAATGGTGGAATAGTCGAATAATTGTTGTCAGTGTCCTTGCCGTCACTTGGCAACGGCTGCACTTTCCAAATCGCTGGCCAAAACCACAAAAACGGAGCCAAAGGACGAAGGATGTGCCAGACAGCCAGCAGCTGCGACTCGTTGCGCCACCAAAAAGGGGTGACTCTCGGCTGGCCAACAGCTGAAGATTGACAGAAGCACAGCAAGGATATACGCCAGGATATCCAAAAATATAACACATCCAAGAGTTGGAGGACACTGCGGACATTTTCGAGAAATGCAGCCCCCAAGGCACGCGGCTAGAAATGGAAACCGGAAATGTTTTCACCTTCCCCCCGCTCCTCCTCCCCATTACTGCGAATACCGGAAATGGGTGCAAATGCGACGAATCGCTCTTATTTGGTTAACATGAGTGTGTGTGGCAGGGGGTGTGTGTGGCAAGCAGGGTGTGTGTGGCAAGCAGAGTGTGTGTATTTTATGTTGTGTCTGATTTGCAACGCCGCAGGGAATCGAGCGTATCGCAAAGGTTGAATAAAATCGCAGTTTTTTGGGGAAAGAGTAACATTCACGGGGCAGCCCGGAGTGGCGGTGTGAAAAGGTCAAAGGGCATGAGGGGGTACTGGCCATATACTGGCCATTGCGCAATAATTTATAGCAATTAAATGCAAAATAAATGCAAAGAGATAAATGATTGCCAGGCAGATGATTTTACAAAAAAAATATATCTCCCCGCTCTAATAATTTCAAATAGAAAGTGAAAGGGAAATGGAGGGTTTTGGCCTTAAGGATTAAGGATAAGGATTTTATAAACATTTTTTAGAAAATAATTGCATTAAAAATAGACAAAAATAGGATATAGGATAGGATATAGGATTGGATATAGGATAGGATATAGGATAGGATATAGGATAGGATATAGGATAGGATATAGGATAGGATATAGGATAGGATATAGGATAGATATGGGATAGGATATAGGATAGGATATAGGATAGGATATAGGATAGGATATAGGATAGATATAGGATAGGATATAGGATAGGATATAGGATAGGATATAGGATAGGATATAGGATAGGATATAGGATAGGATATAGGATAGGATATAGGATAGGATATAGGATAGGATATAGGATAGGATATAGGATAGGATATAGGATAGGATATAGGATAGGATATAGGATAGGATATAGGATAGGATATAGGATAGGATATAGGATAGGATATAGGATAGGATATAGGATAGGATATAGGATAGATATAGGATAGGATATAGGATAGGATATAGGATAGGATATAGGATAGGATATAGGATAGGATATAGGATAGGATATAGGATAGGATATAGGATAGGATATAGGATAGATATAGGATAGGATATAGGATAGGATATAGGATAGGATATAGGATAGGATATAGGATAGATATAGATAGATATAGGATAGATATAGGATAGGATATAGGATAGATATAGGATAGGATATAGGATAGGATATAGGATAGGATATAGGATAGGATATAGGATAGGATATAGGATAGGATATAGATAGGATATAGGATAGGATAAAGGATAGGATATAGGATAGGATATAGGATAGGATATAGGATAGGATATAGGATAGGATATAGGATAGGATATAGATAGGATATAGGATAGATATAGGATAGGATATAGGATAGGATATAGATAGGATATAGGATAGGATATAGGATAGGATATAGGATAGGATATAGGATAGGATATAGATAGGATATAGGATAGGATATAGGATAGGATATAGGATAGGATATAGGATAGGATATAGGATAGGATATAGATAGGATATAGGATAGGATATAGGATAGGATATAGGATAGGATATAGGATAGGATATAGGATAGGATAAAGGATAGGATATAGGATAGATATAGATAGATATAGGATAGGATATAGGATAGGATAAAGGATATTTCTACTATTAGTATATAGTTTCTTAGCTCTCCAGACTATCTCTTTAAGTATAAAACAACTAAAAATCCTTTAATTTCCATTTCCAATAAAATTTCCCTCCCAAAACCAAATACCAAACGGAAAAGCATTTAAATCTCGATGCATCCACCCAGGACACGACACATCGTCCTGCGTAATTGAAAATGCAATTGGGAACAAACACGGAAATTAAACCGTTAACTGTCCTTTTGCGGTTTTTGCGGAAAGAGAGGAAAATGGGAAATGGAAAAGCAAACCGCAGCCAGGAGTGGATGGGAAAGTGCAAGTGGATTGCAATTGATTCTCTGAGCCTAGATTCGAGTCTGGTCAGGAGCATAAAAAAAGAAAATAAAAAATAAATATTTCTTCTTAAAAATTAGCTTAAAACAAAAGCTGAGAGCAGAGCCCTTAGAGAAAGTCAACGAACTGGGAAGTGGGCGAGGAAATGCATTTGTAGGCCTTCTGGTTTGCTGCCAGACGTTGGCTAAAAGCCTGCAAATGGCCAAAAGGCAGGCAGAGTGGTGGCTGGAAATGGAAATGGAAATGCAAGTGCCTGACGAAGAGCCATTGTGGCAGAGCCATTGTGGCACAATAGCCTCTGACTAGACTAGAGCTTTAAATTCCTTGAATGTCGTTAGATCTCTAGAGGTCTATCTTAGTATATATATTACTGTCTTAGTTACGCCCTTTTATTGTTTCTTCCACAAATTAAATTTGTCAATTCGAGCCAATAAACTGCAGACACAGAGGCATTATATGCAAGTACAGTCTGTAACGAAAGTGTAGGGATGCTTTCTGCAGCAACAAGCTTTTTAAAGAGTTGGTTTGGAGACTGTTTTAGGATAGTTGTTCCTCCATTTTAATGGCTTTCAAAGCTTGTCCTTAAATATAATAATTTTTAAATATTATTTTAGGTTTCATAGCCCTATGCCTTTGAAACCCACTGTCTTTGTTAAGCAATATCCAGTGTCCTTTGGCCCTTGGAGACTCGCTTCCTCACTTCTCCTTCTCTGATTCCCAAAGATCTGCCTTTTCTTTTGGGGACTTTTTTTGGGGCTGAAGCTTGTTAAGGCATTTTTACGCTCGTTTCTGTCTCTTTGTGGGGAAATTGCATTTCCTCGATGGTCAAGCCACGCCCCGCCGCTTTATTAAATCAGGATAAAATGTTAGAGTTGAACGAGTCCTGCGAGCAAGTCCTTTTCCCCGTTGTTGCTCAGTAATGGAATCAAACGGAGCAGCAGCAGCAGCAGCAGCTGAAAAGTATGCTTTAAAAAGCAATGCAGCCAAATCAAATAAAAAGTCTCCCCCGATTCGTCGTCCTTCGACTGCTTATTGAAAAATAGTCCGCCACTCGCCCAGAAATCATAAACAACGCCACAGGGTGCAACTTCCCTCAGTTGGCATTTATTGAAATCTCAAGAAGCAACAACAAAAATGTAAAAAAATTATATATGTATTATGGAGAGGAGTATAGAATGTCTATCCCAGGGAGGTGGGGGAGTACAAGTGCGTGTGTATATAATTGCAAGCTCTTAGGGTTGCTTCTCTAAGGGCTGCTTGGAAATTGAAAAGCAAACACAACAAAGGCCAGCGAGTCTGAGAATCAGAGAATCGGAGAATCACTTAAGAAATTCCCCCCGAAAAGCGATTTTAATTCCTCTTGAATGACTGGCGAAGGACAGGTGCGGTGGGAGAAGGGAAAGGGAAGAAGGGAAATTATAATGAAATTGCGGTAAACTGTGTTTAAAATGGTTTTAAAAAGATTATAGGAGAAAGGAAATATTTAAATAATAATAAATCATAAGAATAAATAGTCAAAATTAACAAAAATATAAAATGAACACTTGGAATGAACTTAGAAAATGAACTCTCAAAATGAAAAGTCTTAATTTTTTGTTTAAAAATGATTAAAATATAAAAATATAATAGATATATTAAATATTTTAAACCAAAACTCATCTCTTTTAACAATTTTTACACTTGGAATGAGCTTAGGAAGTGAACTCCCCAAATGAACTCAAGAAATGAATGACTAAGAGAATGTTTTGACATGAAAAGTTTTAATTTTTTGTTTAAAAATGATTAAAATATAAAAATATAATAGATATATTAAATATTTTAAACCAGAACTCATCTCTTTTAACAATTTTTACACTTGGAATGAGCTTAGGAAGTGAACTCCCCAAATGAACTCAAGAAATGAATGACTAAGAGAATGTTTTGACATGAAAAGTTTTAATTTTTTGTTTAAAAATGATTAAAATATAAAAATATAATAGATATATTAAATATTTTAAACCAAAACTCATCTCTTTTAACAATTTTTACACTTGGAATGAGCTTAGGAAGTGAACTCCCAAATGAACTCAAGAAATGAATGACTAAGAGAATGTTTTGACACAAAAAGTGTCATTCTTGGCTTAAAAATGATTAGGTTGTAATAAATTAGGATCTAAAAACAAAGAAATAAAATATAAATTAATGATTTAAATCATAAGTGGCTTTACACTTGGAATGAACTTGGAAAATGAACTCTCCAAATGAACCCAATGGGAAAGCTTGTTTTTAGATGAAAAGTTTTAGTTTTTTGACTTAAAAATAAGTGAATCATAATGATGACAAATAAATAAATTTAAAATTAAATAATTTAAAAAATAATTTATAAATCGTCTCATAAAAGAATACTTCCCCTTCTGTGATTTCTGGTGCGTGACTTTAAGTGAAATGCTCATTATAAAAAGTTTTCACAGGCGATTAGCAAACTGGAGATTTTTTTTGGTCTTTGGTCTGCCATGGTCCTGGCCAGATCCTTGACCAGGTCTGGAAGTCCTCCCCAGCCCCCCTTCCAGCACTTTCTCTGGTCGATTTAACGCCGCGATTTGTCGCAGCGTCTGCAAAGTTTTTCCCGGCCAACAAAAAAGTGGCAAGGGCAAGTGGCAAGTGGCATGAAGAAAAATAAGAGCCAGAAGAAAAGTCATTGTTGCAGCAAGGGGGGTGGTGGCTTGGGGAGGTGTTATGGTAAAATAGGGACGATTTATCATCCATAAGTGGGAATTTATGGGGGAATTGTGAACGCAACATTTAACGCTCAGTCGGGGGAAAAGGACTCACTTAAGGATATGCAGCAAACACCCCCACACAGGACAGGGACAGGAACGGGAGGACTCTGAAAAGATAACAACTTTTCATAAATCTTATAACTTTAAATACTAAACCGTGACTGATGTCCTTTTGTCTCTTATCCTTGCAGACCTTCATAGTTCGCGGCTCCAGCCAGCCCAACACGATGGCCGTGTCAGTGAGATTGCCGCAGGATACAGGTCCTTACATCGAACACTACCTGATCCAGTCGCACGACAATGTCCTGAGCCTGGAGAGCTCGCGGTTCACCTTCGGATCGATTCCCTCCCTGATCGCCCACTACGCCCAGTGCTGCGACGAGCTGCCGGTCCAGTTGATGTTGCCGCGAGTCCTGCGGGAGGCCAACAATCGGAAGAAGCTTTCCTCGCTGGCGCTCCTCGGGCAGGAGTTCTGGAGCTATGCCAGCAGCCCGGCCCTGCTGGGACCACCCACCACTCCGGCCGGCGATCGTCCCGGGAAGCAGGATCATCACCAGAAGCACCTCCTGGACGCCAAGTCGCCGCTGTCGTTGACAGAGACCAGTGGCCTGGGCACGGCCACCTTTTTCAGCGATGTCCTGTCGAAGCCGCCGCCATCGGGAGCTCCGCCGTTGCCGGGAGGCGCCAGTAGCCTGTTCAGTCCCACGGGCAGTGGACCGCTCCTGGGCTTCTTCAGCCAGGCGGGCACCCCCTCGGACACCACCAACTCCAGTCTCAGCTCCTTCACCACCAGTGGCGGCCAGCACTTGCAGCTCCTCAGCCCCAACTCGATCGATTCGGTTATCCTGACCATGTCGCCGGTGGACAATCCGGTCCACTACTTGCCCGGCTGCTCGGCCACAACGCCGTTGTGTCCTCCGGCAGTGTCCTCCAATGCGGATCAGCAGCAGCAACTGAGCACCTTCAAGGTGGTGCAGAGCGGCACGGATCAGGTGGAGCAAGTGCGTCCCCAGAGGCCCAAGCCACCAAACACACTAAATCTGAAGCCAGCGGCGCCACCAGCCCCGCCGGTAAGGTGGTCCAAGCCCCACTCCCCGGACCAGAATGGCGGCAACTTCACGGTCACCACCACGGTGACCTTTTCGATGGAGAACGGAGGCGGCGCTGGCGGGGCGGGGGGAGCGGCAGGCAATGCAGCAAGTGGAAAGTTCATAGAGGTGACCACCCCGGCCACCAGCAACCCCTTCAATGCCCTGCTCAACGGACCCGGCTCCACGTTCCAGACCTTCGCCAAGCGACTGTCGCCGGAGGGCGAGTGCAAGGACACCCTCTCGTCGCAGGGCTCCTCCTCGAACGATGGCCGCTGGCCGGCGGTCGGCTCCCGCAAAGTCCTGGCCTCGCCCCTCACCCCCCTTAGCAGCAACGCCAGCAGCACCACCAGCACCAGCGGCGGCAAGTCCCGCAAGTCCCGGGCCGGTAAGGAGTCGCATCACTACAAGGAGTCGGACATCCTGGAGAGTCCTCCGCCTCAGTACTGCGCCAGTGCGCTGAGCGACAAGATCAGTGACTACGAGGACGTCTGGTCGCACGATCCCAGCGATCGGGCCAGCCTCCTGACCAGCTTCCGGCCCGCCCTGGACACTTTAGGGGGCGTGGTCAACCGGAGACCGGATCTCCTGGCCGAGACACGTAAGTGGAGTGGAAGCTTGAACCCTTTTATCCTTTAGTAACATCCTTATCCCTGCAGCGAGCACCCCCACAGCGGCGCCCCTGCCCCATCTGACGCCCTGCGAGGAGGAATCCCCCGCCAGCCACTGCCCAGCTGATGCAGTTCTCCGGCGACGCTCTGCCCCGATCCCGAGCCGGCCTCTTGCTACCAAATCTCAACACAGCAGCTCCGGCAGGAGCAGGATCTGGAGGAGGAGGAGCTCCCGCTCCCGCTACCAATCCAGCCATGAGCCAATCCCTGACAGCTGCCGAGGACGACGGTGGCGATATCACACCCACAGCCGATGAGGGAGCCGGCAGGAGCAAGCAGGGCAGTCCCTTCTACGCCGAGCCGGCGGATGCACTGCGTCAGGCGGGCCTGACGAGTGGCGCCACCGCCATACTGCGGCGCCAGCACCGCAACCAGGTGCTGCACGCCAGCCAGCGGCACTCGGAGCCCCTGAAGGCCGGCTTCGGGGCGAACAGCGGCAACGGAGCCCTGCTGCAGCCCAGCGAGCTGGAGAAGCTGGCCGGCAGCCTGGACGAGCTGAAGCCCAAGCCGAAGGTGATGCCGCAGACGCAGCCGCAACAGCCGACGAAGCGGGCCAGGAACCGGATCGACCACTGGCAGCTGGACAGCAGCTGGGAGTTCATGGCCAAGCAGGACACCGGGCGCAGCAATGGTGGCGGTGACTACGACGACGCCACCATCGTCGACTGGCAGGAGAAGGAGAACTCGCTGGGCCGGGATCAGGGAGCGGGCAAGAAGCGACCCCCGCTGACCGTTCACCAGATCATTGCCAAGCGGCTGCCGGATCTGAATCTGCCGGAGCTGGTGAGGTGCTCCACGCCGCCGCAGGGCAGCAGCCAGGCTGCACCGCTCCAGCCCCTCCAGATGGTGGGGCAGGAGAAGCCGGCGGGCTGCGACGGTGGCAGCCAGAAGTCATTCCAGAGCCAGAACGGCTGCCGGCTCTCCTCCTACGACAACGTCTTCTGCCAGAACTCCTTCGGAGGCATCGACTCGGCCCAGTCGGACGACGGCACCATATTCTCGGAGCCCTGGGACTCGTCCCAGTGGGACACCTTCCTGCCACACGACGGTGAGTATCGGGTTCTTCTGGTCCTCCTAAGGAGCTTTTAATCTCCAGTTTTGAATCCGTAGATGCCACCATCAACTCGGACACCATCCACCTGTCCAAGTGCCGGCCCGCTCTCTCCGAGGACGACACGATTATCGAGGAACTGCAAAGCACCAAAGACGGCAGCGCCAGCAGCTGCAACCAGGACACCCTGAAGGCCAGCAGGAACGGTGCCGGACACCACAGTGGCAAGGCCAACAGTCGACCCAAGGTGGCCACCATTCTGCGCAATCCCAGTATGCGGGATCGTGAAGTGTTATGTAAGTATCTCCATAGGGATTAGGGGTAGGGGTTCGGGTGGTAATCTCTTACTTAATCCAATGGATTATTCGTAAGACCCTTGCTAGGATCTGTTGTGGATCTATCTATAGTTATGCCCAGTACTTGCAGTAAAGAGTTGATACCTGGTACTTATGGAGGATATAACCAGGGATCTACCATCATCAGACTACCAGATCCAGCCTCTAATCTTAGCTGGAAGTAAATAGTTTATAACAATACCTGTTACTTATAAAATATAATATATTAAGTAATAATATAACTAAGCTATACATCTTCGAGTCCCTATCTCTCAACCCGCATACCATCCTTAGGAGATTCTTCCACAATCTCCACCAGCACTTGACCACCAGCCTTCGCCTGTGGTCTCGTGAGCCTGGAAAGTGGAGTAAAGACACCACATTGATTATAATTCCTGAAGTGATGCCTATTCCGATTCCGATTCGGATTCTGATCAGCAATCAGTTGTTATTGTTGCATCGTCGTCATCATGGCCATCTCCAGTCGAGCAAAACAAAATCACGAGCAGCTGATAGTAACTATATGGAATATAGAATATAGAATCAGTAAGGCATCGTCATCGATTCAGTAAACAAAAATAATTGCAATAAAAATATTGTCGGGGGGGAGCTCACTATAAATAAAGCAAAAAAAAAAAAAAGGGGGATAAGAAATGGGTCATCAGAATTACTCACAACAGACGAGCATGTCGGTTAGGGGTCTGGGAACTACAAATAGATCTAGGAATCATCATCCGGTTATCCATTTCGCAGTTCTTGCTTGGAGTTTAGACTTGAAATATGTCTTTAAACATAAATTAAATCATTTTTAATCAAAAAAAGTGAAAAACTTTGAGGTTATACAACTCTAGACATCAAAAACTGTAAGATACTCGTTACTGAGCACCGTTAGAGCTCTCTATTTGTGCCTGAAACTTAATCATTTCTGATCTTTAAACTAAAAATGCTTATTTAAAAGTGAATTTATTTTAAAAACCTCAAAACCTTTCCGAGAATCTCCTAAAAATTACTCTCTTTTGTAGACCATAACCTCAAAATCTGACATTCTTCTTCTTTCCCGACCTCTGCTTTCCCTACCACTTCTTGTTCTTCCTCCTTGGGGCTATCGTAGTCCAGTTATAACTGGTTTATGGCGATTTCTAGTGGCCGCGGCAAAAGTCGCAGTCGCGATAGGCTGCCGCATCTGCTGCTACTGCTACTGCTGCTGCTGCGGCGGCGGCGGCTTCAGCCTAAGACTACAAAGTCTTGCCGAAATGTTATCTTGTGGCGCGCAACTTCTTCGAACCGAACCCAAATCGGAGGATATCGCCACCGACCATAGCTACGAGCGACTTTAATCGCTTGCCAATTCCGCTGCCTAGCGATTTCTGCAGCGCAGTCACCATCTTTGATAGTAACGGTACTCCAGTAAGAGAGAGAGTATGCGCTTGCAAGTGTGATCTCAAGTTTGACAGAGAGAGAGTGAGTGTGTTGTTGAGAGAGAAAGGGAGCACTCGAGTAGTGCACTTTGGAATGTAAACCGCGACGACGACGACGACGACAGCGACAACGGTTTTATCAGCCAACGCGATTTTTACCGCGCGGAGTTAGAGACTCTGAATGGGATGCGTAATTAATATATTTGTTGATGTTTGTGTGTGGACATATTTGCGGAATGGAATGTCTCAGATGTCGACCTAGACAGAGTCTATTTTTGGGTCAGTGTAAGCAAAGACAAACAAATGCCAACAAAGGTTCTCTCTGACAGATAGTCAGCCAGTCGATGCGTTTTAAAACGCACTCGGAACAGCGGGCGATTTCAATCATCATCGTTGATCGTTTTGGTCCACCCCAATTCCCACGTGCCCTTTTTTTTTTTTTTCTTAATTTTTTATTTCTTTCAATTGTTTGCTCCACTGCGCTGTAAAAGATAAGCGAACATCGGTATCTGGGGAGATCGCCTCGAAACCCACCTGATATCTCCAGGCCCAGGCTAGATACTCTATATAGTGTCTAGAATCTATAGTTCACTGCACTTTCCGTCGGCTGTCAAGGTTAACCCGAACGAGGAACAAGGAAGATCATAGAATGCCCGTTCACAATGGCCCATGGCTCCGTTAACCCTCAACCCTAACCTCAAAACCTCCATCTATTGTAACACTCGACGGAGGTTTTTCCAAATTGCGCATCAGATCAGATCCAAGTCCCAGGCCATAACAACTAGCTGATGCAATCCGCTTCTGTCATTGCATATTTAGCAGAGAACCCATAGAAGGAGTCTCGGCCTGGACGTCCGCCAGCCCGGACTCACCAGCCTAGCCGGCGTGTCTGTGGCGATAAGGAAGTGGACAGCCAAGAGATGGAAGTGGATTAGAAATGCAGAACCAGAGGGAATGAACTGGTTACTAGATGCTACGTATTCTACAGTAAACACTATTATTATATTATTTTGTTTAATAATATTTTAAGAGAGAGGGAGAGAGGGAGTGTTTGGTATCGGGTATCTTATAGTTCTTATAGAAGTTATAGAACTTGAAGACCCTCTATAGAGTTAAGACTCTTCTTTTTAGACTAAAAAATCATCTAAGATATGCTACATACCTACATGTGTAGACATCTCCTAGTAAAACCCATATAGGACTTCCCTAGGATTTCCTAGAAAACCCACTCGAAAAATATCCCATTACTTCCCAAGTCCAAAACTGTTCATTCTGGTTTTTTTTCTATTGACTTTATTGGCCAAAAAGAACATCTGTTCCTCTAATAACACCCACTACCTACGAATCATACTGATTCCCAATCTATTGAGCCGCAAATTCCGCAACACTTGTTTCGGCTGGGCCTCCGATTGATGAATCAGGTGGTACCTGGACTTGGTAGGTGCTTCTGCGGTTAACGGAGCGATCTAGCGTCTTGCGCAACTGTACCTGCGAGCCGGAAATTCCCGGAAAGGACATTCTACCTGGGATATTTTGTTTATTTTTCGGCCTGGGATTAGTAGAAGGTGGTGGTGGGTGGATGGGTGGTTGGGTGGTTGGCTGGAGGTCACAGGCAAATGAGGTCGCCCGGCGGCGGGTTGACACATTTTGCGGCAGCGGCAGAGGCAGCGGCAATTGTCGCTGCTATCTTTGTTTCGCCTACAGTGCTGCCGGCGTCGACGGCGACAGAGGCAGCGACTGAGCGGCGCCGCAGCTGCAACTTATAAACTAATGCATATGAAGTTCAGAATTAGTTTTGCATTGGCCGCGTTTAGAGGAGCAACTTGGACGAGAGACGCCGTCCAACTCCCAGTCGAAAAGATAGTCGAAAGATAGTTTCTCCGCGAGAGGGTCTCAGCCAGAGAGAGAGAGAGGAGGGATTCCCTAGAGAAGCAGCGAGGGAGGGAGAAGAGCCGCCATTGCGTTATCAAGCAGCCGCCGCGTGTGCCGATGAGAAACTTGCGTTTTCGCCAATTCGTATTAGCTGGAAAAAATCGCTACAGGATCTACCATGAGCTGGTTCAGAAAATCGTCGCCTGCACTGTCCGCGAACCGCCCGCACTCGCGGAATCCCAAGCCCTGCCCGGATCTGTCCAAGTCACTGAGCAGCCTGGACGAGCGACGTATCGAACGCCTCGAGCCGGAGGAGTTCTTCCACGATCCGGACCATGTCCGGCACTACAAGGAGGAGGCCCAGTTCCTGAGCATCATGTCCGAGTGGGAGATCATTGAGCATCCGCCGCAGACCAACTACTTCTCGGCGGACTTTGAGGAGGAGCTGCTCCAGCAGAGGACACAGCTGCCGATGGACTCTCGGGAGGAGCTGGCCGGTCCAAAGGACCCTCCGCCTGCAGTGGGGAAGGGCAAGCCCAAGGAGCGACGCAAGCGGAAGTTCTTGGAGCTGCTATTCGTGGACAATATCCAAACGGGGATTGCCCTGCCCCCGGTGGCTGGCACGCTGACGCCGCCGCCATCGCCCACCGCCGCTGTCGTCTGCAAGAAGTCCCGCAAATCCCCGACCAGCAGCCTGTCCAGCACACACAGTGCACCTGCCGGGCCGCTCACCTGCCCCCAGCAGGTCCGCAAAGACTGCCGCATCAACCGGAAACAACTGAAGACTGAGGCACTGGCCGGATCGATAATGGGCGCGATCGGAAAGTGTCCGGCTGGCGAGGACTATCACTCCATGGCAGTGGCCAACGGGTCCCACGAGCTGGATCAGTGCCATCCTGGTGAGCAGAACACCTGTGATCACTACGACATCAAACAGTTCTTTCACCTGGACGAACAGGGCAACATCCTGCTGAACATGGCCCACATTGTGGAGTGCCGGGCGAGGGGACTGTGCCTCCAGGCCCAGTCCCGGCGTCTCTATCGACGCTATCGACGTGGCTGTGAGTGCGCCGACGAGGACTACTGCCGGCGCAGAGGCTGTTGCTATGTCCTGCGCCGTCTCCTTCGCCTGTTGTGTGAATTATTAGCTGGTAAGGATTAGGAATGGGTTCTCCCAGGGAGGGTGGTCCTTTTTAAAATGTTCCGGGTTCCGGTGCTCCGGAAGAAAGTGCTCCTTAAATCCCAACGGATAACTAACCTCCAACCCTTCTGTCTTCCAGGTCACCCCCGCAACAAGATGAACATCCAGAGCAGCGGACCTGGGGACTCCCTGCGCGCCTACACCCTCCAACTGGCCCAGGACCAGACCTCCACCTTCGCCCGCAACATCGAGAACTTCATCTGCTGCACCAAGGAGTCACGGGAGGCGGCGCCCCAGGTGGTGATGCGCAACATGCGCCAGTTCATGAGCGGCATGAAGAACTACCTGGTGAAGCACGGCGAGGGCAAGTTCCACGCCGAACTCGAGTCGGCCAGGTCGAGGCTGAAGGCCGACGAGTTCCTCAACCTCGACTCCATGCTGGAGACGGTGATGCATCAGCTGGTAGTGCTCCCTCTGCGGGAGCATCTCTACGGCATCTTTGTGGATCACTACCAGCGCAGCGGAGCCATTCAGCTGCTGGCCCAGAAGGTCCGGTATGCCAGCGAAAGGGAGACGGCCGTCTTCGGCATCCGGCCGACAGTGACTCCGCCGTCGCAAGCGGCCCTCCGGATCATTGCCAACCTGTTGTTGCGCCTCCAGGAGGCCGAGCTGCCGCTGGACAAGCTGGAGCTCTTCCTCTGCATCATTTCGACGGTGTTCGATGCCACCGGATGTCCACGCGGCCAGCAGCTGGGCGCCGATGACTTCCTGCCGGTGCTCGTCTATGTGGTGGCCAAGTGCGGGTTCGTCGGGGCCGAGATCGAGGCGGAGTTCATGTGGGGCCTGCTCCAGCCGACGCTGCTAAACGGGGAGCCGGGCTACTACCTCACCGCCCTCTGCAGCGCCGTTCATGTCCTCAAGAACTTCAAGGAGCTGGAGTCGGAGAGCGGCGGTGGATCCCTGGACGTAAGTACCGTCCTTTAGAACGGTTTTCTTTCACTTTTTTCCAAAAAATTCACACTTGACGCCTCTGATAGAGGGAAATCTTTTTGAAATCCTAATTTTTTTTTAAATAATTTTTATGTATAATGTTAGCCATAATCTTAAAATATTTCTGCAATTAAAAAATAAAAAAAAAACATTGATTAGAAAACCTTTTTTTTACTGAAAGCGTCTTTAAAGAATCTTAACTAATATCCTTTTTTTTTACAGTGGCGTTCCAGCTGCCTGCCCGCCTGCTCCAGTGTCCTGCGCGTCATCATACCGGACGAATGCAACGGCTCCCTGCAGACCCGGACACTGCCGGTTAGGCCGCACACCACCACCCGGGAGGTGTGCCGGATAATTGCCCACAAGGCCCGGATCACCAATCCCCAGGACTATGCCCTCTTCAAGCTGGTGGACGGCGAGGAGACGCTGCTGACGGATGCGGAGTGCCCGCAGGATGCCCGACTGGCGGCCAGAGGGAAGCACTGCATGCTGGCCTACAAGAGGATCGATGCCAAGATAGCCTGGCCCACTGCCCATCCGGCAGGACACTAGAGTCCCAATAACCCTGCCCTGCCCTGCCCTGCCCTTCTTGCTCACTAACCAAGCATATTTGATTAATAATTTATTATTATTAAATTAAAATATACTTAGTAGCCTGTAAGTAAAGCTAATTAACGCTAATTAGAAAACATCTAATGTGTACTAAAACATCAGTATTGAGTTAAGCGACGTTTTTTTTTATGTCTGGGTCGATGGTACCCCCCTTTTTTTGGCTAATAAATATACTATGCGAATAATACATATAAACACACATATATACGATATAAATACATAAACACTTAGCGAGTAGAGTTGCAAAAATGCACAAAAAAAATATAACGACGATGCGACGAGGTGTTGGGGGGGAGAGTCATCTGAAGGAATCTATAATCTACTAAAGTATATATATTATATGTATGCACATTGTGTGCCACCATGGAGACCAAAATCACAGTTCAACAATCACTACAACAATCAATCAATCATTCTATCAATCAACCAAGAGGTCAGGCATGCCCACTGCAAACAGTTCGGACCAGAACTCTACACAAAAGGCATTTAGGTGTGAATGGGTTTCGTGTTTCGTGTTCTTTTAAGAAGCTACACCACACTGCATTCAAATATTAACCCCTAAATTTTAATATTTATGTAAAACTAAACACTGCTACCAGCCCTCGGTATAAACTACATATAAAAACATAAACCAACATCTCTTTTTTTTGTATACTTTGTAAAATATGTGACACGTAATCCAAATAGCAAACAAATAAATAAATAACCAGAAAAATTACAGAGACGTTTTTATATTGCACCGACATTTTTTTACGTTTTTATTCTCTTAATTCTAAAAAAAAAGCTTCACTTTCCCAACAACTTCAAGCCAAACGTGGTTGTGCCCAAAAGTAGGCTACAAAATCCCAAATTTCCCACTACTCTGACATAAAGTTTTCAGTTCTGGCACATATTTCTTTTGCACTTTGTTCCACATACTTACTCCAGTAATTTAAATTTTTCCAACTTTTTAACGAGGTTTTCCCAATTTCCACATTTTCCCTCCTTCCGAAGAAGATATCTCTGCCGATTCGCATCCGATCGGGAAATAAAGTTCCATTCTGTAATCAGCGAACTAATTAGCCACTTTCCTCTTTCAAATTGTTGCTTAAATATGATTTTAAAATTTTTCGAAATTTTTAAAGGGGTACCCCCATGAAATGTGGCCATTTCGCTATGACCACATTTTTGCTCCTTCCGAAGAAGATATCTCTGCCAATTCGCATCCGATCGGGAAATAAAGTACCATTCTGTAATCAGCGAACTAATTAGCCACTTTCCTCATTCAAATTGTTGCTTAAATATGATTTTAAAATTTTTCGAAATTTTTAAAGGGGTACCCCCATGAAATGTGGCGATTTCGCTATGACCACATTTTTGCTCCTTCCGAAGAAGATATCTCTGCCAATTCGCATCCGATCGGGAAATAAAGTACCATTCTGTAATCAGCGAACTCGTTAGGCACTTTCCTCATTCAAATTATTGCTTAAATATGATTTTAAAATTTTTCGAAATTTTTAAAGGGGTACCCCCATGAAATGTGGCGATTTCGCTATGACCACATTTTTGCTCCTTCCGAAGAAGATATCTCTGCCAATTCGCATCCGATCGGGAAATAAAGTACCATTCTGTAATCAGCGAACTAATTAGCCACTTTCCTCATTCAAATTGTTGCTTAAATATGATTTTAAAATTTTTCGAAATTTTTAAAGGGGTACCCCCATGAAATGTGGCCATTTCGCTATGACCACATTTTTGCTCCTTCCGAAGAAGATATCTCTGCCAATTCGCATCCGATCGGGAAATAAAGTACCATTCTGTAATCAGCGAACTCGTTAGGCACTTTCCTCATTCAAATTATTGCTTAAATATGATTTTAAAATTTTTCGAAATTTTTAAAGGGGTACCCCCATGAAATGTGGCGATTTCGCTATGACCACATTTTTGCTCCTTCCGAAGAAGATATCTCTGCCAATTCGCATCCGATCGGGAAATAAAGTACCATTCTGTAATCAGCGAACTCGTTAGGCACTTTCCTCATTCAAATTATTGCTTAAATATGATTTTAAAATTTTTCGAAATTTTTAAAGGGGTACCCCCATGAAATGTGGCGATTTCGCTATGACCACATTTTTGCTCTTTCCGAAGAAGATATCTCTGCCAATTCGCATTCGATCGGGAAATAAAGTACCATTCTGTAATCAGCGAACTCGTTAGGCACTTTCCTCATTCAAATTATTGCTTAAATATGATTTTAAAATTTTTCGAAATTTTTAAAGGGGTACCCCCATGAAATGTGGCGATTTCGCTATGACCACATTTTTGCTCCTTCCGAAGAAGATATCTCTGCCAATTCGCATCCGATCGGGAAATAAAGTACCATTCTGTAATCAGCGAACTCGTTAGGCACTTTCCTCATTCAAATTATTGCTTAAATATGATTTTAAAATTTTTCGAAATTTTTAAAGGGGTACCCCCATGAAACGTGGCGATTTCGCTATGACCACATTTTTGCTCCTTCCGAAGAAGATATCTCTGCCAATTCGCATCCGATCGGGAAATAAAGTACCATTCTGTAATCAGCGAACTAATTAGCCACTTTCCTCATTCAAATTGTTGCTTAAATATGATTTTAAAATTTTTCGAAATTTTTCAAGGGGTACCCCCATGAAATGTGGCGATTTCGCTATGACCACATTTTTGCTCCTTCCGAAGAAGATATCTCTGCCAATTCGCATCCGATCGGGAAATAAAGTACCATTCTGTAATCAGCGAACTAATTAGCCACTTTCCTTATTCAAAACAATTCTTAAATATGATTTTAAAAATGAAATGTGGGGATCTCGCCATTTCTCGATTTTTCAGGGTTAGCCGTGTTGTGAACCGTTCTTACGACGGTCGAACACCAGGCGCCCAGATACCAGACGATTAATTGTGGTAATTTTTGTGTTGGCGTGACTGGTCACTCTGATTCCGATTGTCATAACAAATCAAGAAATAAACAAAAAGCTAAGATTTAACATGGAAAACTGGACAACTGCGCCAAAAAAAGGCCCCGAGGATAACCCAGAGGATGGAGTTGGACCCCAGAGCGGACCCTGAGCATCAATCGCCGAAGCGATATCAAAACTCTGGAACCAGGGTATCTCGAGGAAATAGATCCCGGTCTAGGACTTTTACCATAAATATATCCAATTCAATCTAATAATCTTGGTTTTTTGTTTTCCCAGGACTGTAGCGATGAGTTCCAACTGCCCCACGTGGTCCAGGACCTAACCCATGGATATGGCTACTGGAGGGTGCTCAACGGGATGGACTCCCGAGGCTAGAAGCCCAAGCCGGATCGGATGAAGGACACAAGTACCAGTAGCTGAAAGTCATCTGCGGACAACGGCGATTAGCACAATCGCCTGCGATCGTCACCCATCGGCTAGGATCGACAGAAGCAACTCTTCGGCCTTCCTTTGCTGCCTGGTACCCGTGAGGGCAGCAACTCTGCATTCCGCCATTCATCCTTCGCGTTAGGGATTCCGCATCGATAGGATATTTACGATAGATGTATCTTAAGATCTTTGTTTAAGTATTATCTTATGATTTATGATAGTTATATGTAGTTTAAGTATGTCTACATCTCCTGTTAAATCTAAAATAGCCATAATCGAAATAAAAATGGTATAAACTGAATATCCTGTGTGTTTTATTCAATGGGAATACGTTTAGGTATGGCATGGTATTAACTTGGTCAAAATCGGATGCAAAATGGCCAAGATATACGAAAAACCCGTTCACAGAAATTGGATGACGTCACAGATATTTGCGGCTGAAAATTTGTAAATTTTGGGCGCTACCAGGTGCGGAGTACTAGGCGAACAGGAATGGCCAGTAGGTGGATTTAGATTTTTGAAACAGTTTTTTGTGAATATCTCGGCCATCTCGCATCCGATCCTGGAATGGGATGGCTCAAAAAATGCGGAAAAACATTCTCCACCAACTTGGCTAAGAAAGATTGGTATTGGCCAAGTTAACGGCGTGGTAAAAACGTGTTTGGCCAAAAACATAACTTTCAGTTGACTTCTTTGTTTATATCTCGGAAATTCCATGGCCGATTTTGAAACAGAATCCCTTTTTTAAATAATCATTTTGAGGTCCTTCGAACTGTTTCGAAAGATTTCGCATCAAAGGATGTTTAGTCCTTGAAATCAAACCAGATCGAATGCATTTAATTTTGAATGTCGGTAACAATTTTTTTAAAGGATATCAAGGATATTATGGTGGAGCTCAAAGGATATTAATATCCTGATCCCAAAAAGGTGCCCCATTTCCAGATCGGTTGGGAAATGACCGAGATATACACTTGCGACACAACGAGAATTAATTAGAATAATCGATTTAAGCCAATTTTATTTTTTCCCACGGTGTTAACTTGGCTAAGACCAGGTCCTGTTGGCCAGTCGATGCGCCTTATTTTTCTGCATTTTCTGAGTTATCGCCATCCAGGATCAGAGGCGAAATGGCCGAGATATTCACAAAAAACAGTTCCAGAAAAATAGAATCCACCTACTGGCCATTTCTGTTGGCCTGGTACTCCAAGCCTGGTAGTGGCCCAAAATCCCAAAAATTTCAGCCGCAAATTCGCGGGGGCGGGTAATTATTTTTCAATTTGAAAATTTAAAAAAGCCCGGGAAGGCGCGGGCGGGATATATTTTTGAATTTAAAATTCAAATATAACGGATCGATTTGTGGATCCTGTGTGGAACTTAAGTGGATCATATGTGGATCCTGTGTGGGACCTGTGTGGATCCTGTGTGGATCCTATGTGGACCCAAGACACGATATATATCGATATACAACCCGCTAAATTTAAATTCAAATTCAAAAAACGATTTCCCGCCCGCGCCTGTGGATCCAAATTCGATCGATATATTTGAGTTCAAATATCAAATAGTTACCCGCCCCCGCGAATTTGCGGCTGAAATTTTTGGGCCACTACCAGGCTTGGAGTACCAGGCCAACAGAAATGGCCAGTAGGTGGATTCTATTTTCTGAAACAGTTTTTTGTGAATATCTCGGCCATTTCGCATCTGATCCTGGATTGCGATGACCCAGAAAATGCAGAAAATTAAGGCGCATCGACTCGTTAAGAAAATCTGGTATTAGCCAAGTTAACACCGTGGGAAAGATAAAATTGGCCAAAAAAGAATATTTTAAATATGTTCCCGATTTCTCGATTATGTATATCTCGGTCATTTTGCAACCGATCTAGAAACGGGGCATCATTTTGGGATCAGGACATTAACATCCTTCGATCTCTACCAAAATATCCTTGATATCCTTAAAAAAAATGTGTCCAGAAAATCAAAACTAAATGAATTTGATTTTATTTGACCTTAAGGATCAAACATCCTTTGATGCCGAAACTTTTGAAGCTGTTCAAAGGATCTTAAAGTCCTGATTCGGAAGTGGCAATCCCTTCCAAAATCGGTTGTGGAATGGCTGAGAGATAAGCAAAGCAGCCAATCAAACTTAATTTTATTGGCCAAAAACAGTTTTCCCACGGTGTTAACTTGGCTAATACTAATAATGTAAGCCAGGCAGGTGGAGCATATTTTTCTGCATTTTTTGAGCCATCTCAATCCAGGATTGGATGCGAAATGGCCGAGATATTCGCAAAAAAACCATTTTAAAAATCGAAATCCACCTACTGGCCATTTCTGTTCGCCTGGTACAGCGGGCCTGGTAGCGGCCCAAAATCCAAAATTTTTCTTCGCAACAATCTGTGACGTCTTTATATTTCTATATACCGCCAACGGCCCATATCTGGGCCATTTTGCATCCTGTTCCCACATCCTGAATAAACCACACACGATATTTTTTAAAGTCTTTATTTATAATAAGAATGTCTTGGGTTATACATGGCACAACATACTCTAACTACAACCTTAAGATAAATATATTGCTTAGTTCTGGATACGCTGATCAGGAGTACGCCGGTCTTCGAAGGACACTTCATGGAACGCAGAGTTTCTGTCCTGATGGGTGTCTGGCACAGAAAGATGCGGCGCAGGGGGTCCTTGATCGAGTAACGACTATGCTGAGATTGCCCTACTCTCGTAGTCCACTGCTATCTTCCTGCTCGCTAGTCCCTATATACCGCAGATAAATCGTCTTTAGATCTCCTACGGCAGCACATTCGTCCTGTTGTCCTGCTGGAATAGAAACCATGGAAACGCACATTTTGGTAATGTTGGTTTTCATGCATATGGATATTTACTTACCCGACAGTGGAACGTCATCAGCTTGGGATACATCCTCTCAGTCGCCTTAGTCGTGTCGTCTGCCGCAGGATTAAAAGATGAGCGTTCTCCCGGTGGCATAAACCAAGGAGGCACTACCCTCGTGGACCACGTGAAAGCAATCGCTTCTACTGCGCAAATCCGAGAGAATTAATGCCTCAGGGTCCTTTTTCAGCCGCAAGATGATCTTTAGGGAAATCTTCATGTCAATTTTCCAGGATCACTCTCATCTTTTTGTTTATTCGTGGCGATTTTTTTCAAAAACATTTTTTGTTTTGCTTATCGATATCAGAGTTACCAGTCACGCTAAAGCACAAAAATACCAAAAATTCATCGATAATAGCTGCGCCTGGTACTAAAAATCAAATATCGATATATTGAGTCGATAATCGTAGGTTCGGTTCAGAACCCGGCTAGCATTTTTAAAATTAAAATTAAGTAATTTTAACTACATTCTAGTTAATTTGGAAGCATTTTGATCATTTCTAATTACTTTCCAAATCATGATGTACCCCTTGGAAAAGTTGCAACTTTCGCCATCTACGCTTTTCCGACACTTTTTGGCGAATATCTCAGCCATTTCGCATCCGATTCCAAAAAGGACTACCATTTATGAATCATGGATATTTTCCTCGTCGATCTGCATCAAAGGATCCTGAAAATTCTCAAATTAAAATTTTGGCGCAATTTTCGGTCAAAATCATG
>JAWNPJ010000020.1:0-114355 GCA_035047585.1 Drosophila monieri
CCCGCAGGTGGACACTCCCAATTACCTGGGGTTCACACTTGATAGGAGGCTCACCTGGAGGCCGCACCTACAGAAGAAACGTAAGCAGGCCTGCGAAAGACTTCGTTCCTTCTACTTCTATGGGCAAACGATCTAAGCTCCGAACGTCTTCGAAGCTTCTTGTGAACAAGGCCATAATACGTCCAATCTGGACATATGGCATCCAACTCTGGGGCACTGCTAAGCCATCGAATGTACAAATCATTCAAAGGTTTGAAAATAGAGCTCTGAGGATCGCCACTGGGGCCCACCCCTTCCACGACAACCACACCATCCACGAGGTCCTGAAGTTCCCATGGGTGAGAGATGAAATCAAGAAAAGCAGCAAGCGCTACATACAGAGGCTGCACGACCACCCAAATCGGAAATCCATCGCCTTGCTGGACAACTCAGAGCAGCCCAGAAGATTAAAAAGGAAGCACCCAATAGACCTCGCCTGTACTTAACATAGATGTAACAGATTTATACTAAACTAGAATAACGGCCTTGTGCTCATACATTTATAGCTCCACATTCTACATTTTGTTAATATACCCTAATGTACCCTAGTCTAGAATTACTTAGTTCAACATGTATTACTAATGATGAGTGAAGTCGATGTAAAACAATTTAATGGTTGTCCGCAACGGACAGTTTTAAATAAAAATATGTACCCTGCTAAAAAAAAAAAAAAAAAAAAGTACGAGTTGAGGAACTCATAATACTTTTTTGGCAGGTTCCTCTTGAGTTTCTCTCTCAGTCCAGGGTGCCAGACCCTGTCAAACGCCTGTTTGACATCCAGAAAGACAGCAGAGCAGTAACGTTTTTCTTCCAAGCTGTCCAGGATTTTTGCCACGATCCTATGGCATTGCTCGGGGGTGGAGTGGAAGCGCCTGAAACCGAACTGGTGATCTGGTATCAAACCGGCCTCGTCCAAAAGTAACAGCAATCTTCGCAGAAACAATCTCTCGAGAATTTTGGAGATTACCGAAAGCAGACTAATTGGCCTGTAAGGGGCAAGGTCAAATTCGGGCTTTCCAGGCTTAGGGATCAGTATAACTTCCGCCTGTTTCCAGCTAGTGGGGAAATGTCCGTTCTCTAGACACGCGTTGTAAATGCTCGTGAGTCTCATTATTCCTGAAGATGGGAGATACTTGACTGCGAGTGCCTCTATCCCGTCATCACCCGGAGATTTCTTGGTGTTGAGCCCTGCCACCTCCTCCTGACCTCCTCCTCCGAGACAGGTTCCAGCTGGCTGAAGTCCGTGTGTGGTTGGGCCAGTACAAAGTCCGTTTCAGCCTTATCCTCCTCCGAGCACATGTTGAAGGGCTTGAAGGCTGCCTCGAGGTGAGCAGCAAATGCGTCGGCTCTCTCCTGATCCGAGCGACACCATCCACCGTCAGATTTTCTTATCTGGGCCACCCTTTGTTTAGGACGCTTTATATGGCGCGTTAGTTGCCACAGATTGTGCTTGGGGTCCCCAGGCTCGACCTTCCGCAGATATTCTTCGAAAGCGCAAGTACGCAACCTTTGCAGGAGCCTCGTAAGCCTTTTGGTTGCTCGATTAAAGGCTCTTTTATCACTGGGATACCTAGTTCGGAACCAGATCCTTCTCCGTCGTCTCTTCTCGTTGAGGAGTGCAGCCACTTCGGGCGACCACAGGTGTAAGTGTCTTTGCAATTTCTTGTTGTTGCATGGAGCCCTAGGGGTAGCAATCAAGGCAGCATTGTGCATCTCCTGCGTTAGATTCACAACAGCGTTGTCGATACCAGTACCCGAGTTGAGATCTGGCTGTGTGCTCCCTATGGCGTTGTCTAGCCATTCAGAGTAGGTCCCGATGTTGGTGCTAGCTCTGATCATCCTGGGTCGAGCGATTTTCTTCTCTACAGGGGTGTTAATGTGGAGTTCCACCGCACTGTGCTGGATACACTTGTATAAAGCAGATCCTTTGGGGTTACTCACCCTCGAGCCCCACCATGGGTGCTTGGCGTTGAGGTCGCCTGCGAGGATGAATTTGTCGCCCAGGTCACCCAGAAGGAGGCCGAACTGGTCTTCGGAAACTCTCTGTTTAGGAGGAATATAGGCCGACGCGATGGTAAGCTTTCCCATTGCAGTGGAGACTGCAATTCTGGCGCACTGGACCCACTCTTCCTTGAGGGTTGCAATCTCGCTGTAATCAATACTGTCCTTGATGATGATAGCCGCTCCTCCGTGTCCTCTTCCGCTAGGATGGTCTGCATGTATTACGTCATAGCCGTGCAATTGCAGGTATGACTTTTGGGTGAAATGGGTTTCTGCTATGAGCAGAATGTCGATGCATTGAGTGTGGATAAAGTGTTCCACCTCAAGCCTATTTTGGACAAGTCCGTTAGCGTTCCAGAAGGCATGCCTACTTGTTGCATACTTGCGAGAGGATGGCACTCATCATTGAAGTTATTCGCTCGAACATATTGTCCATAACTCTTTCTAGCAGGCTTTCTACCCTTGTCATTAATGCTGCCATCTGGTCGGTCTGCGGAATCTCGGGTGCTGTAGTTTGTTGATGTTGTGGCCAAGCTCTTCCTCTGGCTATATCAGCATAGCTTCTAGATGAGGTGTCCACTGTTGGGTAGTGCTGAGGGGGTGGGTACGCTAAGCGGCGTGGTTGAGCTGGGCGTGGTTCCTTAGGAGCCATGCTGGCCTTGGCTTTTTTATAGGCCGGGCAGCCTTTATAGGAGGCAGGATGGGCCCCATGACAATGGACGCATTTTGCTTTTTCTTCCCAGGTCTTTTTGCACTCGCTTGAGCTGTGAGCTTCACCACATTTCACGCAGCAATGCTGCAGTTTGCAGTACCGCTGGCTATGCCCAAAACCTTGGCAACGATAACATTGCGGCACATCGTGGAAATTTCTTGGCGGTTCAACTGTCACTACGGAGTGACAGATCCTTTTTACGTTGAAGACATCTTTGTTGTTCGTGGAAGGTTCGAGGTTCACGAAGAAGATCGGTAGCGGGGTCTTCGAAATGTGCCCTATGGCATTGCGCACATCTCGGACTACGTGACCTTGTCGCCGGAAGTCCTCCTTGATGTCATCGATGTCAGTGGTATGATGCAGACCTTTTACAACGATTCTATAGGCTCTGTCTTCCTTGGGCTGGAACGTATAGTATCTTTTCCCGGCACTTCCCGGTGTGTCTGGTCACACTTCCTTTTTTCCCTTTTACGGACGTGTCAAAATTTTTTCATAAAGAAAAAACGCAATTAAACAGCGTATTGTCAATGTCACTGCCACAAAAATATGTCTGCTCAATGGAGCCGAAGCTCGTGCATGCGATGCAACACAGCACGACTTTCCAAGATGCGTATTTCGGCCGGAAACGACTTTTCACACGGAACGCACGGAAGGCACGTCAGTTCACTTCGGAATCTGGATCGCGACTAGCTATAACATGTGGTCGGCCGATCCTTATTAAATTTTGTATATAAGATATTATGGTCAAAGATACAAAAATTTGTTCATTTTTTCTAGCTTAGCACCGGCAGCAGCGCTGGTGCTGGGCTTATCGGAGCTTTTTTTGTTGCTGTTTTTTTTTTTTCAGTTTTTTATTTTTTTCGCCCGGCTCACTGTCGGAGCTGGACAATTCGATGGCTGGGGCCATCGATACTGGGGCCACACCTCGTGGATGGTGTGGTTGTCGTGGAAGGGGTGGGCCCCAGTGGCGATCCTCAGAGCTCTATTTTCAAACCTTTGAATGATTTGTACATTCGATGGCTTAGCAGTGCCCCAGAGTTGGATGCCATATGTCCAGATTGGACGTATTATGGCCTTGTTCACAAGAAGCTTCGAAGACGTTCGGAGCTTAGATCGTTTGCCCATAGAAGTAGAAGGAACGAAGTCTTTCGCAGGCCTGCTTACGTTTCTTCTGTAGGTGCGGCCTCCAGGTGAGCCTCCTATCAAGTGTGAACCCCAGGTAATTGGGAGTGTCCACCTGCGGGATTGGAAAGCCGTTTAGGTAGACTGTAGGGCAGTTGCCTGGCCGGAGGGAGAATGTGGTGGTGGTGGACTTTTCATTGCTAACTTCAATATTCCACCGCGTTTGCCATCTGTTGAGCAGGTCGAGCTGTGTTTGCATGACGCGGGCGGCAGCCTCTATGGCGCTATCCGAAACGGTCAAAAATGCGGTGTCATCTGCATAAGTTGCAGCCATCAGGTCCCGGTTCTGTAGAACGGGGAGGTCAGCCGTGTATAAATTGTAGAGCAGTGGACCAAGAACGCTGCCTTGGGGCACTCCGGCGTGAACCACTCTGAGCTGTGAGATGGCTTCGCCGCATCTTACCGCAAATTTACGGTCTTCCAAAAATGACTTCAAGAATAGGAAGTATGGTCGGGGGAGGGCTGTCTTGAGTTTGTAGAGGAGTCCAAGATGCCAGACCCGGTCGAAGGCTTGCTTGACGTCCAGCATGACGGCCATGCAGTACTTTTTGGTTTCAAAGGCGTCCAGAATGTACTGCACGACCCTATGGCACTGCTCAGGTGTTCCGTGTCGCCGCCTGAAGCCAAACTGGTGATCAGGGATCAGTCCAGCCTCGTCCAGTACAGGCAATGCCCTATTCAAAAACACTCTTTCGAGTATTTTGGAGAGCATTGGAAGCATACTTATTGGGCGGTATGATGCGAGGTTGGCTTCAGGTTTACCAGGCTTAGGTATCATGACTACTTGGGCACGTTTCCATGAAGACGGAAAGTATCCTATTTCCAAGCATCTATTGTAGATTCTGGTGATTAGCTGGATGCTTGGAGGTTTAATGCAATTGCATTGATACCATCATCGCCCGGGGCCTTGGTGTTGCTCATGATGGAGATAAGCTCGGCTGTTTCTTCAGTAGTGACTGGATGAATCGGGTCGGCATCCTGGAGAGGCTCAGCTAGTAGCCGCGCGGTTTCCGCTGCGTCCTCAGTTGAGCAACGATTGTGGGGCGTAAAGACCTCTTCTAGGTGTTCGGCGAAGGCATTGGCCCTGTCAGTCTCAGATCTGCACCAGATGCCGTCGGTTCTTTTTACGGGTGGGATCCTTTTCAGGGGCCGTCTGATGCTTTTTGTGACCCGCCATAGGTTGTGCTGAGGGTCACCTGGCTCGAGTTGCTCAACGAACCCGTCGAAAGCTTCCTTCCTTACCCTCGCCAGCGTATCCGACAGAAGTTTGGACGCTCTGTTAAGGGCGGTTTTATCTCTGGGGTTCCTTGAAAGCATCCATACTCTCCGGAGTCGCCGCTTTTCGAGCTTGAGCTCTTCGACTTCCGGGCTCCAGAAGTGAATATCTCTGTCGCTAGCTCTTGGGCGGTTGGAGGGTCTTGGTGCAGCTACTGAGGCTGCTTGTTGGATGTAAGCGGTCATGGTTTCCACGGCCGTTTCGATGTCATGAGGAGAGTCAAGAGGCAGGCTGGGGTCGGTGAAGGTGTTTAGGTGAGATTGGTACTTGCCAATATCTGTTGCTTTAAAAATTAGCCTTTTACGGGCTGACCTGAGCAGGGCAGGGCTGTAGAGTGATGTAGAAGCCTGTAAGGGGCAAGGTCAAATTCGGGCTTTCCAGGCTTAGGGATCAGTATAGCTTCCGCCTGTTTCCAGCTAGTGGGGAAATGTCCGTTCTCTAGACACGCGTTGTAAATGCTCGTGAGTCTCATTATTCCTGAAGATGGGAGATACTTGACTGCGAGTGCCTCTATCCCGTCATCACCCGGAGATTTCTTGGTGTTGAGCCCTGCCACCTCCTCCTTGACCTCCTCCTCCGAGACAGGTTCCAGCTGGCTGAAGTCCGTGTGTGGTTGGGCCAGTACAAAGTCCGTTTCAGCCTTATCCTCCTCCGAGCACATGTTGAAGGGCTTGAAGGCTGCCTCGAGGTGAGCAGCAAATGCGTCGGCTCTCTCCTGATCCGAGCGACACCATCCACCGTCAGATTTTCTTATCTGGGCCACCCTTTGTTTAGGACGCTTTATATGGCGCGTTAGTTGCCACAGATTGTGCTGGGGGTCCCCAGGCTCGACCTTCCGCAGATATTCTTCGAAAGCGCAAGTCCGCAACCTTTGCAGGAGCCTCGTAAGCCTTTTGGTTGCTCGATTAAAGGCTCTTTTATCACTGGGATACCTAGTTCGGAACCAGATCCTTCTCCGTCGTCTCTTCTCGTTGAGGAGTGCAGCCACTTCGGGCGACCACAGGTGTAAGTGTCTTTGCAATTTCTTGTTGTTGCATGGAGCCCTAGGGGTAGCAATCAAGGCAGCATTGTGCATCTCCTGCGTCAGATTCACAACAGCGTTGTCGATACCAGTACCCGAGTTGAGATCTGGCTGTGTGCTCCCTATGGCGTTGTCTAGCCATTCAGAGTAGGTCCCGATGTTGGTGCTAGCTCTGATCATCCTGGGTCGAGCGATTTTCTTCTCTACAGGGGTGTTAATGTGGAGTTCTGGTTACACTTGTATAAAGCAGATCCTTTGGGGTTACTCACCCTCGAGCCCCACCATGGGTGCTTGGCGTTGAGGTCGCCTGCGAGGATGAATTTGTCGCCCAGGTCACCCAGAAGGAGGCCGAACTGGTCTTCGGAAACTCTCTGTTTAGGAGGAATATAGGCCGACGCGATGGTAAGCTTTCCCATTGCAGTGGAGACTGCAATTCTGGCGCACTGGACCCACTCTTCCTTGAGGGTTGCAATCTCGCTGTAATCAATACTGTCCTTGATGATGATAGCCGCTCCTCCGTGTCCTCTTCCGCTAGGATGGTCTGCATGTATTACGTCATAGCCGTGCAATTGCAGGTATGACTTTTGGGTGAAATGGGTTTCTGCTATGAGCAGAATGTCGATGCATTGAGTGTGGATAAAGTGTTCCACCTCAAGCCTATTTTGGACAAGTCTGTTAGCGTTCCAGAAGGCATGCCTACTTGTTGCATACTTGCGAGAGGATGGCACTCATCATTGAAGTTATTCGCTCGAACATATTGTCCATAACTCTTTATAGCAGGCTTTCTACCCTTGTCATGAATGCTGCCATCTGGTCGGTCTGCGGAATCTCGGGTGCTGTAGTTGGTTGATGTTGTGGCCAAGCTCTTCCTCTGGCTATATCAGCATAGCTTCTAGATGAGGTGTCCACTGTTGGGTAGTGCTGAGGGGGTGGGTACGCTAAGCGGCGTGGTTGAGCTGGGCGTGGTTCCTTAGGAGCCATGCTGGCCTTGGCTTTTTTATAGGCCGGGCAGCCTTTATAGGAGGCAGGATGGGCCCCATGACAATGGACGCATTTTGCTTTTTCTTCCCAGGTCTTTTTGCACTCGCTTGAGCTGTGAGCTTCACCACATTTCACGCAGCAATGCTGCAGTTTGCAGTACCGCTGGCTATGCCCAAAACCTTGGCAACGATAACATTGCGGCACATCGTGGAAATTTCTTGGCGGTTCAACTGTCACTACGGAGTGACAGATCCTTTTTACGTTGAAGACATCTTTGTTGTTCGTGGAAGGTTCGAGGTTCACGAAGAAGATCGGTAGCGGGGTCTTCGAAATGTGCCCTATGGCATTGCGCACATCTCGGACTACGTGACCTTGTCGCCGGAAGTCCTCCTTGATGTCATCGATGTCAGTGGTATGATGCAGACCTTTTACAACGATTCTATAGGCTCTGTCTTCCTTGGGCTGGAACGTATAGTATCTTTTCCCGGCACTTCCCGGTGTGTCTGGTCACACTTCCTTTTTTCCCTTTTACGGACGTGTCAAAATTTTTTCATAAAGAAAAAACGCAATTAAACAGCGTATTGTCAATGTCACTGCCACAAAAATATTCTGCTCAATGGAGCCGAAGCTCGTGCACGCGATGCAACACAGCACGACTTTCCAAGATGCGTATTTCGGCCGGAAACGACTTTTCACACGGAACGCACGGAAGGCACGTCAGTTCACTTCGGAATCTGGATCGCGACTAGCTTACTGTGGTCGGCCGATCCTTATTAAATTTTGTATATAAGATTTATGGTCAAAGATACAAAAATTTGTTCATTTTTTCTAGCTTAGCACCGGCAGCAGCGCTGGTGCTGGGCTTATCGGAGCTTTTTTTGTTGCTGTTTTTTTTTTTTCAGTTTTTTATTTTTTTCGCCCGGCTCACTGTCGGAGCTGGACAATTCGATCGATACTGGGGCCACACCTCGTGGATGGTGTGGTTGTCGTGGAAGGGGTGGGCCCCAGTGGCGATCCTCAGAGCTCTATTTTCAAACCTTTGAATGATTTGTACATTCGATGGCTTAGCAGTGCCCCAGAGTTGGATGCCATATGTCCAGATTGGACGTATTATGGCCTTGTTCACAAGAAGCTTCGAAGACGTTCGGAGCTTAGATCGTTTGCCCATAGAAGTAGAAGGAACGAAGTCTTTCGCAGGCCTGCTTACGTTTCTTCTGTAGGTGCGGCCTCCAGGTGAGCCTCCTATCAAGTGTGAACCCCAGGTAATTGGGAGTGTCCACCTGCGGGATTGGAAAGCCGTTTAGGTAGACTGTAGGGCAGTTGCCTGGCCGGAGGGAGAATGTGGTGGTGGTGGACTTTTCATTGCTAACTTCAATATTCCACCGCGTTTGCCATCTGTTGAGCAGGTCGAGCTGTGTTTGCATGACGCGGGCGGCAGCCTCTATGGCGCTATCCGAAACGGTCAAAAATGCGGTGTCATCTGCATAAGTTGCAGCCATCAGGTCCCGGTTCTGTAGAACGGGGAGGTCAGCCGTGTATAAATTGTAGAGCAGTGGACCAAGAACGCTGCCTTGGGGCACTCCGGCGTGAACCACTCTGAGCTGTGAGATGGCTTCGCCGCATCTTACCGCAAATTTACGGTCTTCCAAAAATGACTTCAAGAATAGGAAGTATGGTCGGGGGAGGGCTGTCTTGAGTTTGTAGAGGAGTCCGGGATGCCAGACCCGGTCGAAGGCTTGCTTGACGTCCAGCATGACGGCCATGCAGTACTTTTTGGTTTCAAAGGCGTCCAGAATGTACTGCACGACCCTATGGCACTGCTCAGGTGTTCCGTGTCGCCGCCTGAAGCCAAACTGGTGATCAGGGATCAGTCCAGCCTCGTCCAGTACAGGCAATGCCCTATTCAAAAACACTCTTTCGAGTATTTTGGAGAGCATTGGAAGCATACTTATTGGGCGGTATGATGCGAGGTTGGCTTCAGGTTTACCAGGCTTAGGTATCATGACTACTTGGGCACGTTTCCATGAAGACGGAAAGTATCCTATTTCCAAGCATCTATTGTAGATTCTGGTGATTAGCTGGATGCTTGGAGGTGGTAGAAGCTTTAATGCAATTGCATTGATACCATCATCGCCCGGGGCCTTGGTGTTGCTCATGATGGAGATAAGCTCGGCTGTTTCTTCAGTAGTGACTGGATGAATCGGGTCGGCATCCTGGAGAGGCTCAGCTAGTAGCCGCGCGGTTTCCGCTGCGTCCTCAGTTGAGCAACGATTGTGGGGCGTAAAGACCTCTTCTAGGTGTTCGGCGAAGGCATTGGCCCTGTCAGTCTCAGATCTGCACCAGATGCCGTCGGTTCTTTTTACGGGTGGGATCCTTTTCAGGGGCCGTCTGATGCTTTTTGTGACCCGCCATAGGTTGTGCTGAGGGTCACCTGGCTCGAGTTGCTCAACGAACCCGTCGAAAGCTTCCTTCCTTACCCTCGCCAGCGTATCCGACAGAAGTTTGGACGCTCTGTTAAGGGCGGTTTTATCTCTGGGGTTCCTTGAAAGCATCCATACTCTCCGGAGTCGCCGCTTTTCGAGCTTGAGCTCTTCGACTTCCGGGCTCCAGAAGTGAATATCTCTGTCGCTAGCTCTTGGGCGGTTGGAGGGTCTTGGTGCAGCTACTGAGGCTGCTTGTTGGATGTAAGCGGTCATGGTTTCCACGGCCGTTTCGATGTCATGAGGAGAGTCAAGAGGCAGGCTGGGGTCGGTGAAGGTGTTTAGGTGAGATTGGTACTTGCCAATATCTGTTGCTTTAAAAATTAGCCTTTTACGGGCTGACCTGAGCAGGGCAGGGCTGTAGAGTGATACGGCGAAAGCGTTGTGGTCCGAAATGAGATCGACCACTTCTCTGGTTTGGATTCCAGCAGAATCCAGTCCTCCTGAGATTACGAAGTCCAGCACGTCTGGGATCTTATGTGGATCCGTGGGCCAGTATGTGGGTGCCCCTGTCGCGTGACAACTCAGATTTCTGGACTGTATTTGCCTGTACAGTGCAGTGCCTTTCGGGTTCCTGATCCTAGAGCCCCACCAGGGGTGTTTGGCATTGAAGTCCCCGCCAATGATGAATTTGGGACCAAGACAATCAAGGAGCAAACCAAAGTCCTCGACGCTAACGTTGTGTCTGGGTGGGCAGTAGGTAGCAGCAATGGTGATGTCTCCGTTGGTGGTGGTGACCTGAATTTGGGCGCATTGGACCCAGTCTTCTGTGATGGCAGGAAGGGCCTCATATTTTATACTGCTTCGGATCAGAATAGCGGCGCCCCCACGACCTCTGCCGTTACGGTGGTTGGCGGCAATGATGTCGTATCCTCTGATTTTTAAATATGATCGGGTGGTAAAGTGCGTTTCCGAAATTAGGAGAACGTCGGCTTGATTGGTCCTACAGTAGAGTTCGACTTCTGGCCTGGAATTGACCAGACCGTTGGCGTTCCAAACTGTGACATCTAGTCCCGTTTGCATAGGGAGCTGCAGATGGTGGCCATCATTTTGGTCATTTGGCTCATGACCTTCTCCATCATGCGCTCAAACATTGATTCCATTCTGGCCATTAAGGCCATTCTGGACAACGGTGCTGCATAGCCGTTTAATTTGGAAGACTTCTTTATTATTTTTCGCAGGCTCGAGGTTAACGAAGAAGAGGTTCAACGGCTTCTTCGTTCCTTTTTGTGTGGGATTGTGTATGTCCCTGACGTTGTGCCCGTGGAAGCTGAAGCCCTCCTTAATGTCGTCCGGGACAGTGGTGAAGTGAAGGCCTTTTACGACTACTCGGTAGGCGCGTTCGTCTCTGGGCTGAAAAGTGTGGTATCGCTTGTTGTTTTCACTTAGGAATTGCTTCAATTTAGTGTATGTCTCCTTGTTCGGAGTCATAACCCTTGTGGTGTTGTTCATGCTGGTCTTAAAAGTGACGTCAACGTTATCGCCGAGGACGTCGTAGATGGCTTTAGAAAAGGCTTTAATGTTGGTCACGTCTGGTATAAAAATCGGTGGCGGCTTTATTTCCTTGGGGGTCTTCTTGGGAGCGTCGGTCTTTGAAGCCGTTGGAGGAGTTTCTATTTCAGCTTCGGAGTCCGAAAGCTCATCGTCGTCCGAGAGAAGGGCAAAGGAATTACCTTTGAGCTTGAGCTTGGTCAAAATAGCGGCTCTAGCTGCCGCGCTGGTGCTGGGTTTTTCGTCATCCGACTTCTTTTTGGCTGTCTTCCTTCTGATATTCCAAGGCTCGCAGGAGTCATTGGAGTCAGTACTGGCAATTCTACCACTGCCTCTTTTTCTTGGCGGTTGAGTAGATGAACTGGGCAATCCTTGCCAGTCCATCCTTGGGCTTGGGCGCGAATTTGAGTTTTAAAATGAGTCTCGAAATTCGCGCCAAACTACCAAAGTTATCGATAAGATATCGAGTTAAAGTTGATTCGATACTTGGTTGAAACGGTATAAAATGAACCGATAAATATATCGATATATCGATATACCGAACCGGACTCTGCTAGATGTATTTTCAAGACTTTGGCCTCTGGTCACACTTTTTTTTTCTTTTTTTCTCGTCTTTACGGCACTTGTCAAAATTAAAAAAAATATAAAAAAACGCAATTAAACAGCGAATTGTCAATGTGGCTGCCACAAAAATATGTCTGTTCGGTGGAGCCGAAGCTCGCGCACGCGATCCAACACAGCACGACTTTCTTAGATGCGTAGTTCGGCCGGAAACGATTTTACACACGGAGCGCACGGAAGGCACGTCTGTTCACTTCGCAATCTGAATCGAGACTTTAACTCGTACTTGATAGGAAGAAAGTTCAGGGTCAGAAGCGGAGATGCGAGATCTGAGTACAGACCCATTGAAGCTGGAGTTCCGCAAGGCAGTGTACTTGGCCCCATTCTTTACACCATCTACACAGCCGACATGCCCGTTGCTGAAGAGGAGGGCCTTCTAACTGCAACATATGCAGATGATACTGTTTAGCCTAATACTGGCCTCTGCAACCTCGCCAGAGGAGGCTTCTGCATGTCCCCAACGCCAGCTGGACTTACTCGACCCGTGGCTTCAAAGGTGGAACATTGCCGTTAACCACGAAAAATCAGCCCAAACGACGTTCACACTGAGGAAAGGTGACTGTCCTGGAGTCAGTCTAGGTGGCACTCTAATTCCAGCAAGCCCTACACCCAAATATCTAGGTATGACCCTAGACAGGAGGCTCACCTGGAGAACCCATTTGTTGCGAAAACGAAAGCAACTCCAAGGCAAGCTGCGTCAGCTTTACTGGCTAATTGGACGGAGGTCCAAGCTGAAGCTAAGAACAAAACTACTGGTATATAAGACCATTGTGAAGCCAGTTTGGAACTTCGGTATCCAGCTATGGGGGACGGCGAGCCCAAGCAACAGGAACATTATCCAGCTCGCACAGAACAGGGCCCTCAGGACGTTGTCTGGATCCCACCCCTACCACGATAATGCGACTATCCACGATCAAATAGGCGTCCCATGGGTCAGCGCTGAAGTTGGAAGACTCGCTGCAAGATATGTCGATAGGCTGGATCGACATCCAAATCGCCAGGCCATCAATCTGTTAGACAACAGCACTACCACGAGAAGGTTGAAGCGGATTCACCATCTAGATCTCAGGCTAGAGGAGGCTAATTGGCAGCTTTCGTAAAATGTGGCATTTAACCAACTAGATAATCATTGTATCATTGTATTTTTCTTTATGTCAAGGAACAATTGTAACATTTAATTATTGTCTATAACTACGGACAGATTTTAAAAATAACTCCTAATTGATTAAAAAAAAAAAAAAAAAAAAAAAAAATGTTATAGCTGCCATATACCTGATTAATTGGAACGCCATAACTTTGGTGTTTTTTAAGTTCGAGGGTTGAGACTTTCCACAGATATTATCTTTGATTAACATATCTTATTTACGAAATTTCTTAAGGGTATATGAGATATATTCTTATCATTGCCCTAACTTTGGTGTTTTTAAACTAAGAGGGATGAGACTTTCAACAAATATTATCTTAGATTAACATATCGTATATACGAAATTTCTGAAGGATATATGAAATATATTCTTATCATTGCCATATCTTTGGTGTTTTTTAAGTTCGAGGGTTGAGACTTTCCACAGATATTATCTTTGGCCCCAGTATCGATGGCCCCAGCCATCGAATTGTCCAGCTCCGACAGTGAGCCGAGCGAAAAAAAAAAAAAACTGCCAAAAAAATACAGCAACAATAAAAGCCCCGATAAGCCCAGCACCAGCGCTGCTGCCAGTGCCAAGCTAGAAAAAATGAAAAAGTTTTTTTATCTTTGACTTATATATCTTATATACAAAATTTCGTAAGGATCGGCCGACCACATGTTATAGCTGTCATAAACCTGATTAATTGGAAATGCCATAACTTTCGTGTTTTTTAAGTTCGAGGGTTGAGACTTTCCACAGATATTATCTTTGACCAACATATCTTATTTACGAAATTTCTGAAGGATATATGAAATATATTCTTATCCTTGCCATAACTTTCGTGTTTTTTAAGTTCGAGGGTTGAGACTTTCCACAGATATTATCTTTGGCCCCAGTATCGATGGCCCCAGCCATCGAATTGTCCAACTCCGACAGTGAGCCGGGCGAAAAAAAATAAAAAACTGCAAAAAAAATACAGCAACAATAAAAGACCCGATAAGCCCAGCACCAGCGCTGCTGCCAGTGCCAAGCTAGAAAAAATGAAAAAGTTTTTTTATCTTTGACTTATATATCTTATATACAAAATTTCGTAAGGATCGGCCGACCACATGTTATAGCTGTCATAAACCTGATTAATTGGAAATGCCATAACTTTCGTGTTTTTTAAGTTCGAGGGTTGAGACTTTCCACAGATATTATCTTTGGCCCCAGTATCGATGGCCCCAGCCATCGAATTGTCCAGCTCCGACAGTGAGCCGGGCGAAAAAAAAAAAAAAAACTGCCAAAAAAATACAGCAACAATAAAAGCCCCGATAAGCCCAGCACCAGCGCTGCTGCCCGTGCCAAGCTAGAAAAAATGAAAAAATTTGTTTATCTTTGACTTATATATCCTATATACAAAATTTCGTAAGGATCGGCCGACCACATGTTATAGCTGCCATAAACCTGATTAATTGGAAATGCCATAACTTTCGTGTTTTTTAAGTTCGAGGGTTGAGACTTTCCACAGATATTATCTTTGACCAACATATCTTATTTACGAAATTTCTGAAGGATATATAAAATATATTCTTATCCTTGCCATAACTTTCGTGTTTTTTAAGTTCAAGGGTTGAGACTTTCCACAGATATTATCTTTGGCCCCAGTATCGATGGCCCCAGCCATCGAATTGTCCAGCTCCGACAGTGAGCCGGGCGAAAAAAATAAAAAACTGCAAAAAAATACAGCAACAATAAAAGCCCCGATAAGCCCAGCACCAGCGCTGCTGCCAGTGCCATGCTAGAAAAAATGAAAAGCTTTTTTTAAGTTGAGCGCTGCCAACCCGCGTGACCAGGGATAGCAAAAATACCATTTCCAAAAAAAAAATAATACCATCACCAACACCAAGGGAGAAGTTACTATTTTCGGCGAAGGAAATTGATCGAAGAAACTGGAGAAAGTTCTCTCACCAGTAGCCCGCCACTTTCGATTATCGAATGGGAGAGTCCCGCAGAGGAAAAGTTGACACCCTCACACTCAAACTCTGGACCTGGTGGGAGCGGCACTGCTTGCCATAAACCAAATTGTTAAATGAAGCTGTACAATTTTTAATTTGAAAAAATAAATAAACTGCCTAATTTTAAAAATAAAAAAAAAACTAATAAAAAAAAATCAGAAATGAAGCTAGCCGTTGCCCTGGTGACTATCATGGCTTTAACTTTTGCTTCTCTGACCTTGACCGCCGACAATCTCTGATCGTCTCCTGATAATCCTCCAACTAGTTTTGAGAGGCAGCACCTCGCGATCTCTGCCTCTATAGCTGAGATCGCTGCCCGTTTTCCGTTCTTTGGCAGCACTCTGTGCTCCTTACCACTATTGCTCCTACAGAACAAAATTCCTGCACCCACTCGCCCAATGGCCCATGCCTCCACAACTGTTGCATGCCTGCGCCGGGTTCTTGACATGTCCTTGTCTCGGCGTTGCTGCCCATTGCTGATTTGGCTGTTGCTGTTCGTGGTTTGTACCCCATTGCTGGTACGTTTGTTGCCTTGGGCCCCAGCCCAGTGTAGATTCGGTGGTTTGCTGTCAGGGGCTTGCAACCCATTGCTGACTCGGCTGTTGCAGTACCATTTGCCTCTGCCCTTCTATTAGCCATTTCTGCTTCCATCTTTGTCCTGGGGGGCTCTGTCGCTCTGGCGGGTTTTGATGCGGTTCATCCTTCTGCCATTTATTTTCGGTCGCCGGCTGTTTGCTATCCCAGCGTGGATCAATGGAGGCTTGCCTGTTAAACGCCTCTTCTTCTTGGGCTAACTCCTCAAACTCCTCGGCTAGGCCCATTACTTCTTCCAGCGACGCGCATGCATATGGCCTCATAAGATCTTTAGTCCACCTTTTATAAAACTTTAATGGATTATTTCATTTATTGTTTTCCATTAATTTGTTGGTGGATGTTTTAATTTTTCCACTAAAAATTTGTGTTCTTGGCTGCGCGAGTTCCGTTTTTTAATTTAACTTTTATTTCATTAAATTTTATATTTTTAGAACTTTCTATGACGCAGCCCCACGTTGGGCGCCAATTAACTTTGTCCTTATTAATTTATTTAAAAAAATAATAGAACATTTTTTTTTTTATATTTTTGGTGTTAGACTTTTATTTGTGATCGAATTAATACATCAAGACACTTATTATATTTTATTATTTAGGACCGATCGCTACTGCATCCAGGAAAAGACTGACTTCTTAATTCTAAATTCTTCTCCATTAAACCTCGGCCAGAAGCTTTTCTTTTTTAGCTTCCAGAACTTTTCTTTTGTTTTGAATAAAAGCTTATGCTGAAACTGTCGCATCTCGTTGTGAAATTGAATTATGCTGAGCGATGCAATTTGATTGAAAATCGGAATTCAATAATCTGGGCTTCGATCGTCAGAACGGATGCTTGTGTTTACTTTACGATTGTTTGTTTATATCTAGCCAGATGGTCAAGCGCGGCTCTTGAAGTTGTTGAGATTAATTTTTAAAAATTGTTTATTGATTCCATAAGTGGAATAAGCAAAGGCAAACGCAATAAGCCAAGATTCAATTTTAAAATTTGTTTATTAATTCCATAAGTGGAATAAGCAAAGGCAAAGGCAATAAGCCAAGATTGAATTTTTAAAATTTGTTTATTAATTCCATAAGTGGAATAAGCAAAGGCAAAGGCAATAAGCCAAGATTGAATTTTAAAATTTGTTTATTAATTCCATAAGTGGAACTGTTTCATGGGTTGGATAACTTACATATTTATATATATATTTTTTTTTGTCTACATATTTATTTGTTATTGGGTTTCCTTTTTTTGTTTGTTTTTTTTTTTTTGTGTATAATATTATATTTTTTTTTTCATATCTACATATTTTTATTTCTTTTTATTTTTGTTTTTTTTTTTTTTTTTATAATTCCATTTTTTTTCTTATAAATATTTTTTTTTGTTTCCTTTTTTTGTTATTATATATATATATATATTTTTTTTTTTGTTTTCCCCACCTTTTCCCCGATTGTGTGTTTTTTTTCTCTTTTTTTTTATATATTTATTGTTTACTTCCTTTTTTGTTTTCTCTTTTTTTTATTTCCTAAAAAAAAAAATTTTCTTTTTTCATTGTTTTTGCCCGCTATTTGCGGGTGACGCGCACTCCGCTCGAGCCCCCGCGCACCCGAAAACATCCGCCGCCGATCTGCCACACCACACTCCAGCGGCCCGTCTTCTTCCGCCGTCGCCTCTCCTCCTCCTCCACTTTGAGGCGCAGCTCCGGCGACCTGCGCAGCTCCCTGCTGCACGTGCACCTCCCGCCTGCCGCTTTTTTCAACATCGCGGCGCGATGCACTGCCCCTTCGGCTCTCCTCCGCCGGGCCGCTTCCTCAGCCATCGCCGTGGTCAATTTTAGCCTGGCCCTCGCCAGCGCCAGTGCTACCTCCAACTCCTCCTTCTCCCGGGTACTCCGCTGTCTTCGACGAAGCGCCGCCAGCTCCTCGCTCGGCTGACTACCGGGATCCACCGTCCTCCCGGTGCTCTCCCGGTCATGGCCCGCACGACCCTCCTTGTAGCCCGGATCCTCCGGACATCCCATCCGGGCACGCCGACGATCTCCACATCGCTCTCGTCCGACGACACGATTGGTGTTGTGCACGGTGACTCCATTGTAAAAAGGAAGGCCGGCCGGAGCCCATTCCCGCCTTTTTATAGGCCTACATTTAGGCCGCCTGGAATAGTTCCGTTCCGGAATAGCGGCTCCTATGCCCAGTTCTGTAATTCTGCTTTTCCGTTTCGTTGCACACATTATCCTCTTTATGATGGCACATGTTTCCTTTGGGTTTCTCCTTTTTATTTTTGTTTTTCTGTTTGATTATGCCTGCCGCGCCGACTCCTCTGCTTGGGCTTTTAGTTCGCTTATGTGTGCCCTCCTTTCTTTCTTTGTACCGCTGCGACGTTGCACAACAATAACTGGCGATATGAACATCGCCACCGTTTATGGCCCGCCGTATCTTGGCGCTAATTTCGCCGCGAACCCTTCAGATGCTTTTGATAGATGGTGCTCTTTTGCCCATACTATGTCACCAATTTTTGGGCTCCACTGCCGCCTCCTCAGATTGTAGTGCCTTGCTTGCTCCTGCGCCGCTCTCTCCATGTTTGTGGTTTGTGATGCTCCCCAATGCCTCTACATCGTATAACGCCTTCGGCATTCTCGGCTCTCTGCCTTGGGTTATGAAACATGGCGAGTATCCCGTCGAGTCGGACACCTATTGGGACCGGCATTGCACTGGCAACAGGCCAGCCCACCGCGCAATTGCGCCCCTCCCCGGAAAAAAACCTACGCCCCAGTCATCAAATTGTCCAGCTCCGACAGTGAGCCGGGCGAAAAAAACAAAAAACTGCCAAAAAAAATACAGCAACAATAAAAGCCCCGATAAGCCCAACACCAGCGCTGCTGCTCGTGCCAAGCTAGAAAAAATGAAAAAAATTTTTTATCTTTGACCATAATATCTTATATACAAAATTTCATAAGGATCGGCCGACCACATGTTATAGCTTGTCTCGATTAAACTTGTTTCATCTTTTTCTTCACTATCATGATTTATAAATTTTTCTGTTTTTCCATTATACTCCAAAACTCCCTTCTCTGTATTTATTATAGCTCCAATTTTTCTTAATAAGTTAATTCCAATTAGAAGATCTGATTCCAACACTTCTATTTCATAAAACAAATGTCTTGTTTCGAATATATTTATATAATGGAAAATACTGCTGACTGTGAATTTTGTAAAGGCTCATTACAGTCTCTGCTGCTTCTCTCCAACCTACGTATTGTGTTGGCTCTCCGGTAAACTCCGGTAATGATTTGATTACTTCTAGAGTTGTTTCACATTTAACATTAGGGTCGACCTCTTGAAGTTTATAGTCTTCTACAATATTTGTTTCTTAAATTATCTTTAATTCTATCCCTTCTATTTTTTTGTTCACTTCACTCAATTGGACACTAATTAATCTGTTAATTAATTCTACCGTTAAATTACTGGATGTAGCTAAGCTACCTGCAGAAAAATTAGCCGAACCTCCAGTTGCCATGGTTACGTTAAGTTCACTGAAACTATCTATTAAATTTTCCATATTGTTTTTTTTATTTTTTTTTTATTGTGTTTTTGCTCTGATCCTTTTTTATCTATCTTAAAATTTATAGAACTTACTAAAAATTATAATTAAATTTGGGGATGTTCTGCAAATCTTCCTTCCGTCTTTGGATTTTCTTGGTAGTTTTTACGGTAGAGGGTGGTTTCATTGGTTTTGTTTTTTCAAATATGTTATGCCGCTTCGAATTTTTCTTTTATAAGTGTCTTGATGTTTAATTTTTTGATCTTTAGTCCACCTTTTATAAAACTTTAATGGATTATTTCATTTATTGTTTTCCATTAATTTGTTGGTGGATGTTTTAATTTTTCCACTAAAAATTTGTGTTCTTGGCTGCGCGAGTTCCGTTTTTTAATTTAACTTTTATTTCATTAAATTTTATATTTAATATATATATTTGGGCGCCAATTAACTTTGTCCTTATTAATTTATTTAAAAAAATAATAGAACATTTTTTATTTTATATTTTTGGTGTTAGACTTTTATTTGTGATCGAATTAATACATCAAGACACTTATTATATTTTATTATTTAGGACCGATCGCTACTGCATCCAGGAAAAGACTGACTTCTTAATTCTAAATTCTTCTCCATTAAACCTCGGCCAGAAGCTTTTCTTTTTTAGCTTCCAGAACTTTTCTTTTGTTTTGAATAAAAGCTTATGCTGAAACTGTCGCATCTCGTTGTGAAATTGAATTATGCTGAGCGATGCAATTTGATTGAAAATCGGAATTCAATAATCTGGGCTTCGATCGTCAGAACGGATGCTTGTGTTTACTTTACGATTGTTTGTTTATATCTAGCCAGATGGTCAAGCGCGGCTCTTGAAGTTGTTGAGATTAATTTTTAAAAATTGTTTATTGATTCCATAAGTGGAATAAGCAAAGGCAAACGCAATAAGCCAAGATTCAATTTTAAAATTTGTTTATTAATTCCATAAGTGGAATAAGCAAAGGCAAAGGCAATAAGCCAAGATTGAATTTTTAAAATTTGTTTATTAATTCCATAAGTGGAATAAGCAAAGGCAAAGGCAATAAGCCAAGATTGAATTTTAAAATTTGTTTATTAATTCCATAAGTGGAACTGTTTCATGGGTTGGATAACTTACATATTTATATATATATTTTTTTTTGTCTACATATTTATTTGTTATTGGGTTTCCTTTTTTTGTTTGTTTTTTTTTTTTGTGTATAATATTATATTTTTCTTTTCATATCTATATATTTTTATTTCTTTTTATTTTTGTTTTTTTTTTTTTTTTATAATTCCATTTTTTTTCTTATAAATATTTTTTTTTGTTTCCTTTTTTTGTTATTATATATATATATATATTTTTTTTTTTGTTTTCCCCCCTTTTCCCCGATTGTGTGATTTTTTTTTCTCTTTTTTTTTATATATTTATTGTTTACTTCCTTTTTTGTTTTCTCTTTTTTTTATTTCCTAAAAAAAAAATTTTCTTTTTTCTTTGTTTTTGCCCGCTATTTGCGGGTGACGCGCACTCCGCTCGAGCCCCCGCGCACCCGAAAACATCCGCCGCCGATCTGCCACACCACACTCCAGCGGCCCGTCTTCTTCCGCCGTCGCCTCTCCTCCTCCTCCACTTTGAGGCGCAGCTCCGGCGACCAGGCCTCTTGCGGGACTGCTCCTCCGCCTCCTGCCGAGTTCGTCCGCTTCAGAATTGGCCTCGGCGGCCTCTTCCCCGGGCAGGACGCCTGCCTTTCTAACGCCGGGCTTGCTGGGGTTGGCCATACCCATGGCCCGCGAGTCCACGGCTCCGGGTCCTCCTCTCTCTCCTGGGGGTGCGGGGTGGGTGGCCTTGCCGGCTGCGGCCCCGTCATCCGCCTGATCCTCGCGTCGAGCTCCTCCTTTTTGGCCCACCTGATTCGCCGGGTGGCCCTGCTGCACGTGCACCTCCCGCCTGCCGCTTTTTTCAACATCGCGGCGCGATGCACTGCCCCTTCGGCTCTCCTCCGCCGGGCCGCTTCCTCAGCCATCGCCGTGGTCAATTTTAGCCTGGCCCTCGCCAGCGCCAGTGCTACCTCCAACTCCTCCTTCTCCCGGGTACTCCGCTGTCTTCGACGAAGCGCCGCCAGCTCCTCGCTCGGCTGACTACCGGGATCCACCGTCCTCCCGGTGCTCTCCCGGTCATGGCCCGCACGACCCTCCTTGTAGCCCGGATCCTCCGGACATCCCATCCGGGCACGCCGACGATCTCCACATCGCTCTCGTCCGACGACACGATTGGTGTTGTGCACGGTGACTCCATTGTAAAAAGGAAGGCCGGCCGGAGCCCATTCCCGCCTTTTTATAGGCCTACATTTAGGCCGCCTGGAATAGTTCCGTTCCGGAATAGCGGCTCCAATGCCCAGTTCTGTAATTCTGCTTTTCCGTTTCGTTGCACACATTATCCTCTTTATGATGGCACCAGCGCTGCTGCTCGTGCCAAGCTTTTTCTCTTTTTTTTTATATATTTATTGTTTACTTCCTTTTTTGTTTTCTCTTTTTTTTATTTCCTAAAAAAAAAATTTTCTTTTTTCATTGTTTTTGCTCGCTATTTGCGGGTGACGCGCACTCCGCTCGAGCCCCCGCGCACCCGAAAACATCCGCCGCCGACCGATCTGCCACACCACACTCCAGCGGCCCGTCTTCTTCCGCCGTCGCCTCTCCTCCTCCTCCACTTTGAGGCGCAGCTCCGGCGACCAGGCCTCTTGCGGGACTGCTCCTCCGCCTCCTGCCGAGTTCGTCCGCTTCAGAATTGGCCTCGGCGGCCTCTTCCCCGGGCAGGACGCCTGCCTTTCTAACGCCGGGCTTGCTGGGGTTGGCCATACCCATTGCCCGCGAGTCCACGGCTCCGGGTCCTCCTCTCTCTCCTGGGGGTGCGGGGTGGGTGGCCTTGCCGGCTGCGGCCCCGTCATCCGCCTGATCCTCGCGTCGAGCTCCTCCTTTTTGGCCCACCTGATTCGCCGGGTGGCCCTGCTGCACGTGCACCTCCCGCCTGCCGCTTTTTTCAACATCGCGGCGCGATGCACTGCCCCTTCGGCTCTCCTCCGCCGGGCCGCTTCCTCAGCCATCGCCGTGGTCAATTTTAGCCTGGCCCTCGCCAGCGCCAGTGCTACCTCCAACTCCTCCTTCTCCCGGGTACTCCGCTGTCTTCGACGAAGCGCCGCCAGCTCCTCGCTCGGCTGACTACCGGGATCCACCGTCCTCCCGGTGCTCTCCCGGTCATGGCCCGCACGACCCTCCTTGTAGCCCGGATCCTCCGGACATCCCATCCGGGCACGCCGACGATCTCCACATCGCTCTCGTCCGACGACACGATTGGTGTTGTGCACGGTGACTCCATTGTAAAAAGGAAGGCCGGCCGGAGCCCATTCCCGCCTTTTTTATAGGCCTACATTTAGGCCGCCTGGAATAGTTCCGTTCCGGAATAGCGGCTCCTATGCCCAGTTCTGTAATTCTGCTTTTCCGTTTCGTTGCACACATTATCCTCTTTATGATGGCACATGTTTCCTTTGGGTTTCTCCTTTTTATTTTTGTTTTTCTGTTTGATTATGCCTGCCGCGCCGACTCCTCTGCTTGGGCTTTTAGTTCGCTTATGTGTGCCCTCCTTTCTTTCTTTGTACCGCTGCGACGTTGCACAACAATAACTGGCGATATGAACATCGCCACCGTTTATGGCCCGCCGTATCTTGGCGCTAATTTCGCAGCGAACCCTTCAGATGCTTTTGATAGATGGTGCTCTTTTGCCCATACTATGTCACCAATTTTTGGGCTCCACTGCCGCCTCCTCAGATTGTAGTGCCTTGCTTGCTCCTGCGCCGCTCTCTCCATGTTTGTGGTTTGTGATGCTCCCCAATGCCTCTACATCGTATAACGCCTTCGGCATTCTCGGCTCTCTGCCTTGGGTTATGAAACATGGCGAGTATCCCGTCGAGTCGGACACCTATTGGGACCGGCATTGCACTGGCAACAGGCCAGCCCACCGCGCAATTGCGCCCCTCCCCGGAAAAAAACCTACGCCCCAGTCATCAAATTGTCCAGCTCCGACAGTGAGCCGGGCGAAAAAAACAAAAAACTGCCAAAAAAAATACAGCAACAATAAAAGCCCCGATAAGCCCAACACCAGCGCTGCTGCTCGTGCCAAGCTAGAAAAAATGAAAAAAATTTTTTATCTTTGACCATAATATCTTATATACAAAATTTCATAAGGATCGGCCGACCACATGTTATAGCTTGTCTCGATTAAACTTGTTTCATCTTTTTCTTCACTATCATGATTTATAAATTTTTCTGTTTTTCCATTATACTCCAAAACTCCCTTCTCTGTATTTATTATAGCTCCAATTTTTCTTAATAAGTTAATTCCAATTAGAAGATCTGATTCCAACACTTCTATTTCATAAAACAAATGTCTTGTTTCGAATATATTTATATAATGGAAAATACTGCTGACTGTGAATTTTGTAAAGGCTCATTACAGTCTCTGCTGCTTCTCTCCAACCTACGTATTGTGTTGGCTCTCCGGTAAACTCCGGTAATGATTTGATTACTTCTAGAGTTGTTTCACATTTAACATTAGGGTCGACCTCTTGAAGTTTATAGTCTTCTACAATATTTGTTTCTTAAATTATCTTTAATTCTATCCCTTCTATTTTTTTGTTCACTTCACTCAATTGGACACTAATTAATCTGTTAATTAATTCTACCGTTAAATTACTGGATGTAGCTAAGCTACCTGCAGAAAAATTAGCCGAACCTCCAGTTGCCATGGTTACGTTAAGTTCACTGAAACTATCTATTAAATTTTCCATATTGTTTTTTTTATTTTTTTTTTTATTGTGTTTTTGCTCTGATCCTTTTTTATCTATCTTAAAATTTATAGAACTTACTAAAAATTATAATTAAATTTGGGGATGTTCTGCAAATCTTCCTTCCGTCTTTGGATTTTCTTGGTAGTTTTTACGGTAGAGGGTGGTTTCATTGGTTTTGTTTTTTCAAATATGTTATGCCGCTTCGAATTTTTCTTTTATAAGTGTCTTGATGTTTAATTTTTTGATCTTTAGTCCACCTTTTATAAAACTTTAATGGATTATTTCATTTATTGTTTTCCATTAATTTGTTGGTGGATGTTTTAATTTTTCCACTAAAAATTTGTGTTCTTGGCTGCGCGAGTTCCGTTTTTTAATTTAACTTTTATTTCATTAAATTTTGTATTTAATATATATATTTGGGCGCCAATTAACTTTGTCCTTATTAATTTATTTAAAAAAATAATAGAATATTTTTTTTTTATATTTTTGGTGTTAGACTTTTATTTGTGATCGAATTAATACATCAAGACACTTATTATATTTTATTATTTAGGACCGATCGCTACTGCATCCAGGAAAAGACTGACTTCTTAATTCTAAATTCTTCTCCATTAAACCTCGGCCAGAAGCTTTTCTTTTTTAGCTTCCAGAACTTTTCTTTTGTTTTGAATAAAAGCTTATGCTGAAACTGTCGCATCTCGTTGTGAAATTGAATTATGCTGAGCGATGCAATTTGATTGAAAATCGGAATTCAATAATCTGGGCTTCGATCGTCAGAACGGAAGCTTGTGTTTACTTTACGATTGTTTGTTTATATCTAGCCAGATGGTCAAGCGCGGCTCTTGAAGTTGTTGAGATTAATTTTTAAAAATTGTTTATTGATTCCATAAGTGGAATAAGCAAAGGCAAACGCAATAAGCCAAGATTCAATTTTAAAATTTGTTTATTAATTCCATAAGTGGAATAAGCAAAGGCAAAGGCAATAAGCCAAGATTGAATTTTTAAAATTTGTTTATTAATTCCATAAGTGGAATAAGCAAAGGCAAAGGCAATAAGCCAAGATTGAATTTTAAAATTTGTTTATTAATTCCATAAGTGGAACTGTTTCATGGGTTGGATAACTTACATATTTATATATATATTTTTTTTTGTCTACATATTTATTTGTTATTGGGTTTCCTTTTTTTGTTTGTTTTTTTTTTTTTGTGTATAATATTATATTTTTCTTTTCATATCTATATATTTTTATTTCTTTTTATTTTTGTTTTTTTTTTTTTTATAATTCCATTTTTTTTCTTATAAATATTTTTTTTTGTTTCCTTTTTTTGTTATTATATATATATATATATTTTTTTTTTGTTTTCCCCCCCTTTTCCCCGATTGTGTGATTTTTTTTCTCTTTTTTTTTATATATTTATTGTTTACTTCCTTTTTTGTTTTCTCTTTTTTTTTTATTTCCTAAAAAAAAAATTTTCTTTTTTCATTGTTTTTGCCCGCTATTTGCGGGTGACGCGCACTCCGCTCGAGCCCCCGCGCACCCGAAAACATCCGCCGCCGATCTGCCACACCACATTCCAGCGGCCCGTCTCCTTCCGCCGTCGCCTCTGCTCCTCCTCCACTTTGAGGCGCAGCTCCGGCGACCAGGCCTCTTGCGGGACTGCTCCTCCGCCTCCTGCCGAGTTCGTCCGCTTCAGAATTGGCCTCGGCGGCCTCTTCCCCGGGCAGGACGCCTGCCTTTCTAACGCCGGGCTTGCTGGGGTTGGCCATACCCATGGCCCGCGAGTCCACGGCTCCGGGTCCTCCTCTCTCTCCTGGGGGTGCGGGGTGGGTGGCCTTGCCGGCTGCGGCCCCGTCATCCGCCTGATCCTCGCGTCGAGCTCCTCCTTTTTGGCCCACCTGATTCGCCGGGTGGCCCTGCGCACGTGCACCTCCCGCCTGCCGCTTTTTTCAACATCGCGGCGCGATGCACTGCCCCTTCGGCTCTCCTCCGCCGGGCCGCTTCCTCAGCCATCGCCGTGGCCAATTTTAGCCTGGCCCTCGCCAGCGCCAGTGCTACCTCCAACTCCTCCTTCCCCCGGGTACTCCGCTGTCTTCGACGAAGCGCCGCCAGCTCTTCGCTCGGCTGACTACCGGGATCCACCGTCCTCCCGGTGCTCTCCCGGTCATGGCCCGCACGACCCTCCTTGTAGCCCGGATCTCCGGAATCATGGGACGCCGACGATTAATGTGTCGACGACAGATTGGTGTTGTGAGGTGACTCATTGTAAAAGGAAGGCCGGCCGGAGCCATTGTTTTTATAGGTAATTTAGGCGTGAATAGTTGTTGGATAGGGCTCTATGAGTTTGTATTTGTTTTGTTTGTTGTTTTTTTTGATGGACCAGCGTGTGTCGTGAGTTTTTTTTTTTTTTTTTTTATTGTTTACTTTTTTTTGTTTTCTTTTTTTTATTTCCTAAAAAAAAATTTTCTTTTTTCATTGTTTTTGCTCGCTATTTGCGGGTGACGCGCACTCCGCTCGAGCCCCCGCGCACCCGAAAACATCCGCCGCCGATCTGCCCACCACACTCCAGCGGCCCGTCTTCTTCCGCCGTCGCCTCTCCTCCTCCTCCACTTTGAGGCGCAGCTCCGGCGACCAGGCCTCTTGCGGGACTGCTCCTCCGCCTCCTGCCGAGTTCGTCCGCTTCAGATTGGCCTCGGCGGCCTCTTCCCGGGCAGGACGCCTGCCTTTCTAACGCCGGGCTTGCTGGGGTTGGCCATACCCATTGCCCGCGAGTCCACGGCTCCGGGTCCTCTCTCTCTCCTGGGGGTGCGGGGTGGGTGGCCTTGCCGGCTGCGGCCCCGTCATCCGCCTGATCCTCGCGTCGAGCTCCTCCTTTTGGCCCACCTGATTCGCCGGGTGGCCCTGCTGCACGTGCACCTCCCGCCTGCCGCTTTTTTCAACATCGCGGCGCGATGCACTGCCCTTCGGCTCTCCTCCGCCGGGCCGCTTCCTCAGCCATCGCCGTGGTCAATTTTAGCCTGGCCCTCGCCAGCGCCAGTGCTACCTCCAACTCCTCCTTCTCCCGGGTACTCCGCTGTCTTCGACGAGCGCCGCCAGCTCCTCGCTCGGCTGACTACCGGGATCCACCGTCCTCGGTGCTCTCCCGGTCATGGCCCGCACGACCCTCCTTGTAGCCCGGATCCTCCGGACATCCCATCCGGGCACGCCGACGATCTCCCATCGCTCTCGTCCGACGACACGATTGGTGTTGTGCACGGTGACTCCATTGTAAAAGGAAGGCCGGCCGGAGCCCATTCCCGCCTTTTTTGGCCTACATTTAGGCCGCTGGATAGTTCCGTTCCGGAATAGCGGCTCTTGCCCAGTTCTGTAATTCTGCTTTTCCGTTTCGTTGCCACATTTCCTCTTTATGATGGCACTGTTTCCTTTGGGTTTCTCCTTTTTATTTTTGTTTTTCTGTTTGATTATGCCTGCCGCGCCGACTCCTCTGCTTGGGCTTTTAGTTCGCTTATGTGTGCCCTCCTTTCTTTCTTTGTACCGCTGCGACGTTGCCAACTAACTGGCGATTGACATCGCCACCGTTTATGGCCCGCCGTTCTTGGCGCTATTTCGCGCGACCCTTCAGTGTTTTGATAGAGGTGCTCTTTTGCCCATCTTGTCACCAATTTTTGGGCTCCACTGCCGCCTCCTCAGATTGTGTGCCTTGCTTGCTCCTGCGCCGCTCTCTCCTGTTTGTGGTTTGTGATGCTCCCCATGCCTCTACTCGTTAACGCCTTCGGCATTCTCGGCTCTCTGCCTTGGGTTATGAAACATGGCGAGTATCCCGTCGAGTCGGACACCTATTGGGACCGGCATTGCACTGGCAACAGGCCAGCCCACCGCGCAATTGCGCCCCTCCCCGGAAAAACCTACGCCCCAGTCATCAAATTGTCCAGCTCCGACAGTGAGCCGGGCGAAAAAAACAAAAAACTGCCAAAAAATACAGCAACAATAAAAGCCCCGATAAGCCCAACACCAGCGCTCTCTCGTGCCAAGCTAGAAAAAATGAAAAAATTTTTTATCTTTGACCTTTCTTTTACAAAATTTCATAAGGATCGGCGACCACTGTTATAGCTTGTCTCGATTAAACTTGTTTCATCTTTTTCTTCACTATCATGATTTTAATTTTTCTGTTTTTCCATTATACTCCAAAACTCCCTTCTCTGTTTTTTTGCTCCAATTTTTCTTAATAAGTTATTCCAATTAGAAGATCTGATTCCAACACTTCTTTTCATAAAACAAATGTCTTGTTTCGAATATATTTTATAATGGAAAATACTCTGACTGTGAATTTTGTAAAGGCTCATTACAGTCTCTGCTGCTTCTCTCCAACCTACGTTTGTGTTGGCTCTCCGTAAACTCCGGTTGATTTGATTACTTCTAGAGTTGTTTCACTTTAACTTAGGGTCGACCTCTTGAAGTTTATAGTCTTCTACAATTTTGTTTCTTAATTATCTTTAATTCTATCCCTTCTATTTTTTTGTTCACTTCACTCAATTGGACACTAATTAATCTTTAATTAATTCTACCGTTAAATTACTGGATGTAGCTAAGCTACCTGCAGAAATTAGCCGAACCTCCAGTTGCCATGGTTTCGTTAAGTTCACTGAAACTTCTATTAAATTTTCCTTTGTTTTTTTTTTTTTTTTTTTTGTGTTTTTGCTCTGATCCTTTTTTTCTATCTTAAATTTATAGACTTACTAAAATTTTTAAATTTGGGGATGTTCTGCAAATCTTCCTTCCGTCTTTGGATTTTCTTGGTGTTTTTACGGTGAGGGTGGTTTCTTGGTTTTGTTTTTTCAATATGTTATGCCGCTTCGAATTTTTCTTTTTAAGTGTCTTGATGTTTAATTTTTTGATCTTTAGTCCACCTTTTATAAACTTTAATGGATTTTTCATTTATTGTTTTCCATTAATTTTTGGTGGATGTTTTAATTTTTCCACTAAAATTTGTGTTCTTGGCTGCGCGAGTTCCGTTTTTATTTAACTTTTATTTCTTAAATTTTTTTTAATTTTTTTGGGCGCCAATTAACTTTGTCCTTTTAATTTTTTAAAAATAATGAATATTTTTTATTTTATATTTTTGGTGTTAGACTTTTATTTGTGATCGAATTAATCTCAAGACATTATTATTTTTATTATTTAGGACCGATCCTACTCATCCAGGAAAAGACTGACTTTTAATTCTAAATTCTTCTCCATTAAACCTCGGCCAGAAGCTTTTCTTTTTAGCTTCCAGAACTTTTCTTTTGTTTTGAATAAAAGCTTATGCTGAAACTGTCGCATCTCGTTGTGAAATTGAATTATGCTGAGCGATGCAATTTGATTGAAAATCGGAATTCAATAATCTGGGCTTCGATCGTCAGAACGGAAGCTTGTGTTTACTTTACGATTGTTTGTTTATATCTAGCCAGATGGTCAAGCGCGGCTCTTGAAGTTGTTGAGATTAATTTTTAAAAATTGTTTATTGATTCCATAAGTGGAATAAGCAAAGGCAAACGCAATAAGCCAAGATTCAATTTTAAAATTTGTTTATTAATTCCATAAGTGGAATAAGCAAAGGCAAAGGCAATAAGCCAAGATTGAATTTTTAAAATTTGTTTATTAATTCCATAAGTGGAATAAGCAAGGCAAAGGCAATAGCCAAGTTGAATTTTAAATTTGTTTTTAATTCCATAAGTGGAACTGTTTCATGGGTTGGATAACTTACTTTTTTTTTTTTTTTGTCTACTTTTATTTGTTTTGGGTTTCCTTTTTTTGTTTGTTTTTTTTTTTTGTTTTTATTTTTTCTTTTCTTCTTTTTTTTTTTCTTTTTTTTTTGTTTTTTTTTTTTTTATTCCATTTTTTTTCTTTATTTTTTTTTGTTTCCTTTTTTTGTTATTATTTTTTTTTTTTTTTTGTTTTCCCCCCTTTTCCCCGATTGTGTGATTTTTTTCTCTTTTTTTTTATTTTTTTGTTTACTTCCTTTTTTGTTTTCTCTTTTTTTTTTATTTCCTAAAAAAAAATTTTCTTTTTCATTGTTTTTGCCCGCTATTTGCGGGTGACGCGCACTCCGCTCGAGCCCCCGCGCACCCGAAAACATCCGCCGCCGATCTGCCACACCACATTCCAGCGGCCCGTCTCCTTCCGCCGTCGCCTCTGCTCCTCCTCCACTTTGAGGCGCAGCTCCGGCGACAGGCCTTTGCGGGCTTCTCCCTTCCGGTTCGTCCGCTTCAGATTGGCCTCGGGGCTTTCCCCGGGCAGGACGCCTGCCTTCTAACGCCGGGCTTGCTGGGGTTGGCCATACCCATGGCCCGCGAGTCCACGGCTCCGGGTCTCTCTCTCTCCTGGGGGTGCGGGGTGGGTGGCCTTGCCGGCTGCGGCCCCGTCATCCGCCTGATCCTCGCGTCGAGCTCCTCCTTTTGGCCCACCTGTTCGCCGGGTGGCCCTGCGCACGTGCACCTCCCGCCTGCCGCTTTTTTCAACATCGCGGCGCGATGCACTGCCCCTTCGGCTCTCCTCCGCCGGGCCGCTTCCTCAGCCATCGCCGTGGCCAATTTTAGCCTGGCCCTCGCCAGCGCCAGTGCTACCTCCAACTCCTCCTTCCCCCGGGTACTCCGCTGTCTTCGACGAAGCGCCGCCAGCTCTTCGCTCGGCTGACTACCGGGATCCACCGTCCTCCCGGTGCTCTCCCGGTCATGGCCCGCACGACCCAGCTACGAGAAGTTGGGTCGGGTGAAATGATATTTTTTGAAAAAAAAGAGTGCAATCGATTGCCCATCAAATGCCCACAAATGCCCATCAATATTTTCAAATGCCCACCTCCCTTTCAAAAATTATTCAAAATTGAAATTTTTTGAAAAATTTTCGAAAAATTTCAAAATTTGATTTTTTGAATTTTTTTTCCTGATATCGAAATAAAATCGTTTGCCCACCAATGGGCACTTTTTAGAATTTTGATAAAACTTTTACTTTTTGAAATATTTAAGTTTTTACATTTGGTCTTATTTTATATAAAAATGTAAATTTTTACTTTTTAAATATTTAAGTTTTTAGATTTGGTCATTTTTTGGACAGGTGAAACAAATTTTTCAAAAAAAACTACTGAAATCGTTTTCCAATAGTGTAATGAACAATGCCCATCAATATTTTCAAATGCCCACCTCCCGTTTTGAAATTAATTAATTTTGAAAATATTCAAAAAATGAAAATTTTAGATTTCAGATTTTTTTTTCTGAAATTAAAAACAAGCCCTATTTTTACCAATGCCCATCTTTTAGAATTTTAAAATAACATTTACTTTTCGATATACTTAACTCTCAAAGTCTTAAAAATAAAAAAATTAAAAAACCAAAAGGTGCCCATCATTGCCCATCCTTTAAAACTTACAAATTTAACAAAAAACCTATGCCCATCATTGCCCACATCTTAAAACTCAAAATTTTCACAATAAAATCAATGCCCAACATTGCCCACATCTTAAAACTCAAAATTTTCACAATAAAATCTATGCCTAACATTGCCCATCCTTTAAAACTTAAAAATTTTACAAAAAAATTTATGCCCAACATTGCCCACATCTTAAAACTCAAAATTTTCACAATAAAATGTATGCCCTTCATTGTAGGAAAATTTTTAACTTGTACCTGTTATGGGGAAACCCAAAAAATGTACACAACACAGGTCGTAAAAGAAACCGTTACTGTAGTTTGGGAAAATACTTATAAAAAAAAAGGCAAAAATTCTGCGGAATTTACAAATACTACATACATAGAACCAATACAGCATAAACTTTCAATTGCATGATTATGCGGTTTGGAAAAAAGGAATCGTACTGGAAAATACGGATAAAAAATTTATTTTACTACTCAAAATATTGGGTTTACCTAACTGGGAATTGCTTAAGACCCAAAATAGGTAACCAATTAAGATTATTTTATGAGGATATGTCGCAGATTTTTCAAGTTAAGCCCTTATAAACTAATAAATAAAAGAGTCATAAGGTATATTTTTGCCGGTCATAAACCAGCTTATATATTCGAGTATGAGTCACGATCCAGATTCCGAAGTGAACAGACGTGCCTTCCGTGCGCTCCGTGTGTAAAATCGTTTCCGGCCGAACTACGCATCTAAGAAAGTCGTGCTGTGTTGCATCGCGTGCGCGGGCTTCGGCTCCACCGAACAGACATATTTTTGTGGCAGGTACATTAACAATACGCTGTTTAATTGCGTTTTTTTATATGAATAAAATTTTGACAAGTGCCGTAAAGACGAGAAAAAAAAAGTGTGACCAGAGGCCAAAGTCTTGAAAATACATCTAGCAGAGTCCGGTTCGGTATATCGATATATTTATCGGTACATTGTATACCGTTTCAACCAAGTATCGAATCAACTTTAACTCGATATCTTATCGATAACTTTGGTAGTTTGGCGCGAATTTCGAGACTCATTTTAAAACTCAAATTCGCGCCCAGGCCCAAGGATGGACTAGCAAGGATTGCCCAGTTCATCTACTCAACCGCCAAGAAAAAGAAGCAGCGGTAGTATTGCCAGTACTGACTCCAATGACTCCTGCGAGCCTTGGGATATCAGAAGAAAGAAGAAAGAAAGAAAAAAAGAAGAAAGAAAGAAAGAAAAGAAGTCGGATGACGAAAAACCCAGCACCAGCGCAGCAGTTCGAGCCAAACTGGATGCACTCAACAGGTCATCTAAGCTTGGGGACAACTTTTTTGCTCCCCTTTCTTCTGATGACGATAGCGACACTGAAGAAGAAACTGTGATTGGCTCCAGTGAGAGTGAAATGGACATCGACTGTGCCGGGCACAAATTTAGGAAGAATAAGCTTGCCGAAAAGACGCCCAAGTCTTTCAAACCTCCGCCTATCTTTATCCCCGACGTCACTAATATAGCAGCACTAATCTCAACAATTGAGAACAGTATTGGCAAAGAGAAGGCTTTACATATAAAGCCGCCAGAGATAACCAGGTTAGGGTTATGATGCCGGACAAGGAGTCATACTCGCCCTCAAGTCCCTCCTCGATAGTGCCGGGAAAAGATACATCGTCCAGCCCAAGGAAGACAGAGCATATAGAATCGGTAAAAGGTCTCGACAGCACCCGAGATTCCGCAGACCGACCAGATGGCAGCATTCATGACAAGGGTAGAAAGCCTACTAGAAAGAATTATGGACAAGATGTTCGAGCGAATGACTTCAATGATGAGTGCCATCCTCTCGCAAGTATGCAAGTGGCCTGCATATAGCCTTCTGGAACGCTAACGGACTTGTCCAACATATGCTTGAGGTGGAACACTTTATCCACACTCAATGCATCGACATTTTCTCTTAGAAACTCACTTCCCCAAAAGTCATACCTGCAATTGCTGGCTTGACGTTATCACGAGACATCCTAGCGGAAGAGGACACGGAGGAGCGGCTTATATCAAGGACAGATTGATTACAGGAGTTGCACCCTCAAGGAAGAGTGGGTCCAGTGCGCCAGAATTGCAGTCTACTGCAATGGGAAATCTTACATCGCCTCGGTTTATATTCTTAAACAGAGAGTTTCCGAAGACCAGTTCGGCCTCTTCTGGGTGACTGGGGACAAATTCTTGCAGGCGACTCAACGCCAAGCACATGGTGGGGCTGGAGGGTGAGTAACCAAAGGTCTGTTTATACAAGTGCTCAGCGTAGAGCTACACTGCCACTCAATGGAGAGTCCGCCTGACCCCAAAAGCTGCCTGACCTTCTCGACTTCGCAATCTCCCATGGAATGCATCAGACTCATAGCTGCTCGGCAAATGGAGACTTTTCGATACAGTGCGGTGGACTCACATTACACTGAAAAAGAAAATCGTCGACCCGGATGATGAGTAGACAACATCGGGACCTACTTGATGGCTAGACAACGCATTGGGAAACACAGCCAGATCTCAATCGGGTACTGGTATCGACAACGCTGTTGTGATTGACGCAGGAGATGCACAATGCTGCTTAATTGTATAGGGTATGAAAAAGATTGAAAGACAATGTGGTCTGAAGTGGCTGCACTCTCAACGAGAAGAGACGACGGAGAAGGATCTGGTTGAACTAGGTAGTGATAAGAGCTTTATAGAAAAGGTTAGAGGGAGATGGAAGAGAAGGAGGGGAGGGGGGAGGAGAGAGGAGATGGAGAGGGAGAATGGGGAGGAGGATAGGGAGGAGGGAAAGGAGGGGAGGGAGGAGGAGGGGAGGAGGGGGGGAAAAGAGGGGATGAGGGAAGAGGGAGAGATAAGGTGGAGAAGAGATTTAAAGGTGTAGAGAGGAATTTAAGGGAAGGGGAGGAAGGGAGGAGAGTGGATAGGGATATTGAGAGATGGGAGATGATGTATTTGGAGAGGGGGATAGATAGGGGGTGAGAATGATGGATGTGGATGGAATTGGAGAGATATGGGGGGAGGGGGTGAAGGGGGAGGAAGAGAGAAAAGAGGAGAAAAGATGAGAGGAAGGAGAAGAGGGAGAGGGAGATGGAGAGAGGAAGGGGAGGGGAGGGGATTGAGGAATGGGGAGAGGGGAGATATGGAGAGGGGGAGAGGAGGGATGAGGGGAGGGGAGAGGAGGGGAGGGAGAGGAAGGGGGAGGGGGGGGGGGGGGAGAGAAGAGAGAAGGGGGGGGGGAGGGGGGGGGAGAGAGGAGGAGGGGAGGGAGGAGAGGGAGGGGAGGAGGGGAGAGGGGAAGAAGGGGAGGAGGGGAAGGAAGGGGGGGGAGGAGGGGGGGGGGGAGGAGGGGGGAGGGGGGGGGGAAGGGGGGGGAGAGGGAGAGGGGAAGAGAGGAGGAGGGGGGGGGGAGAGGAGGGGGAGAAGGAGGAGGGGGAGAACGGTAGGTAATAGATAAAGTGGAATATTAGAGATGGATAGAGAGAGAGGGCAAAAAAACGAAGCCGAGATAGAGAAGATGGAGATTTGAAAGGGTAGAAGAAGAAGATTATGGAAGATGTTGAGGAATGATTATGATGAGTGATTGAAGATGAAAAGTAGGCTGATATAGTTTGGAGAGGATTGTAAAGGAGGGAATTTTCATTGAATTTATAGAATTAGACTGATTGAGGTATGAGTATAGAGAATCGGGAGAGGACAGGAGGAGGTTTAAGGAGTTGATACAGGAGATTGATAGGAGAGTGGGTAGGGAGATGAGTTTGAATGGGAATTACATCGCTGGTATATTAAGAGAGTTTGAGACAGTTGGTTTTGGGTGATGGGGAAATTGAGGGATAGAAGAATGGTGGGGGAGGGTGAGTAAAAAGATTGTTTTAAGTGTAGGTAGAGAATGAGGAGAGAGCATGAAAGTGCGACTTTGATTTATGATTAGATAGTCGGAATGGAGACTTTGATCAGTGGGTGGATAATTAATGTAGAAAGAATCGTCGAAGGATGATCAGAGAGCACCAATGGGATAGAATGGTAGACAAGATGGGACACACAGAGATTATGGGTATGGTATGACAAGTGTTGTGAATTGACAGGAGATAATGCGCGATTTATAGGGTATGAACAACAAGAATTGAAAGACACACTGTGGTAAGGGCGCATAGAGAGAGACGCGGAGAGGATTGGTCCGAATACAGTGATAGAGCTTTATGCGACCAAAAGTTCGAGCTCTGGATGGAAGATTAAGATAGAGACGGGGATGGGCGGGATAGGAGAGAGCGAGTTGTGTGAGGGTTAGTTAATGGGGAGGAGGAAGGTGAGGATTTGAGAAAAGGATTGAGGGATGTTGGAGGAGGAGGTCAAGGAGGAGGGGCAGGGTAAAGAATTGGGGAGACGGGATAAGACGAGAAGATTACTTAGGAGGAGAACGAGCATCAAGCGTGAGAGAACGGAATTTAGTGAACAGGGAGATAGATTAAGCCGGAAGCCGATTGACTTTACGGCATTAGTTGTTTGATATCTGAGTGTTTTGGAGATTGATGATTTTGGACGAGCCGGTTTGATCAGATCAGTGGTGGCGTTCCAGAGAAGATAGGACGTGGAATGGACAGTGGAGAACGAAGTGGTGTTTGGATGCAAGCAGGCGTTTGACAGGGTCTGGACTGGAGAGAGAGATAAGAGAGCAAAAGTAAGAGAGGAAGGAGAAGCAGGGGAGGGAGAGAGAGAGAAGAAGAGGGAGAAGAGGGGCCATAAAGGAAGGGAGAGGAGGCAGAAGATTTGCCGCACGGAGCCCAAGAAAGGAGAGGAGGAGGGGGAAAGGAAAGAAGGAGAGGGAAGGAGAGGGGGAGGGAGAAGAAAAAGAGAAGAAGGAGGAGGGAAGAAGAAAAAGGGGAGGGAGAAGAGGAAGATATGGATAGGGATCGAATAATATAGAGACAAGACGAGAGGGACGGACCCCAGAGGAAAAAAAACCAAAAAAAATAAAATTTAATTTATTAGTCCGATCCAGATTCCGAAGTGAACGACGTGCCTTCCGTGCGCTCCGTGTGAAAATCGTTTCCGGCCGAATACGCATCTAGAAAGTCGTGCTGTGTTGCATCGCGTGCCGAGCTTCGGCTCCACCGAACAGACATATTTTTGTGCAGTTACATTACAATACGCTGTTTATTGCGTTTTTTTTATGAATAAAATTTTGACAAGTGCCGTAAAGAGAGAAAAAAAAGTGTGACCAGAGGCCAAAGCTTGAAAATACTCTAGCAGAGTCCGGTTCGGTATATCGATATATTTATCGGTCTTTTATACCGTTTCAAAGTATCGATCAACTTTAACTGATATCTATCGATAACTTTGGTAGTTTGGCGCGAATTTCGAGACTCATTTTAAAACTCAAATTCGCGCCCAGCCCAAGGATGGACTGCAAGGATTGCCCAGTTCATCTACTCAACCGCCAAGAAAAAGAGCAGCGGTAGATTGCCAGTACTGACTCCATGACTCCTGCGAGCCTTGGGATATCAGAAGGAAGAAGAAAGGGAAGAAGAAGAAAAGAAGTCGGATGACGAAAAACCCAGCACCACGCAGCAGTTCGAGCCAAACTGGATGCACTCAACAGGTCATCTAAGCTTGGGGACAACTTTTTGCTCCCCTTTCTTCTGATGACGATAGCGACACTGAAGAAGAAACTGTGATTGGCTCCAGTGAGAGTGAAATGGACATCGACTGTGCCGGGCACAAATTTAGGAAGAATAAGCTTGCCGAAAAGACGCCCAAGTCTTTCAAACCTCCGCCTATCTTTATCCCCGACGTCACTAATATAGCAGCACTAATCTCAACAATTGAGAACAGTATTGGCAAAGAGAAGGACTTTACATATAAAGCCGCCAGAGATAACCAGGTTAGGGTTATGATGCCGGACAAGGAGTCATACTCTGCCCTCAAGTCCCTCCTCGATAGTGCCGGGAAAAGATACTATACGTTCCAGCCCAAGGAAGACAGAGCATATAGAATCGTTGTAAAAAGTCTGCATCATACCACTGACATCGATGACATCAAGGAGGACTTCCGGCGACAAGGTCACGTAGTCCGAGATGTGCGCAATGCCATAGGGCACATTTCGAAGACCCCGCTACCGATCTTCTTCGTGAACCTCGAACCTTCCACGAACAACAAAGATGTCTTCAACGTAAAAAGGATCTGTCACTCCGTAGTGACAGTTGAACCGCCAAGAAATTTCCACGATGTGCCGCAATGTTATCGTTGCCAAGGTTTTGGGCATAGCCAGCGGTACTGCAAACTGCAGTATTGCTGCGTGAAATGTGGTGAAGATCACAGCTCAATCGAGTGCAAAAAGACCAAAGAAGAAAAAGCAAAATGCGTCCATTGTCATGGGGCCCATCCTGCCTCCTATAAAGGCTGCCCGGCATATAAAAAAGCCAAAGCCAGCATGGCTCCTAAGGAACCACGCCCAGCTCAACCACGCCGCTCAGCGTACCCACCCCCTCAGCACTACCCAACAGTGGACACCTCATCTAGAAGCTATGCTGATATAGCCAGAGGAAGAGCTTGGCCACAACATCAACAAACGACAGCACCCGAGATTCCGCAGACCGACCAGATGGCAGCATTCATGACAAGGGTAGAAAGCCTACTAGAAAAAATTATGGACAAGATGTTCGAGCGAATGACTTCAATGATGAGTGCCATCCTCTCGCAAGTATGCAACAAGTAGGCCTGCATATAGCCTTCTGGAACGCTAACGGACTTGTCCAACATATGCTTGAGGTGGAACACTTTATCCACACTCAATGCATCGACATTTTGCTCATATCAGAAACTCACTTCACCCAAAAGTCATACCTGCAATTGCATGGCTATGACGTTATACACGCAGACCATCCTAGCGGAAGAGGACACGGAGGAGCGGCTATCATCATCAAGGACAGCATTGATTACAGCGAGATTGCTACCCTCAAGGAAGAGTGGGTCCAGTGCGCCAGAATTGCAGTCTCCACTGCAATGGGAAATCTTACTATCGCCTCGGTTTATATTCCTCCTAAACAGAGAGTTTCCGAAGACCAGTTCGGCCTCCTTCTGGGTGACCTGGGCGACAAATTCATCCTCGCAGGCGACCTCAACGCCAAGCACCCATGGTGGGGCTCGAGGGTGAGTAACCCCAAAGGATCTGCTTTATACAAGTGCATCCAGCGTAGAGCCTACAACTGCCACTCAACTGGAGAGCCTACCTACTGGCCCACTGACCCCCAAAAGCTGCCTGACCTTCTCGACTTCGCAATCTCCCATGGAATGCATCCAGACTCCATAGCCTGCTCGGCAAATGGAGACCTTTTCTCCGATCACAGTGCGGTGGAACTCCACATTAACACCCCTGTAGAAAAGAAAATCGCTCGACCCAGGATGATCAGAGCTAGCACCAACATCGGGACCTACTCTGAATGGCTAGACAACGCCATTGGGAACACACAGCCAGATCTCAACTCGGGTACTGGTATCGACAACGCTGTTGTGAATCTGACGCAGGAGATGCACAATGCTGCCTTAATTGCTACCCCTAGGGATCCATGCAACAACAAGAAATTGCAAAGACACTTACACCTGTGGTCGCCTGAAGTGGCTGCACTCCTCAACGAGAAGAGACGACGGAGAAGGATCTGGTTCCGAACTAGGTACCCCAGTGATAAAAGAGCCTTTAATCAAGCAACCAAAAGGCTTACGAGGCTCCTGCAAAGATTGCGGACTTGCGCTTTCGAAGAATATCTGCGGAAGGTCGAGCCTGGGGACCCCCAGCACAATCTGTGGCAACTAACGCGCCATATAAAACGTCCTAAACAAAGGGTGGCCCAGATAAGAAAATCTGACGGTGGATGGTGTCGCTCGGATCAGGAGAGAGCCGACGCATTTGCTGCTCACCTCGAGGCAGCTTTCAAGCCCTTCAACATGTGCTCGGAGGAGGATAAGGCTGAAACGGACTTTGCACTGGCCCAACCACACACGGACTTCAGCCAGCTGGAACCTGTCTCGGAGGAGGAGGTCAAGGAGGAGGTGGCAGGGCTCAACACCAAGAAATCTCCGGGTGATGACGGGATAGAGGCACTCGCAGTCAAGTATCTCCCACCTTCAGGCATAAGGAGACTCACGAGCATTTACAACGCGTGTCTAGAGAACGGACATTTCCCCACTAGCTGGAAACCGGCGGAAGTTATACTGATCCCTAAGCCTGGAAAGCCCGAATTTGACCTTGCCTCTTACCGGCCAATTAGTCTGCTTTCGATAATCTCCAAAATTCTCGAGAGATTGTTTCTGCGAAGATTGATGTTACTTTTGGACGAGGCCGGTTTGATACCAGATCACCAGTTCGGTTTCAGGCGCTTCCACTCCACCCCTGAGCAATGCCATAGGATCGTGGCAAAAATCCTGGACAGCTTGGAAGAAAAACGATACTGCTGTGCTGTCTTTCTGGATGTCAAGCAGGCGTTTGACAGGGTCTGGCACCCTGGACTGAGAGAGAAACTCAAGAGGAACCTGCCACAAAAGTATTATGAGTTCCTCAACTCGTACTTGATAGGAAGAAAGTTCAGGGTCAGAAGCGGAGATGCGAGATCTGAGTACAGACCCATTGAAGCTGGAGTTCCGCAATGCAGTGTACTTGGCCCCATACTTTACACCATGTACACAGCCGACATGCCTGTTGCTGAAGAGGAGGGCCTTCTAACTGCAACATATGCAGATGATACTGCTTTTTTGGCCTCTGCAACCTCGCCAGAGGAGGCTTCTGCATGTCTCCAACGCCAGCTGGACTTACTCGACCCGTGGCTTCAAAGGTGGAACATTGCCGTTAACCACGAAAAATCAGCCCAAACGACGTTCACACTGAGGAGAGGTGACTGTCCTGGAGTAAGTCTAGGTGGCACTCTAATTCCAGCAAGCCCTACACCCAAATATCTAGGTATGACCCTAGACAGGAGGCTCACCTGGAGAACCCATTTGTTGCAAAAACGGAAGCAACTCCAAAACAAGCTGCGTCAGCTTTACTGGCTAATTGGACGGAGGTCCAAGCTGAAGCTAGGCATAAAACTACTGGTATATAAGACCATTGTGAAGCCAGTTTGGACCTACGGTATCCAGCTATGGGGGATGGCGAGCCCAAGCAACAAAAAAATAATCCAGATCGCACAGAACAGGGCCCTCAGGACGTTGTCTGGAGCCCACCCCTACCACGATAATGCGACCATCCACGACCAACTAGGCGTCCCATGGGTCAGCGCTGAAGTTAAAAGATTCGCTGCAAGATATGTCGATAGGCTGGATCGACATCCCAATCCCCAGGCCATCAATCTGTTAGACAACAGCACTACCACGAGAAGGTTGAAGCGGACTCACCCTCTAGATCTCAGGCTAGAGGAGACTAATTGGCAGCTTTCGTAAAATGTAACAATTAACCACCAATATAATCATTGCATCATTGTATTCTTCTTTATGTCAAGAAACAATTGTAAAATTTAATTATTGTCTACAACTGCGGACAGATTTTCAATATAACTACTGATTGATTAAAAAAAAAAAAAAAAAAAAAAAAAATTTAGTGACGTCAGGGATAAATATAGGCGGAGGTTTGAAAGACTTGGGCGTCTTTTCGGTAAGCTTATTCTTCCTAAATTTGTGCCCGGCACAGTCGATGTCCATTTCACTCTTACTGGATCCAATCACAGTTTCTTCTTTAGTGTCGCTATCGTCATCAGAAGAAAGGGGAGCAAAAAAGTTGTCCCCAAGCTTAGATGCCCTGTTGAATGCATCCAGTTTGGCTCGAACTGCTGCGCTGGTGCTGGGTTTTTCGTCATCCTGGTGCTGGGTTTTTCGTTTTTCGACTTCTTTTTTGCTGTCTTCCTTCTGATATCCCAAGGCTCGCAGGAGTCACTGGAGTCAGTACTGGCAATTCTACCGCTGCCTCTTTTTCTTGGCGGTTGATTAGATGAACATGGCAATCCTTGCCAGTCCATCCTTGGGCTTCAGCGCGAGTTTGAGTTTTAAAATGAGTCTCGAAATTCGCGCCAAACTACCAAAGTTATCGATACCGATATATAAATATATAGGAAAGGTATAAAATGAAATAATATATCATATATCATATACCAACACTTGGTGTATTTTAAGACTTTGCTTTGGTATTTTTTTTTTTTCTGCTTAGACTTTCAATTTTATTCTAAAAAAATATTAAAAAAGTGGGAAAAAAAGGAGGGAAGGAAAGGGGGAGGGGGGGAAAGGGGGGGGGAGAGGGAAAGGAAAAGGAGAGGAGGAAAGAGGGAGGGGAGAAAGGGAAAAGGGAAAAGAGGAAGAAGAGAAGGAAGGGGGGGGGGAGGAGGGTGATAACGAACAGACTCAAATATATTAAATAGATATCTTCAGGATTATGGTGTGAAGTATATAGCCTTCATTCATTGTGGAGAAAATGTTATTGTGTTTGAGTGTTTATATAAGGGAGGACTGTTGGTTTGTATTATAAGGATATAGTTTAATGGACAAATTGCGTCAGCAATAATGAGATTGAGCAATAACAGGGGAGGAGTGGGGAGGGAAAGAAAGATAAGGTATTTTAGAGAGAGGGGGAAGGAAAAGGGGAGGAGAAAGAATGAGGATAGAAGGAGATAGATGATAGGGAAGGGTACTACCGATTGAATTATTTAGTGAGAGAGTGATCAGTGAGTGGGAGTCAAAGTTGACGAATTGATAATTTAGAGGAGTAAAAGTCGTAAAAGTTTCCTTAGGTGAACCTGCGGAAGGATATATTGATATTTATGTATAAATATTTATTATATTAATAATAATAAAATAAAATTGCAAAAAAAAAAAAACAAAGAAAAAAAGAAAAAGAATATAGAAATATGAGATGTGTAATATATATTAATATATGATAAGACAAATATTGTCTTGAGATAATATATATTTAATAGACGAGATTATGTCTTTAATAATATAATGGGTATATATCTTATACTAGTTGCGGATATTGTATAATTATGGTACATTGATAATAACTGAAATATACATTGTTTCCTGATATTAGGTTATTTTTATAATATTAATAAAATATTTATATATTTAAGAATTTCCATTATTTTAGATAAAAAAATAATTTATTAAGGATTGATATATAGTTAATGTGTATTATTTAATAGATGTTTTTTTAGGGGAGATGAGAGAGAGAGAGGGATGGAGAGAGGAGAGCCACTTAGACCGTGTTCGGTCCCTTGTGATACCGTGACCTAGATCTAAAATCCCTTTTCACGCAGAAGGTCTTATGGTTTAGCAGTTCCCCCACCCTGAGGCTTTGGTGAACCTTTCTATCCTGTTCGGGTCTATTTCTGACACCGCTGAGATACTGTTAAGGAATTGTCGCCTAGGTGCTTAAGTCTGAGAGACTGCAGCGCAGGACAGTGGCAGAGAAGGTGCTCTACTGTTTCTTCCTCTTCTTCGTCCCTGCAGCTGCGGCAGTAGTCGTTGTGGGGTGAATTCATTCGCCTAGCATGTGTTCCCACTAGCCAGTGCCCCGTGATGACTTTTATCGCCGTGCCGATGCGGGTTCTATCCATCCTAAGTAGTTGGGATGTTCTTTTTGTAGAGATTATGGGCCATAGTTGGCGGGCCAACCAGCAGTTCGGGACGGTTTCCCAGCTAAGCTGGTTCTTATCCTTATTTGCTTCCCTAAGTTGGAGCTTGCATGAGGCTAGTGGTACACCAGTGCCCTCCAGTTCTCCCTGGAGTGGTGTGGTGGTGCCTTTACGTGCCAGTTCATCTGATATGCAGTTGCATATGCTGTGATGTCCCTATGACCTGGGACCCAGCTGAGGCTTATGTCATACTGGTTTGCCATCTCGTGGATAGATGATCTGCAGTCTGAGACAGTTTTTGAATAACTTGTGATTGAGCTGATCGATTTTATAGCCGCTTAACTGTCGCTGTATATGTTGACTCCTCTTTGTGTGGAGTTATGTAGGTTTAGGAGTTATAGCGCTTCCCTTATGGCAATCACTTCTGTTTGAAATACGCTGCAGTGATCTGGAAGTCTGAAAGAGGTTTTAATGCCTAGTTGCTCGGAGTATATTACCCCTCCTACTCTGTTGTTTAGTTTGGAGCCGTCAGTGTAGAAGCATATTGCGTTCTCTGGGCCTTGTATTTTGTCTCCCCATTCCTCTCTGTTAGGAATGAGGGCTTGGAAAGGTGTTTGTGTGTACTCCCTTGGAATAAAGTAGTCTGTACTACTGGGAATGAGAGGATCGTTCAGCAGAATGGTGGAGTGGCCCTTATTTAGGAGGCTCCATTGCTGAGTTTCCCTAAGCCTGATTGCCGATACTTTCGCTTGTTGTATTCCAGCTCGATCTGGATTTTTTAAGCTAAGTATGGCGTTCAGTGCTTCGTTTGGTGTGGATCTTAGAGCACCGCTGATGCATAGTGCTGCTGATCGCTGGATTTTTTCCAGTTTTTTAAGTGTGCTTTTCTTTTTGAGGGCTGGCCACCATACCAGAACTCCGTAAAGTAGTATGGGTCTGACTATGGCAGTGTAGATCCAGCTTACTATGTTAGGGGACATGCCCCACTTGTTTCCTATGGTTTTTTTGCAGGTAAAAAGGGCTGTAGCAGCCTTTTTTGACCTTTCTTCTACGTTAGAGTTCCAGGTTAGCTTCCATCCAGAATTACTTCTAGGTATTTGGCAGTGCTGCTGAAGGAGAGCCTTTGGTTGTTTAGTCTTGGTGGGACGAGGGGTGGGAGTTTGTATTTCCTGCTGAAGAGCACTAGCTCCGTTTTCTGCGCATTTACTCCTAGGCCATTACTGCTTGTCCATTCGACATATATATTCGCCTATATTTAGCCTTTCGCTATCCGTTGCTAGTTTGCCCACTAGCTCGTCGGGGGGTTCTGGCCTTTCGTACGCCATGTAGGACGACAATACCCGGATGGAGGTCTTCTCTGACTCCACAAAGGCTGCCGCATTGTCCGCGTCGCTGCATTATTTAGCAAGAAAATGCTGAGGTGCTTTTTAGCTAAGATGCCGGCTCTGACTTTACCTTCCGTATTAGCTACTAGTAGCTTGTACTCCCTAGTCGCTAGTCCAGAAACCCTTCCTCCTGCTATCCATGGTTCCTGGACTAGGACTATATCGGCTCCATCCTCGGCCAGATGGAGCAGTAGGGCAGCTGAGGCTGCCTTACAATGGTTGAGGTTTATCTGCAGAATCCGTAAGGACATCTGACAGGTTCCCCTCCACCATTGTAATCTCCGCCTCTTCGTCGTCGGAGATATCTTCGTCGATGACTCGACTCTCGGCCATTCTGCGCAGCATCGACGCATCGGTGCTGTAGCCGTCCTCTATGTCTGAGGCCTCTATCTCGGAGGCCAGTTCCTCCTGAGTAGAGTTTGTCTTTTCTCCGTCACCTGAGTCTGACTTGTAGACTTTTACGGTCACGGCGCTGAAACCAAAGTTTAGTTCCCCGTGAGCAGCCTCTATGGGAGCTAGACTTTCTTTGTTTATTAAGAGGACCGCCTGGTTCGTTGGCCATTCCATCTCCTCCACCTTCGCCACACGCCAGTCCGTCGTGGGAAGATGTGGGTTGCATCTTTGCAGCATTGTGAGGATCTGGCCCGGTTCCTTTATGGAGGCCGGGATCCAGATCCTTGCTCTTGGTCTACTGGGGACGTCCCGCCAGCTCAGCGCAACAAGCTTGGCGCCCTCGTAGACTTCCTCAAGTTCTCCTACCGAAGCCTTGTAAAGCTCTGCCGACCTCTCGTCATCGCAGGCTATATCTTTTACGCAGCCTTGGAACCATCCTACGTCTTTGCAGACAGGAGGGGGGCCTGGTTCCTTGGCCAGGAGCTCGAAGCATTTCGTGGCCAGGGCTGCTTCCACCCATCTCCACTTATCCCTGGGGATTTTGCCGTCGGGGTTACCCCTGTCAATAACCCCGAGCAGGATGCGACTTTTCGCAATCTCTGCGAAGGACCTCTTCGGCTGTGTGCGCAGCCGCTTTGCCGTTGGTCCTCCCGGAACGTCCTGGGACCTTTCCCTCTTTGGGTGTGGTTTTGGCTCCTTTTTTGGAGCTGGCGGTGTCGGCGTCTTTCCATATTGAGGAAGGACTCCTTTGGCCCATTCCACCTTTTTGAGCCACTCCTCGGAGGTCTTCTCCGACTTGGCTCTGCCGTGGCTGCGCAGGATCTGCCCTGCCGTTCTCTTTTCGGCATAGGTGTGCCGGATTTGACAGGCTTGCTGGCCGCTTCAGGCTCTCCGCCCTTTACCGCACCTGAAGGCGGCATCATGGCACTTAGGCCGGGAGATGCCGTCATGGTGGCGGTAGTGGGTGGTTTGCCTTTGGCCACCCCAGATTTGGGGTGAGGTCCGCCCGGACCCTGCCAAGCTAGCGTGGTCGGACGGGAGGGCTCACTCGCCATCTGCACCGCCGTCGACTTTTGGCCAGACTCACTCGTCAATGCCAGTATTTCGGGTTTTTTGGGAGATCCCGACTCCTTGATTGTTTTTTGTGTTTTTTTGCTATATATATTTTTCTCCATAATTAGTTCCCACGAGTTGCGGAGAAGGTACGGTCCACCCGGGCGGAGATCCGCGACGCCCGGGTAAGGCTTATTAGAACAGGGGGTCGCCAGTAATACTATGCTAATAAAGATGTTTACTATTTTGTTTTTTAAACATAATAGTATACATATGGTATATTATTGGATATATTTAAATATGTATTCATAATATAAAAAATTAAAGCAAATTATCTCATATTAATAATTTTGTATGTGAAAAATGAAGATAGACAATCTTTCTTTTTTCAATTCAAATAATACTGAGAAATGTCTAGAATAAAAAATATGAAATATTTTTCATCTGGAATTGTCTCTTATTTAAAGATGCGAAAATGGAAAATAAAAATTTAATATATTGTTCTTCATAAATAAATATATAATAAAAATTGCTTTATACAACCTCAACTCATATAGGACTACCCCCTGAATTTAAGCATATTAATTAGGGGAGGAAAAGAAAGTGTTAATTAGCTAATTAACACAATCCCGGGGCGTTCTATATAGTTATGTATAATAATATTTATATTATTTATGCCTCCAACTGGATCGTACCTTGAGCGGATATGCTGTGACCCGAAAGATGGTGAACTATACTTGATCAGGTTGAAGTCAGGGGAAACCCTGATGGAAGACCGAAACCGTTCTGACGTGCAAATCGATTGTCAGAATTGAGTATAGGGGCGAAAGACCAATCGAACCATCTAGTAGCTGTTTCCTTCCGAAGTTTCCCTCAGGATAGCTGGTGCATTTTAATGTTATATAAAATAATCTTATCTGGTAAAGCGAATGATTAGAAGCCTTAGGGTCGAAATGATCTTAACCTATTCTCAAACTTTAAATGGGTAAGAACCTTAACTTTCTTGATGTGAAGTTTAAGGTTATAATATATTGTGCCCAGTGGGCCACTTTTGGTAAGCAGAACTGGCGCTGTGGGATGAACCAAACGTAATGTTACGGTGCCCAAATTAACAACTCATACAGAAACCATGAAAGGCGTTGGTTGCTTAAAACAGCAGGACGGTGATCATGGAAGTCGAAATCCGCTAAGGAGTGTGTAACAACTCACCTGCCGAAGCAACTAGCTCTTAAAATGGATGGCGCTTAGTAGATGATTTATATTACTTGTAATATAAATTTTGAAACTTTAGTGAGTAGGAAGGTAAAATGGTATGCGTAGAAGTTTTTGGCGTAAGCCTGCTTGGAGCTGCTATTGGTACAGATCTTGGTGGTAGTAGCAAATAATCGAATGAGACCTTGGAGGACTGAAATGGAGAAGGGTTTTGTGTGAACAGTGGTTGATCACGAGTTAGTCGGCCCTAAGTTCAAGGCGAAAGCCGAAAATTTTCAAGTAAAAATATAAAATTTACAATATATATAAAAATTATAATAATACACTTGAATAATTTTGAACGAAAGGGAATACGGTTCCAATTCCGTAACCTGTTGAGTATCCGTTTGTTATTAAATATGGGCCTCGTGCTCTTCCTGGCAACAGGAACGACCATAAAGAAGCCGTCGAGAGATACCGGAAGAGTTTTCTTTTCTGTTTTATAGTCGTACTACCATGGAAGTCTTTCGCATAGAGATATGGTAGATGGGCTAGAAGAGCATGACATATACTGTTGTGTCGATATTTTCTCCTCGGACCTTGAAAATTTATGGTGGGGATACGCTAACTTCTCAACAGGCCGTACCAATATCCGCAGCTGGTCTCCAAGGTGAAGAGTCTCTAGTCGATAGAATAATGTAGGTAAGGGAAGTCGGCAAATTAGATCCGTAACTTCGGGATAAGGATTGGCTCTGAAGATTGAGATAGTCGGGCTTGATTGGGAAACAGACTCTCTTAAGGGAGAACATGGATTGGATTGCGCAGAGGGGGTGTAATTCCGTAACTCGTAAGCCATACAATCAAATCAAATCGACTCAAAACCTCCTCGTGGTGTTCTCTAGTAAACTAGTTGGTAGCTGATTTGAGCGGCGAAAGGGTCCTTGGGGTTTCCAGCCCCCTGGACTCTTACAACAAATTGGTTCAAATAGTAATGACGAGCCTCGGATGATGAATACACTTGTTGGAGGAGGAGAGTCCTTGGCTTCTAGCCAGGATAGCACACAATTTGAACCCAATACAGAGGTTAACCTATCAGGAAGGGTGCCCTGTACGATATGTGGAATGACGTTCGGCTCCATCACAAGGAGTTTGGGAGTTCACATGTCTCATCGACACAAAGACGAGTTTGATACACTCCATCTGCGTGTTGATAAAAAGGCAAGGTGGTCAGAGGAAGAAACTCTGATGATGGCGAGAAAGGAGGTTGAGCTCACAGCAAGTGGTGTTCGGTTTCTAAATAAAAAGCTAGCGGAAATTTCACGAACCGCAGTTCCGATGCAATATCTATCGGAAGAGGGGTGAATACAAGGCAAAACTGGAGCAGATAAGATGGCAATCTGCTCCCACCCCAGAAGCACTAGAACCGAGCACCTCACAGCGCCGCCCTAGTACAAGTGAGCAAAACCGACGAGTACCAACATCAGAAGAGCGACCAATCAGACCAACCGAACAGACGAACAGCGAAATCCTCAGGCCCATATAGTATGCGATTCCTGTACGGCTGTACGAGCCGAGGTCCTGCAAAATTCGTAGTAAGCGCAGGTCCGGGAAGGAAACACTTTCCAACTTTTCTAGTATTTGGAAATTTTTCCGCACGAATGAACGAATTCTGACGAGGCCCCAATGGAGCTCGAAATTGAGACAACGAAGAAGGCAGACGAGGGTTTGCGTAATGGTTAAATCGGGAAGATGTAAGTGGGAGGAAGTGAGAGTAAAAAGGGGTTTGAGCATATTGGAGAGTAGTACAGAGTGAACATATGGAGCAGCTCGCTGGGAACGGGTGGTTTTCAGAGGCTTTCATTCCTGTTAGAGGAGTGAAACAGGGTGATCTTGTCTCCCATACTATTATCTGTAGACCGGTTCTTAAGTCCTACCCAGTGAGATGGTGCCAAAGTCGGAAATTCCAAACAAACGCAGCAGCATTCCCAGATGATTTGGTCCTTTTTGCGGAAATCCGATGGGGCTTAAAAGTTGTGGACACCACAGTTTGCTATCTTTCCTCTGTGGGTCTCACCCTTAATACTGATAAGTGTTTCACTGTCAGTATTAAGGGACAGAAGCAGAAGCAGAAGTGTACTGTCGTTGAACGGTGAGCTTCCTGATTGGCGGGCGCGAGTGTTTTCTGAAGAGTACTGACGAGTGGAAGTATTTAGGTTTAAATCACTGCGGAGGGGGGGTGGTAGATCCAGAGAGGACCTGGTCCGAAGCTGTTGAGATGACTCGGGCCCCTCTGGCCACAACTCTTCCACTTCCCTGGGAGTGTGACGTAGGGTTTGAAGATTTGACAAATGGTTCGCTATTCCGCACGGAAGTGGTTGAGGCTTCCGGTGGACGTACCAGTTTCTTTCTTCCATACCCCTCACAAAAGTGGGGGTCTCGGGTTACATCTAAGATGGAGAGTGGGAAGGTTGAGAGATAGGTCTCGAGCGATCGAGGGCCAGTCTTTTGTGGAGGAAGAAATGGGAGGGCCCGGGTGACTTAGGAGGAAGGAGTGACGAAGTGGTTTGGATGTTAATGTGACGGTTGCGGGTCGTGAGCAGAGCGTTTTGCTCCGCAACACGGGTGGGTTAGTCAGCCCACGCGTTTTCTAACAGGAAAGGAGTATTCTGAAGGTATCAAACTGCGGATAAATGCCCTACCCTCAAGGTCTCATACTACGAGACTCCCGAAATCCCGAAACAAAATACTCTTGCAGAATGCTATAGAATCACGGGAGAGGATAGTCAACGGGGATTAGCGAAGAGGCGTGTCGTTATGTTGAACCAAGTCTGAGAGCAAAACCGGCGTAAGAAGGTGGTGGAGGAAATCGTTTATGTGATTGACGCACAGGTAGGACGACGGACATTTCTCGACCAAGCGACCAGCGTATGGTGAGAAGTGATACACCCGACTACGGAAAGCGGCGATTTTTCGGTACAGGTGAATTGAGTACCATCCGCCACTGTGAACTGGAGAGGATTGGAGTGGAGTCGGTAAACGTTGGCTTAGATCTCCTCAGCGCTGGTGATTTTTAGGTGGGTATCAGGGTGGTTTCTGGGCGGGAAATTTGTTGTGGGGTAATCGAGTTGGACTAACCAAAGCTGCGTTATATTACTGGCGTGAAAACAAAAACGGTAAATCGCACAAAAGAAAGAGGTGGTTTAGTCCAGGCGTTTATTAAGATATCGTGATGATCTAATTGGATATAATTAGAATACATCAGATTCCAGTTGTTCTTTCGAAGATTTCAACCTTAGCGAACAAAAAAAAAATAGTGCTCGTTATTTAGGGGTGAATGGATTAACGAGATTCCTAGTCCCTATCTACTATTTAGGAAACCACAGCAAGGGAACGGGTTGGATAATTAGCGCGGAAGAAGACCCTTGAGTGATTATTGAGTGTAAGGAGAATAAGAGGTTAGTATTCTTTTTTTTTATACTGTTATGGAGTTTATTTCCAACGTGTGTAGAAATCACCAAGCGTTGGATTGTTACCCATCAAGGGAACGAGAGCGGGTTTAGACGTCGTGAGCAGGTTAGTTTTACCTACTAATACAAAACGTTGTTGGACAGATTCCTGCGTAGTACGAGAGGAACCGAGGTACGAAATATCTGTTCGAGCGAAGTGGTGGTCGTCGTTGGTTCTGAACGCCTCTAAGGTCGTTCGTGTGGACGCATATAATAAGGGCATTTGCATTGTATGGCTTTACCATTTAAAGTTATATTTTTAAACGACAATGGATTGATGAATGTATTGTAACATAGTAATGGGAGGATCTTGACCACTGGTGATGTAGTTAATATAAACATTATTTTGCACGGATATATTATATGTGAGGTAATAATATAAAATTATAACTTGATGGAAAATATAATTTTTTTTAACTATTTATTGATAAAAGTTGTATTATTCTCGATTATGGTAGAAAATGCCTGTATCTTAGTGACGTGATAAATAAAATAATAGTTAATAGACTTTGTGGGTGTCCCTATAAAACTTATTATAATTTAAAATTAATCGATATAGAAATTAAAAATATACAAAATATTAACATAAAATGTTATGTTGGGGGTGGCCCGAGCTATGGTAGAAGGGGGTGCTTGTTGAGGGCTGAAGGACTTTTCTGGTACCACGGGTGATGAGGATATACGGAAATGGTGCTTTCATTCCGGTTGTACAAGCCTTAGGGGTTATGGGACATAGTGGCCGCCTTTGAGCGGTCTGGTATGACCAGCAGCGATGGCCGCGGTTTGCGGAAGAGGAAGGATGTCGCTCGAGAGTGAGAAAGATTCCAATGGTGGTAAGCTTAACATCTATGTTTGGCCTCTTCGGCCACTTAAATTCCAGGCAGCTATGACTTTTATCCGGTGCCACCGACCCGTGACTGTTCTGGAGTCAAAATCGGTAGGTCTTCTGGCACGGCGCTGACCGGAGGCTGTGTTTGGTACCACGGGAGCCAGCGCCACGGAACTTGTTCCGTCCTGGCTATGGTTGAGGCCCCTTTTGGGAGCTACGTGGTGGTTGTGGTTTATTACCCAAATGCGGGTAGAGTCTTTGGGTCGACGTGGAGTTGCATTATACAACCGGGTGCGTGATCACAGTCGGAAGAGGTTTAGATAGGCCTCCATCTTAACCGAGGATTAAGTATGACCTGAACAGATTGACTTCCATTCGGTATCCGGCGGAAATGGTTCCAAAGGGGCGTGTTGACGATTGTTTCATATCCCAAGCCCTAGGGGGCCGTGAGATTAAGCCAACGTGGCAGGTGGTCACGTTAAACCTATGGATTTCATGTCCTATGAAAACTTATATTTAATATAATAAAAATTTTATATGGATATGAAAATATTATTATATTAGATATGAAAATCTAGAGAAATCAAAAAAATATATGGATATTAAAATATTTTTATATGGATATGAAAATATTTATGGATATGAAAATATCTATGGATATGAAAATATCAGTATTATAAGAATTTATGAATATTGAATATTTGATAGAAAAAAATTCATAAAAAACTTAAAATATTTTTATATGGATATGAAAATATCCATGTATGATATGAAAATCTTCAGAAAAAAAAACATATGGATAACTGACCGATTTTACGAAATCGAGATCAAAAAGGTATATATTTTTTTTTTATTAGCACTGTACATTTTTATTTAAAACTGTCCTTTGCGGACAACCATTAAATTGTTTTACATCGACTTCACTCATCATTAGCAATACACGTAGAACTAAGTAATACTAGACTAGGGTACATTAGGGTTTGTTAACAAAATGTAGAATGTGGAGCTATAAATGTAGGAGCACAAGGCCGTTATTCTAGTTTAGTATAAATCTAAATCTGTTACATCTATGTTAAGTACAGGCGAGGTCTATTGGGTGCTTCCTTTTTAATCTTCTGGGCTGCTCTGAGTTGTCCAGCAAGGCGATGGCCGTCCGATTTGGGTGGTCGTGCAGCCTCTGTATGTAGCGCTCGCTGCTTTTCTTGATTTCATCTCTCACCCATGGGAACTTCAGGACCTCGTGGATGGTGTGGTTGTCGTGGAAGGGGTGGGACCCCGGGGGGATCTCAGAGCTCTATTTTCAAACCTGATGATTTGTACATTGTGGCTTAGAGTGCCCAGAGTTGGATGCATATGTCCAGATTGGACGTATTATGGCCTTGTACACAAGAAGCTTCGAAGACGTTCGGAGCTTCGATCGTTTGCCCATAAGCCAGTAGAAGGACGAAGTCTTTCCCAGGCCTGCTTACGTTTCTTCTGTAGGTGCGGCCTCCAGGTGAGCCTCCTATCAAGTGTGAACCCCAGGTAATTGGGAGTGTCCACCTGCGGGATTGGGGAGCCGTTTAGGTAGACTGGAGGGCAGTTGCCTGGGCGGAGAGAGAATGTGGTGGTGGTGGACTTCTCATTGCTGACTTCAATATTCCATCGCTTTTGCCATCTATTGAGCAGGTCGAGCTGTGTTTGCATGACGGCGGCAGCCTCTATGGCGCTGTCCGAAACGGTCAGGAATGCAGTGTCATCTGTATAAGTTGCAGCCATAGGTCCTGGTTTTGTAGAACGGGGAGGTCAGCGTGTATAGATTGTAGAGCAATGGACCAAGAACGCTGCCTTGGGGAACTACGGCGTGAACCACTCTGAGCTGTGAGATGGCTTCGCCGCATCTTACCGTTTACGGTCTTCCAAAAATGCTTCAAGAATAGGAAGTATGGTCGGGGGAGGGCTGTCTTGAGTTTGTAGAGGAGTCCGGGATGCAGACCCGGTCGAAGGCTTGTTGACGTCCAGCATGACGCCATCAGTACTTTCTGGTTTCAAAAGCGTCAGAATGTACGCACGAACCTATGGCACTGCTCAGGTGTTCCGTGCCGCCGCCTGAAGCCAAACTGGTGATCAGGGATAGTCCAGCCTCGTCAGTAAGGAATGCCCTACTCAAAAATACTCTTTCGAGTATTTTGGAGAGCATTGGAAGTAAACTTATTGGACGGTATGAGGCGAGGTTGGCTTCCGGTTTAGCAGGCTTAGGTATCATTGCTACTTGGACACGTTTCCATGAAGACGGAAAGTACCCTATTTCCAAGCATCTATTGAGGATTCTGGTGATTAGCTGGATGCTTGGAGGTGGTAGTAACTTTAGTGCAATTGCATTGATACCATCATCGCCCGGGGCCTTGGTGTTGCTCATGATGGAGATGAGCTCGGGTGTTTCTTCAGTAGTGACTGGACGAATCGGGTCGGCATCCCGGAGAGGCTCAGCTAGTAGCCGGGCGGTTTCCGCTGCGTCCTCAGTTGAGCAACGATTGTGGGGCGTAAAGCTTCTAGGTGTGCGAAGGGTGGCGTTTGTTTTTTTGTTAGAGAACGTCGGTTGATTGGTCTACAGTAGAGTTGACTTTGGCTGGAATTGACCAGACCGTTGGCGTTCCAAACTGTGACATCTAGTCCCGTTTGCATAGGGAGTGCAGATGGTGGCCATCATTTTGGTCATTTGGCTCATGACCTTCTCCATCATGGCTAAAATTGATTCCATTCTGGCCATTAAGGCGTCCATCAGATTGCCTGTAGGACTAGAGTCGGGATTGGCATTGAAGTCCATCTGTGGAACTCCGCTTTTGGCAGCGCTGGCATAGCTTATATTTGGGTTGACCTTGCTGAAATGAGGTTGCTGGACTCGTGGTACTGACGGCTTTGGGGCGAACGCGCCTTTGGCCCTTTTATAGGTTGGACAACCTTTGTATGAGGCTGTGTGAGGCCCATTGCAGTGGAGGCAAAGGGCTGGTTCGCTAGAGGCCTTAGTGCACTCAGCGGTGGGGTGGCGATCTCCGCACTTGACGCATCGGTGTTCCATTTGGCAGTAGCGCTGAGTGTGGCCGAACGCCTGGCAACGATAGCATTGAGGCACGTCATTGAATTTGATTGGCGGCTCGACGGTGACAACGGTGCTGCATAGCCGTTTAATTTGGAAGACTTCTTTATTATTTTTCGCAGGCTCGAGGTTAACGAAGAAAAGGTTCAACGGCTTCTTCCCTGACGTCCCTGACGCCCTCCTTAATGTCGTCCGGGACAGTGGAGAAGTGAAGGCCTTTTACGACTACTCGGTAGGCGCGTTCGTCTCTGGGCTGAAAAGTGTGGTATCGCTTGTTGTTTTCACTTAGGAATTGCTTCAATTTAGTGTATGTCTCCTTGTTCGGAGTCATAACCCTTGTGGTGTTGTTCATGCTGGTCTTAAAAGTGACGTCAACGTTATCGCCGAGGACGTCGTAGATGGCTTTAGAAAAGGCTTTAATGTTGGTCACGTCTGGTATAAAAATCGGAGGCGGCTTTATTTCCTTGGGGGTCTTCTTGGGAGCGTCGGTCTTTGAAGCCGTTGGAGGAGTTTCTATTTCAGCTTCGGAGTCCGAAAGCTCATCGTCGTCCGAGAGAAGGGCAAAGGAATTACCGTTAAGCTTGAGCTTGGTCAAAATAGCGGCTCTAGCTGCCGCGCTGGTGCTGGGTTTTTCGTCATCCGACTTCTTTTTGGCTGTCTTCCTTCTGATATCCCAAGGCTCGCAGGAGTCATTGGAGTCAGTACTGGCAATTCTACCGCTGCCTCTTTTTCTTGGCGGTTGAGTAGATGAACTGGGCAATCCTTGCCAGTCCATCTTGGGCTTGGGCGCGAATTGGAGTTTAAAATGAGTCTGAAATTGCGCCAAGTACCAAAGTTATGATAAGATATCGAGTTAAAGTTGATTGATATTGGTTGAAAGGTATAAAATGAACGATAAATATTCGATATTGATTCCGAACCGGACTCTGCTAGATGTATTTTCAAGATTTGGCCTCTGGTACACTTTTTTTTTTTTCTCGTCTTTACGGACTTGTCAAAATTATTCATATAAAAAACGCAATTAAATAGCGTATTGTCAATGTGGCTGCCACAAAAATATTTGTTCGGTGGAGCCGAAGCTCGCGCACGCGATCAACACAGCACGACTTTCTTAGATGCGTAGTTCGGCCGGAAACGATTTTACACACGGAGCGCACGGAAGGCACGTCTGTTCACTTCGGAATCTGGATCGAGACTCAATTGGGTTTTATTGGCTAGCAATTTTATGGCTCTCTCAGTCGCTTCCCGGGAAACCAAAGCTTTTGGGCTCCGGGGGAAGTATGGTTGCAAAGCTGAAATTTAAAGGAATTGACGGAAGGCACCACCAGGAGTGGAGCCTGCGGCTTAATTTGACTCAACACGGGAAAACTTACCAGGTCCGAACATAAGAGTGTAAGACAGATTGAAAGCTCTTTCTCGAATCTATGGGTGGTGGTGCATGGCCGTTCTTAGTTCGTGAAGTGATTTGTCTGGTTAATTCCGATAACGAACGAGACTCAAATATATTAAATAGATATCTTCAGGATTATGGTGTTGAAGCTTATATAGCCTTCATTCATTGTGGCAGTAAAATGTTTATTGTGTTTGAATGTGTTTATATAAGTGGAGCGTACCTGTTGGTTTGTCCCATTATAAGGATACTAGCTTCTTAAATGGACAAATGGTCTAGCAATAATGAGATTGAGAATAACAGGTCTGTGATGGCCTTGATGTCCTGGGTGAGGGTACAATGAAAGTTCAACGTGTATTTCCTAGACCGAGAGGTGGGTAAACGTGAACCACTTTCATGCTTGGGTGTGGAACGTTATGATTTGGAATTCTAGTAAGTGTGAGTCATAACTCGCATTGATTACGTCCCTGCCCTTTGTGCACACCGCCCGTCGCTACTACCGATTGAATTATTTAGTGAGGTCTCCAGACGTGATCACTGTGACGCCTTGTGTGTTACGGTTGTTTCGCAGAAGTTGACCGAACTTGATAATTTAGAGGAAGTAAAAGTCGTAACAAGGTTTCCTTAGGTGAACCTGCGGAAGGATCATTATGAATGAATCTTATCCGTTAATAAATATTTATTATAATTAAATAATAAATAAAGAAATACAAATTGCCCAAAATAAACAAACAAAAACAAAGAAAGAAAAGAAATAAAGAAAATATAGAAATAATGGACGGATTGTCGTCTTCTAAAATATATAATTTAAATATAAATAATCGATTTTTGAGATAAATATATATTTAATAGACGAGATTAGTCTTTAAATAATATATTGGTGTATATATCTAATATATGAGTTGGGGATGTATTGTTATATTAAATTTGATAATTGATAAACAACACCGAAATATAGTTGTACCGATATCAGGTTAATCTTATATAATATTAAACAATATAAAAATTTATATGATTATATAAAACTAAGAATTTGAATATTTAGGTATAAAAAAATATGAAGGAATTGATATCAGTTATGGTGTATTTTATTTCTTTCAATAAAAATAGAAATGACGAATTGTATATATTTTTATTTATAAAACTCTAAGCGGTGGATATCGGCTCATGGATCGATGAAGAACGCAGCAAACTGTGCGTCATCGTGTGAACGCAGGACACATGAACATCGACATTTTGAACGCATATCGCAGTCCATGCTGTTGTGTTAGGTTAGGTTAGGTTAGACGGCTGGCGTTCACCTCCTGGTGGAGGCATCCGCCCCACTTAGACCGTGTTCGGTCCCTTGTGATACCGTGACCTAGATCTTAAAATCCCTTTTCACGCAGAAGGTCTTATGGTTTAGCAGTTCCCCCACCCTGAGGCTTTGGTGAACCTTTCTATCCTGTTCGGGTCTATTTCTGACATCGCTGAGATTCTGTTAAGGAATCTGTCGCCTAGGTGCTTAAGTCTAAGGGACTGCAGCGCTGGACAGTGGCAGAGAAGGTGCTCTACTGTTTCTTTCTCTTCTTCGTCCCTGCAGCTGCGGCAGTAGTCGTTGTGGGGTGAGTTCATTCGCCTAGCATGTGTTCCCACTAGCCAGTGCCCCGTGATGACTCTTATCGCCGTGCCGATTCGGGTTCTATCCATCCTAAGTAGTTGGGATGTTCTTTTTGTAGAGATTATGGGCCATAGTTGGCGGGCCAACCGGCAGTTTGGGACGGTTTTCCAGCTAAGCTGGTTCTTTTCCTTATTTGCTTCCCTAAGTTGGAGCTTGCATGAGGCTAGTGGTACACCAGTGCCCTCCAGTTCTCCCTGGAGTGGTGTGGTGGTGTCTTTAAGTGCCAGTTCATCTGCTATGCAGTTGCCTGTGATGTCCCTATGACCTGGGACCCAGATGAGGCTTATGTCATACTGGTTTGCCATCTCGTGGATAGATGATCTGCAGTCTGAGACAGTTTTTGAATTACTTGTGATTGAGCTGATCGATTTTATAGCCGCTTAACTGTCGCTGTATATGTTGACTCCTCTTTGTGTGGAGTTATGTAGGTTTAGGAGTTATAGCGCTTCCCTTATGGCAATAACTTCTGTTTGAAATACGCTGCAGTGATCTGGAAGTCTGAAAGAGGTTTTAATGCCTAGTTGCTCGGAGTATATTCCCCCTCCTACTCTGTTGTTTAGTTTGGAGCCGTCAGTGTATAAGCATATTGCGTTCCCTTGTATTTTGTTTCCCCATTCCTCTCTGTTAGGAATGAGGGCTTGGAAAGGTGTTTGTGTGTACTCCTTTGGAATAAAGTAGTCTGTACTACTGGGAATGAGAGGATCGTTCAGCAGAATGGTGGAGTGGCCCTTATTTAGAATGCTCCATTGCTGAGTTTCCCTAAGCCTGATTGCCGATACTTTCGCTTGATGTATTCCAGCTCGATCTGGATTTTTTGGCGTTTAGTGCTTCGTTTGGTGTGGATCTTAGAGCACCGCTGATGCATAGTGCTGCTGATCGCTGAATTTTTTTCCAGTTTTTTAAGTGTGATTTTCTTTTTGAGGGCTGGCCACCATACCAGAACTCCGTAAAGTAGTATGGGTCTGACTATGGCAGTGTAGGTCCAGCTTACTATGTTAGGGGACATGCCCCACTTGTTTCCTATGGCTTTTTTGCAGGTAAAAAGGGGTGTTTTTTTTTTTTTTTTTTTTTTAATCAATCAGTAGTTATATTTAAAATCTGTCCGAAGTTATAGACAATAATTAAATTTTACAATTGTTCCTTGACATAAAGAAGAATACAATGATGCAATGATTATCTTGGTGGTTAATTGTTACATTTTACGAAAGCTGCCAATTAGTCTCCTCTAGCCTGAGATTAGAGGGTGAGTCCGCTTCAACCTTCTCGTGGTAGTGCTGTTGTCTAACAGATTGATGGCCTGGGGATTGGGATGTCGATCCAGCCTATCGACATATCTTGCAGCGAATCTTTTAACTTCAGCGCTGACCCATGGGACGCCTAGTTGGTCGTGGGTGGTCGCATTATCGTGGTAGGGGTGGGCTCCAGACAACGTCCTGAGGTCCCTGTTCTGTGCGATCTGGATTATTTTTTTGTTGCTTGGGCTCGCCATCCCCCATAGCTGGATACCGTAGGTCCAAACTGGCTTCACAATGGTCTTATATACCAGTAGTTTTATGCCTAGCTTCAGCTTGGACCTCCGTCCAATTAGCCAGTAAAGCTGACGCAGCTTGTTTTGGAGTTGCTTCCGTTTTTGCAACAAATGGGTTCTCCAGGTGAGCCTCCTGTCTAGGGTCATACCTAGATATTTGGGTGTAGGGCTTGCTGGAATTAGAGTGCCACCTAGACTTACTCCAGGACAGTCACCTCTCCTCAGTGTGAACGTCGTTTGGGCTGATTTTTCGTGGTTAACGGCAATGTTCCACCTTTGAAGCCACGGGTCGAGTAAGTTCAGCTGGCGTTGGATACATGCAGAAGCCTCCTCTGGCGAGGTTGCAGAGGCCAAAAAAGCAGTATCATCTGCATATGTTGCAGTTAGAAGGCCCTCCTCTTCAGCAACAGGCATGTCGGCTGTGTATATGGTGTAAAGTATGGGGCCAAGTACACTGCCTTGCGGAACTCCAGCTTCAATGGGTCTGTACTCAGATCTCGCATCTCCGCTTCTGACCCTGAACTTTCTTCCTATCAAGTACGAGTTGAGGAACTCATAATACTTTTGTGGCAGGTTCCTCTTGAGTTTCTCTCTCAGTCCAGGGTGCCAGACCCTGTCAAACGCCTGCTTGACATCCAGAAAGACAGCACAGCAGTATCGTTTTTCTTCCAAGCTGTCCTCTTCCGCTAGGATGGTCTGCGTGTATGACGTCATAGCCATGCAATTGCAGGTATGACTTTTGGGTGAAGTGAGTTTCTGATATGAGCAAAATGTCGATGCATTGAGTGTGGATAAAGTGTTCCACCTCAAGCCTATGTTGGACAAGTCCGTTAGCGTTCCAGAAGGCTATATGCAGGCCTACTTGTTGCATACTTGCAAGAGGATGGCACTCATCATTGAAGTCATTCGCTCGAACATCTTGTCCATAATTCTTTCTAGTAGGCTTTCTACCCTTGTCATGAATGCTGCCATCTGGTCGGTCTGCGGAATCTCGGGTGCTGTCGTTTGTTGATGTTGTGGCCAAGCTCTTCCTCTGGCTATATCAGCATAGCTTCTAGGTGTCCACTGTTGGGTGAGGTGTCCACTGTTGGGTAGTGCTGAGGGGGTGGGTACGCTGAGCGGCGTGGTTGAGCTGGGCGTGGTTCCTTAGGAGCCATGCTGGCTTTGGATTTTTTATAGGCCGGGCAGCCTTTATAGGAGGCGGGATGGGCCCCATGACAATGGACGCATTTTGCTTTTTCTTCTTTGGTCTTTTTGCACTCGCTTGAGCTGTGATCTTCACCACATTTCACGCAGCAATACTGCAGTTTGCAGTACCGCTGGCTATGCCCAAAACCTTGGCAACGATAACATTGCGGCACATCGTGGAAATTTCTTGGCGGTTCAACTGTCACTACGGAGTGACAGATCCTTTTTACGTTGAAGACATCTTTATTGTTCATGGAAGGTTCGAGGTTCACGAAGAAGATCGGTAGCGGGTTCTTCGAAATGTGCCCTATGGCATTGCGCACATCTCGGACTACGTGACCTTGTCGCCGGAAGTCCTCCTTGATGTCATCGATGTCAAAGGTATGATGCAGACCTTTTACAACGATTCTATATGCTCTGTCTTCCTTGGGCTGGAACGTATAGTATCTTTTCCCGGCACTATCGAGGAGGGACTTGAGGGCAGAGTATGACTCCTTGTCCGGCATCATAACCCTAACCTGGTTATCTCTGGCGGCTTTATATGTAAAGTCCTTCTGTTTGCTAATACTGTTCTCAATTGTAGAGATTAGTGCTGCTATATTAGTGACGTCGGGGATAAAGATAGGCGGAGGTTTGAAAGACTTGGGCGACTTTTCGGCAAGCTTATTCTTCCTAAATTTGTGCCCGGCACAGTCGATGTCCATTTCACTCTCACTGGAGCCAATCACAGTTTCTTCTTCAGTGTCGCTATCGTCATCAGAAGAAAGGGGAGCAAAAAAGTTGTCCCCAAGCTTAGATGACCTGTTGAGTGCATCCAGTTTGGCTCGAACTGCTGCGCTGGTGCTGGGTTTTTCGTCATCCGACTTCTTTTCTTTCTTTCTTTCTTCTTTTTTTCTTTCTTTCTTCTTTCTTCTGATATCCCAAGGCTCGCAGGAGTCATTGGAGTCAGTACTGGCAATACTACCGCTGCTTCTTTTTCTTGGCGGTTGAGTAGATGAACTGGGCAATCCTTGCCAGTCCATCCTTGGGCCTGGGCGCGAATTTGAGTTTGAAAATGAGTCTCGAAATTCGCGCCAAACTACCAAAGTTATCGATAAGATATCGAGTTAAAGTTGATTCGATACTTGGTTGAAACGGTATACAATGTACCGATAAATATATCGATATACCGAACCGGACTCTGCTAGATGTATTTTCAAGACTTTGGCCTCTGGTCACACTTTTTTTTTTCTCGTCTTTACGGCACTTGTCAAAATTTTATTCATATAAAAAAACGCAATTAAACAGCGTATTGTTAATGTGACGCCACAAAAATATGTCTGTTCGATGGAGCCGAAGCCCGCGCACGCGATGCAACACAGCACGACTTTCTTAGATGCGTAGTTCGGCCGGAAACGATTTTACACACGGAGCGCACGGAAGGCACGTCTGTTCACTTCGGAATCTGGATCGTGACTGGTAGTGACTAACTTTCTTCTACGTTAGAGTTCCAGGTTAGCTTCCTATCCAGAATTACTCCTAGGTATTTGGCACTACTGCTGAAGGAGAGCCTTTGGTTGTTTAGTCTTGGTGCGACGAGGGGTGGAAGTTTGTATTTCCTGCTGAAGAGCACTAGCTCCGTTTTCTGCGCATTTACTCCTAGGCCATTACTGCTTGTCCATACCCAAGATGGGGACGATACCCGGATGGAGGTCTTCTCTGACTCCACAAAGGCTGCCGCATTGTCCGCGTCGCTGCATTATTTAGCAAGAAAATGCTGAGGTGCTTTTTAGCTAAGATGCAGGCTCTGACTTTACCTTCCGTATTAGCTACTAGTAGCTTGTACTCCCTAGTCGCTAGTCCAGAAACCCTTCCTCCTGCTTCCATGGCTCCATCCTCGGCCAGATGGAGCAGTAGGGCAGCTGAGGCTGCCTTACAATGGTGGAGGTTTATCTGCAGAATCCGTAAGGACATCTGACAGGTTCCCCTCCACCATTGTAATCTCCGCCTCTTCGTCGTCGGAGATATCTTTGTCGATGACTCGACTCTCGGCCATTCTGCGCATCGGTGCTGTAGCCGTCATCTATGTCTGAGGCCTCTATCTCGGAGGCCAGTTCCTCCTGAGTAGAGTTTGTCTTTGCTCCGTCACCAGAGTCTTACTTGTAGACTTTTACGGTCACGGCGCTGAAACCAAAGTTTAGTTCCCCGTGAGCAGCCTCTATGGGAGCTAGACTTTCTTTGTTTATTAAGAGGACCGCCTGGTTCGTTGGGCATTCCATCTCCTCCACCTTCGCCAAACGCCAGTCCGTAGTGGGAAGATGCGGGTTTCATCTTTGTAGCATTGTGAGGATCTGGCCCGGTTCCTTTATGGAGACCGGGATCCAGATCCTTGCACTTGGTCTACTGGGGACGTCCCGTTAGCTCAGCGCAACAAGCTTGGCGCCCTCGTAGACTTCCTCAAGTTCTCCTACCGAAGCCTTGTAAAGCTCTGCTGACCTTTCGTCGTCGCTGGCTATAACTTTCACGCAGCCTTGGAACCATCCCACGTCTTTGCAGACAGGAGGGGGGCCTGGTTCCTTGGCCAGGAGCTCGAAACATTTCGCGGCCAGGGCTGCTTCCACCCATCTCCACGTATCCCTGAGGATTTTGGCGTCGGGGTTACCCCTGTCGATAACCCCGAGCAGGATGCGACTTTTCGCAATCTCTGCGAAGGACCTCTTCGGCTGTGTGCGCAGCCGCTTTGCCGTTAGTCCTCCCGGCACGTCCTGGGACCTTTCCCTTTTTGGGTGTGGTTTTGGCTCCTTTTTTGGAGCTGGCGGTGTCGGCGTCTAGCCATATTGAGGAAGGCCTCTTTTGGCTCATTCCACCTTTTTGAGCCACTCCTTGGAGGTCTTCTCCAACTTGGCTCTGCCGTAGCTGCGCAGGATCTGCCCTGCCGTTCTTTTTTCGGCATAGGTGTGCCGGATTTGACCAGGCTTGCTGGCCGCTTCAGGCTCGCTGCCCTTTACCGCACCTGAAGGCGGCATCATGGCACTTAGGCCGGGAGATGCCGTCATGGTGGCGGTAGTGGGTGGCTTGCCTTTGGCCACCCCAGATTTGGGGTGAGGTCCGCCCGGACCCTGCCAAGCTAGCGTGGTCGGACGGGAGGGCTCACTCGCCATCTGCACCATCGTCGACTTTTGGCCAGACTCACTCGTCAATGCCAGTTTTTCGGGTTTTTTGGGAGATCCCGACTCCTTGATTGTTTTGTGTGTTTTTTTGCTATATATTATATTTTTCTGCATAGTTAGTTCCCACGAGTTGCGGAGAAGGGACGGTCCACCCGGGCGGAGATCCGCGACGCCCGGGTAAGGCTTATTAGAACAGGGCGTCGCCAGGTACCCTGAGCACTCCGTTTGAGACTGGGCAGAGTTTATATACCGGGCCCCCAGCCAGGCTGACTCTCGGCACGGGTCGAGTGACACCTTAGTCCGGCCCGGTGTGAGATGGTGTTTGGGAAGAGAGGTGTGTAGGTAGCTTGTGTAGGAAGGGAAATTGTGTGAGGCTACTTTTTAGAGGCGGCAACACAAGCGCATCGTCGGCACCGCTTACGGCGCGGATTCCTGCAGTGGAATCCTTCGCTTTATTCACAGCTAACCTTAAATAGAAAAAGGTCTTTCGCTATCCGCAACCTGCAACACGTTCGGTAGCCCTAAGCTAGGCAGCCTCGGAGTCATCTCACAAACTCCTCGGACCGATTATAATAGCTTTATCTTCGGTGTTTTCTACGTCTTGCAGAAATATTCGTGTAAACAGAAATTTGTTAGTAAAACTGTTTTTGAAAGGTACTTCAATGTGGTATAAATCTTCTAAGCTACAATGAATTCCGACCGTTATATTAGGTGGAAGATATTCCCTTAATATAGATACTAAGTTATCAACTGTATCATATTCGATGATGTGTCTTGTTTTTCCAAAAACTACCAGTGACTCATGTATTGTATACCTCCCCTTTGTTAATAACAATTGTTGTTTAAATTGATTTAATGGTTTTCGGGTCTCTTGTATTACATTTTCAAAACTACTTTCAGCAGAGTGCTGTGTGTCTTGATCTGAGTTTGACTCTTCGGATTCGTCTATATCGCTATTTGTAATATTATTGATTTGGATTCGTGATAATGCATCGGCTACAACATTTGTTGTTCCAGGTTTATACTTTATTTTTGGAGTAAAGCTCTCAAAAAAAAAATATCATTTATTCATATCTACATTTGGATTTTTATCTGAAACAGTGAATAATAAGGATTGATGGTCCGTTTGTATTTCTATGCCAATTATTCCTGAGAGTTGCTGAATCTGAATTTTGTAAAGGCTCATTACAGTCTCTGCTGCTTCTCTCCAACCTACGTATTGTGTTGGCTCTCCGGTAAACTCCGGTAATGATTTGATTACTTCTAGAGTAGTTTCACATTTAACATTAGGGTCGACCTCTTGAAGTTTATAGTCTTCTACAATATTTGTTTCTGAAACTATCTTTTATTCTATCCCATCTATTTTTTTGTTCACTTCACTCCATTGGACACTAATTAATCTGTTAATTAATTCCACCGTTAAATTACTGGATGTAGCTAAGCTACCTGCAGAAAAATTAGCCGAACCTCCAGTCGCCATGGTTAAGTTGAGTTCACTGATCTATCTATTAAATCTATTCTAATCTATCTATTTTTTTTTTATTGTTTTTGCTCTGATCCTTTTTTTATATCTTTAAATTTCTAGAACTTACTAAAAATAATAATTATCCTTACGATAATGTTTGATAAGGTCTTCCTTTAAGTTGGGGATGTTCTGCAAATCTTCCTTCCGTCTTTGGATTTCCTTGGTAGTTTTACGGTATAGGGTGGGTTGTTTGGTTTTGTTGTTTAAAATATTTATTCTGCAAATCTTCCTTCCGTCCTTGGATTCTCTCGGTAGTTTTTACGGTAGAGGATGGTTTCTTTGGTATTGTTATTTAAAATATGTTATGCCGCTTTGCATTTTTAAGTGTCTTGATGTTTAATTGATTACTTTTTAGTCCACCTTTTATAAAACTTAAATGGATTATTTCATTTATTGTTTTCCATTAATTTGTAGGTGGATGTTTTAATTTTTCCACTAAAAATTTGTGTTCTTGACTGCGCGAGTTCCGTTTATTTATTTAACTTTTATTTCGTTAAATTTTTTATTTTTAAAACGCAGCCCCACGTTGGGCGCCAATTAACTTTGTCCTTATTGATTTATTTAAAAAAATAGAAAATTTTTTATTTTATTTTTTTGGTGTTAGACTTTTATTCGTAAACGTATTAAAACATCAATACATTTATTATTGCTAATTGCTTATGACCGATCGCTACTGCATCCAGGAAAGGACTGACTTCTTAATTCTAAATTCTTCTCCAATAAACCTCTGCCAAAAGCTTTTCTTTTTTAGTTTCCAGAACTTTTCATTTGTTTTTAATAAAAGCTTATGCTGAAACTGTCGAATCTCGTTGTAAAATTAAATTATGCTGAGCGATGCAATTTGATTGAAAATCGGAACTCAATATTTTAGGCTTCGATCGTCAGAACGGAAGCTTGTTTTTACTTTACGATTGGTTTGTTTATATCTAGCTATATGGTCAAACGCGGCTCTTGAAGTTGCTGAGATTGAATTTTAAAATTTTTGTATTAATTCCATAAGTGGAACTGTTTCATGGGTTGGATAACTTGCATTCTTTGGCGGAATTCCACCCAGGATGAGTTGCAGGTTTTTAAACTGGATACGGTCACTTATGGGACAACGCCGGTCTCATTTTTATCAGTTCGAGCAATGAATCAGTTGGCAGAGGATGAGCAGTCTATGTTTCTAAAGGGTGTCGAAATTCTGCGTCGCGGGGGATCCTCGCCAATGGCCAATTTCGGTTGAGAAAGTGGTGCTCCAATTTTTCTGCAGTGCTCTCTGACGTGCCGGAAGAGGATCGAGAGTTGTTCCTAAGGTTTGATGATGGCAGCAACTTTACGAAGACTCTTGGCCTCGCTTGGGATCCTTCTACTGATCGCTTGCTATTTTCGCTTGAAGGGCTTCAGTCAACCTCGAAGCCCACTAGGGGTATCATCCTCTCCTCAATCGCCCGGCTTTATGATCCGATATGGCTTGTTGGACCTGTCATTACGAAGGCAAAGATGAAAGTCTACCTCAAGCTCTTCACTCTGATTGGGACATGATTTGTTCCAGCTTCGCCATGGCGCAGCGTGCTGAATTCCCTAGATGGTCACTATTATCACAGTCTGAAGTGGAGATTCATGGATTTTGTGTGCGCCAGCATCGAGGTTTATGGTGCTTGCATTTATGTCGTATCGAAGGGTACACGGTCAGAAAGTCATTTACTCTCTCAAAGTCTCGAGTCGCACCTCTAAAAACAGTTTCGGTACCGAAATTGGAGTTATCTGGAGCAGAGTTGCTGGCCCGGCTTATGTCGGAAGTTCAGTCACGATCCAGATTCCGAAGTGAACAGACGTGCCTTCCGTGCGCTCCGTGTGTAAAATCGATTCCGGCCGAACTACGCATCTAAGAAAGTCGTGCTGTGTTGCATCGCGTGCGCGGGCTTCGGCTCCACCGAACAGACATATTTTTGTGGCAGTCACATTAACAATACGCTGTTTAATTGCGTTTTTTTATATGAATAAAATTTTGACAAGTGCCGTAAAGACGAGAAAAAAAAAAAAGTGTGACCAGAGGACAAAAGAAGCAGCGGTAGTATTGCCAGTACTGACTCCAATGACTCCTGCGAGCCTTGGGATATCAGAAGAAAGAAGAAAGAAAGAAAAAAAGAAGAAAGAAAGAAAGAAAAGAAGTCGGATGACGAAAAACCCAGCACCAGCGCAGCAGTTCGAGCCAAACTGGATGCACTCAACAGGTCATCTAAGCTTGGGGACAACTTTTTTGCTCCCCTTTCTTCTGATGACGATAGCGACACTGAAGAAGAAACTGTGATTGGCTCCAGTGAGAGTGAAATGGACATCGACTGTGCCGGGCACAAATTTAGGAAGAATAAGCTTGCCGAAAAGTCGCCCAAGTCTTTCAAACCTCCGCCTATCTTTATCCCCGACGTCACTAATATAGCAGCACTAATCTCTACAATTGAGAACAGTATTGGCAAACAGAAGGACTTTACATATAAAGCCGCCAGAGATAACCAGGTTAGGGTTATGATGCCGGACAAGGAGTCATACTCTGCCCTCAAGTCCCTCCTCGATAGTGCCGGGAAAAGATACTATACGTTCCAGCCCAAGGAAGACAGAGCATATAGAATCGTTGTAAAAGGTCTGCATCATACCACTGACATCGATGACATCAAGGAGGACTTCCGGCGACAAGGTCACGTAGTCCGAGATGTGCGCAATGCCATAGGGCACATTTCGAAGACCCCGCTACCGATCTTCTTCGTGAACCTCGAACCTTCCATGAACAATAAAGATGTCTTCAACGTAAAAAGGATCTGTCACTCCGTAGTGACAGTTGAACCGCCAAGAAATTTCCACGATGTGCCGCAATGTTATCTTTGCCAAGGTTTTGGGCATAGCCAGCGGTACTGCAAACTGCAGTATTGCTGCGTGAAATGTGGTGAAGATCACAGCTCAAGCGAGTGCAAAAAGACCAAAGAAGAAAAAGCAAAATGCGTCCATTGTCATGGGGCCCATCCTGCCTCCTATAAAGGCTGCCCGGCCTATAAAAAATCCAAAGCCAGCATGGCTCCTAAGAAACCACGCCCAGCTCAACCACGCCGCTCAGCGTACCCACCCCCTCAGCACTACCCAACAGTGGACACCTCATCTAGAAGCTATGCTGATATAGCCAGAGGAAGAGCTTGGCCACAACATCAACAAACGACAGCACCCGAGATTCCGCAGACCGACCAGATGGCAGCATTCATGACAAGGGTAGAAAGCCTACTAGAAAGAATTATGGACAAGATGTTCGAGCGAATGACTTCAATGATGAGTGCCATCCTCTCGCAAGTATGCAACAAGTAGGCCTGCATATAGCCTTCTGGAACGCTAACGGACTTGTCCAACATAGGCTTGAGGTGGAACACTTTATCCACACTCAATGCATCGACATTTTGCTCATATCAGAAACTCACTTCACCCAAAAGTCATACCTGCAATTGCATGGCTATGACGTCATACACGCAGACCATCCTAGCGGAAGAGGACACGGAGGAGCGGCTATCATCATCAAGGACAGCATTGATTACAGCGAGATTGCAACCCTCAAGGAAGAGTGGGTCCAGTGCGCCAGAATTGCAGTCTCCACTGCAATGGGAAATCTTACCATCGCGTCGGTTTATATTCCTCCTAAACAGAGAGTTTCCGAAGACCAGTTCGGCCTCCTTCTGGGTGACCTGGGCGACAAATTCATCCTCGCAGGCGACCTCAACGCCAAGCACCCATGGTGGGGCTCGAGGGTGAGTAACCCCAAAGGATCTGCGTTATACAAGTGCATCCAGCGTAGAGCCTACAACTGCCACTCAACTGGAGAGCCTACCTACTTGCCCACTGACCCCCAAAAGCTGCCTGACCTTCTCGACTTCGCAATCTCCCATGGAATGCATCCAGACTCCATAGCCTGCTCGGCAAATGGAGACCTTTTCTCCGATCACAGTGCGGTGGAACTCCACATTAACACCCCTGTAGAAAAGAAAATCGCTCGACCCAGGATGATAAGAGCTAGCACCAACATCGGGACCTACTCTGAATGGCTAGACAACGCCATTGGGAACACACAGCCAGATCTCAACTCGGGTACTGGTATCAACAACGCTGTTGTGAATCTGACGCAGAAGATGCACAATGCTGCCTTGATTGCTACCCCTAGGGCTCCATGCAACAACAAGAAATTGCAAAGACACTTACACCTGTGGTCGCCTGAAGTGGCTGCACTCCTCAACGAGAAGAGACGACGGAGAAGGATCTGGTTCCGAACTAGGTACCCCAGTGATAAAAGAGCCTTTAATCAAGCGACCAAAAGGCTTACGAGGCTCCTGCAAAGATTGCGGACTTGCGCTTTCGAAGAATATCTGCGGAAGGTCGAGCCTGGGGACCCCCAGCACAATCTGTGGCAACTAACGCGCCATATAAAACGTCCTAAACAAAGGGTGGCCCAGATAAGAAAATCTGACGGTGGATGGTGTCGCTCGGATCAGGAGAGAGCCGACGCATTTGCTGCTCACCTCGAGGCAGCTTTCAAGCCCTTCAACATGTGCTCGGAGGAGGATAAGGCTGAAACGGACTTTGCACTGGCCCAACCACACACGGACTTCAGCCAGCTGGAACCTGTCTCGGAGGAGGAGGTCAAGGAGGAGGTGGCAGGGCTCAACACCAAGAAATCTCCGGGTGATGACGGGATAGAGGCACTCGCAGTCAAGTATCTCCCACCTTCAGGCATAAGGAGACTCACGAGCATTTACAACGCGTGTCTAGAGAACGGACATTTCCCCACTAGCTGGAAACAGGCGGAAGTTATACTGATCCCTAAGCCTGGAAAGCCCGAATTTGACCTTGCCTCTTACCGGCCAATTAGTCTGCTTTCGATAATCTCCAAAATTCTCGAGAGATTGTTTCTGCGAAGATTGATGTTACTTTTGGACGAGGCCGGTTTGATACCAGATCACCAGTTCGGTTTCAGGCGCTTCCACTCCACCCCTGAGCAATGCCATAGGATCGTGGCAAAAATCCTGGACAGCTTGGAAGAAAAACGATACTGCTGTGCTGTCTTTCTGGATGTCAAGCAGGCGTTTGACAGGGTCTGGCACCCTGGACTGAGAGAGAAACTCAAGAGGAACCTGCCACAAAAGTATTATGAGTTCCTCAACTCGTACTTGATAGGAAGAAAGTTCAGGGTCAGAAGCGGAGATGCGAGATCTGAGTACAGACCCATTGAAGCTGGAGTTCCGCAAGGCAGTGTACTTGGCCCCATACTTTACACCATGTACACAGCCGACATGCCTGTTGCTGAAGAGGAGGGCCTTCTAACTGCAACATATGCAGATGATACTGCTTTTTTGGTCTCTGCAACCTCGCCAGAGGAGGCTTCTGCATGTCTCCAACGCCAGCTGGACTTACTCGTCCCGTGGCTTCAAAGGTGGAACATTGCCGTTAACCACGAAAAATCAGCCCAAACGACGTTCACACTGAGGAGAGGTGACTGTCCTGGAGTAAGTCTAGGTGGCACTCTAATTCCAGCAAGCCCTACACCCAAATATCTAGGTATGACCCTAGACAGGAGGCTCACCTGGAGAACCCATTTGTTGCAAAAACGGAAGCAACTCCAAAACAAGCTGCGTCAGCTTTACTGGCTAATTGGACGGAGGTCCAAGCTGAAGCTAGGCATAAAACTACTGGTATATAAGACCATTGTGAAGCCAGTTTGGACCTACGGTATCCAGCTATGGGGGATGGCGAGCCCAAGCAACAAAAAAATAATCCAGATCGCACAGAACAGGGCCCTCAGGACGTTTTCTGGAGCCCACCCCTACCACGATAATGCGGCCATCCACGACCAACTAGGCGTCCCATGGGTCAGCGCTGAAGTTAAAAGATTCGCTGCAAGATATGTCGATAGGCTGGATCGACATCCCAATCCCCAGGCCATCAATCTGTTAGACAACAGCACTACCACGAGAAGGTTGAAGCGGACTCACCCTCTAGATCTCAGGCTAGAGGAGACTAATTGGCAGCTTTCGTAAAATGTAACAATTAACCACCAAGATAATCATTGCATCATTGTATTCTTCTTTATGTCGAGGAACAATTGTAAAATTTAATTATTGTCTATAACTGCGGACAGATTTTAAATATAACTACTGATTGATTAAAAAAAAAAAAAAAAAAATAAAATGTGAGGAACATTATCGGAAGACTACAAGAATACTGCCGTCAGGTATATTTGAAGTTAGACTTCCATTTAAGTTGGATCCAAGCATTTTGGGCAACTCAGTCGAGATAGCCAAACGCCGTTTTCTGTCGCCGAGAGAAGATTATCTCGAGATCCGAACTTAAAGAAAATGTATTTGGAATTTATGGAAGAATACGAACCCCCTGGTTGCGTGTAGGAGGTAAAGACAATTAAGTCTGAAGTAACTCAGGTTCTTCAAAACGCTGGGTTTGAATTGAGTAATTGGTTGTCAAACTCGCCTGAAGTTACTGCATCCAAGAGCACGGGTAAGCCAATAACACTTTCGGACTCAGAGCTGACAAAAACACTAGGAATCGTTTGGGTTCCTAAAGATGTCGTGTTTAAATTCAAAATTGATATGTCAGTCATGGGTCAAAGGGCGACTAAGCGAAATAATCTGTCGGTGATATCAAAGCTCTTCGACCACCTTGGCTTATTAAGCCCAATCCTTATTAAAGGAAAAATCCGGATGCAGGAACTTTGGCTTAATAAGCTAGATTGGGATGAGTCGATTCCACTGCATTTGGAAACCTCGTGGAACAAAATTCAGCTTGCCTTTTCACAGCAAGAAGATATCTCAATACCGATATTTGTGATGAGTGAGCCGATGTCACCAATTGAAATTCAGGCCTTTTCTGACGCATCGATGAGAGCCTATGGAGCCTGCGTCTGTATTCGTTGCAAATCTGCAGAAGGTATTAAAGTCTCCTTGTGGACTGCAAAGTCCAAACTAGCGCCGCTCAAGACAAAGACGCTCCCCCGTCTTGAGTTATGTGCCGCTCACCTTCTCGCAGACCTCTGCCGCAAAATAAAACCTTTTATCACAGCACCGATCGAACGAAGTGTATATTGTCAGATTCAGAAGTTTTTCTTCATTGGATTAGTTCCAATCCATCTTCGTTGTCAACGTTCCGGAAGATAAGTGGCCAACGAGTCCCCGGTTTGATCCGTCACCAGAGATTTTGCAGATGGAAGCAAAGAAGAATGCGGTTGGACTGACCGCAATGGTCTCCACCTCATATTTGTTGAAAGTGATAGAAGGATTTCCCCTCAATTTCCCCAATTTCCTCACAAGAGGAAATTAAAAATATTCGAAAAAATACGGTTGTTAGCCCAAGCCTACAGAAGCTAAATCCGTTTGTCCATCCTTTTCGTTGTTGCGGGTCGGGGGCGACAAACTAATGCTCCTATTTCGTACGATGCCAAGCTTCCAGTATTGTTGATGAAGCGCTTTCAATCTCAAATCTTGGGAGATTTACCCTTAGATCGAGTCCGTGATCTCCACCCATTCTCCATATGTGGCGTGGATTTCTGTGGTCCTATTCAGGCGACATTGAAAATTCGTGGTAGGCCTCCATACAAGTCCTACATTGCCCTGTTTGTTGGTTTTGTGTCCAAAGCAGTACATTTAGAAGTAGTTTCCGATTTGTCAACCGCCTTCGTACGAGGCCCCTGGGCGCCCTCAGTCAGGACCCAAGCGAGGCGTTGACTCCCGGGCACCTGTTGACAGGCGGGCCGCTCATCGCCCCACCAGCACTGCGGACCCCGAACCAGCAGGTTCTAACGTGCTTGCGGCAATGGCGGCTTGTCTCGTCAATCAAGCAAACGTTTTGGGTCCCGGGAGTACGTCTTGGGCCTACAAGTGTGGTCGAAGTGGCAGCGGGAGCAGGAGGACGTCAAGAAGGGCGATCTGGTCCTGGTCGCCGAGGACCACCAGCCACCCCAACAGTGGATCACCGCCAAAGTCGTCGAGACTCACGCCGGCGTGGAGGGAAGGGTCAGGGTCGACGTCGTAAGGACTAGTTCGGGAGCGGTATTAGATAAGCTAGGCTTAAGTAAGTTATTAATATATATTCGAATTGATACATTGAAAGCGAGTGCACGCATTTTTTTTCGCCTATCGTAGTGCTTTTTTAATAATTTACAGCCACCCTCGTCTTTTCGGTTAATAATAGTAACGAGGTAAAATAATGTCAGTGAACACCATCGAAGCCATGTTTTCTGCAACAACGGTAGTCCAGCTGAAAGCTGGATTTGCCAGGCACACAATTTTTTTTTTTTTTTTTTAGTCAATCAGGAGTTATATTTAAAATCTGTCCGTAGTTATAGACAATAATTAAATGTTACAATTGTTCCTTGACATAAAGAAAAATACAATGATACAATGATTATCTAGGTGGTTAAATGCCACATTTTACGAAAGCTGCCAATTAGCCACCTCTAGCCTGAGATCTAGAAGGTGAATCCGCTTCAACCTACTCGTGGTAGTGCTGTTGTCTAACAGATTGATGGCCTGGGGATTGGAATGTCGATCCAGCCTATCGACATATCTTGCAGCGAGTCTTCTAACTTCAGCGCTGACCCTGGGGACACCTAGTTGATCGTGGATAGTCGCATTATAGTGGTAGGGGTGGGCTCCAGACAAAGTCCTGAGGGCCCTGTTCTGTGCGAGCTGGATAATGTTCCTGAACTGGTGATCTGGTATAAAACCGGCCTTGTCCAAAAGTAACAGCAATATTCGCAGAAACAATCTCTCGAGAATTTTGGAGATTACCGAAAGCAGACTAATTGGCCTGTAAGAGGCAAGATCAAATTCGGGCTTTCCAGGCTTAGGGATCAGTATAACTTCCGCCTGTTTCCAGCTAGTGGGGAAATGTCCGTTCTCTAGACACGCGTTGTAAATGCTCGTGAGTCTCCTTATGCCTGAAGGTGGGAGATACTTGACTGCGAGTGCCTCTATCCCGTCATCACCCGGAGATTTCTTGGTGTTGAGCCCTGCCACCTCCTCCTTGACCTCCTCCTCCGAGACAGGTTCCAGCTGGCTGAAGTCTGTGTGTGGTTGGGCCAGTACAAAGTCCGTTTCAGCCTTATCCTCCTCCAAGCACATGTTGAAGGGCTTGAAGGCTGCCTCGAGGTGAGCAGCAAATGCGTCGGATATCTCCTGATCCGAGCGACACCATCCACCGTCAGATTTTCTTATCTGGGCCACCCTTTGTTTAGGACGCTTTATATGGCGCGTTAGTTGCCACAGATTGTGCTGGGGGTCCCCAGGCTCGACCTTCCGCAGATATTCTTCGAAAGCGCAAGTCCGCAATCTTTGCAGGAGCCTCGTAAGCCTTTTGGTCGCTCGATTAAAGGCTCTTTTATCACTGGGGTACCTAGTTCGGAACCAGATCCTTCTCCGTCGTCTCTTCTCGTTGAGGAGTGCAGCCACTTCAGGCGACCACAGGTGTAAGTGTCTTTGCAATTTCTTGTTGTTGCATGGAGCCCTAGGGGTAGCTATCAAGGCATTTTGTGCATCTTCTGCGTCAGATTCACAACAGCGTTGTCGATACCAGTACCCGAGTTGAGATCTGGCTGTGTGCTCCCTATGGCGTTGCCTAGCCATTCAGAGTAGGTCCCGATGTTGGTGCTAGCTCTGATCATCCTGGGTCGAGCGATTTTCTTCTCTACAGGGGTGTTAATGTGGAGTTCCACCGCACTGTGATCGGAGAAAAGGTCTCCATTTGCCGAGCAGGCTATGGAGTCTGGATGCATTCCATAGGAGATTGCGAAGTCGAGAAGGTTCGGCAGCTTTTGGGGGTCAGTGGGCCAATAGGTAGGCTCTTCAGTTGAGTGGAAGTTGTAGGCTCTACGCTGGATACACTTGTATAAAGCAGATCCTTTGGGGTTACTCACCCTCGAGCCCCACCATGGGTGCTTGGCGTTGAGGTCGCCTGCGAGGATGAATTTGTCCCCCAGGTCACCCAGAAGGAGGCCGAACTGGTCTTCGGAAACTCTCTGTTTAGGAGGAATATAGGCCGACGCGATGGTAAGCTTTCCCATTGCAGTGGAGACTGCAATTCTGGCGCACTGGACCCACTCTTCCTTGAGGGTTGCAATCTCGCTGTAATCAATACTGTCCTTGATGATGATAGCCGCTCCTCCGTGTCCTCTTTCGCTAGGATGGTATGACGTCATAGCCGTGCAATTGCAGGTATGACTTTTGGGTTAAATGGGTTTCTGCTTTGAGCAGAATGTCGATGCATTGAGTGTGGATAAAGTGTTCCACCTCAAGCCTATTTTGGACAAGTCCGTTAGCGTTCCAGAAGGCTATATGCAGGCCTACTTGTTGCATACTTGCGAGAGGATGGCACTCATCATTGAAGTCATTCGCTCGAACATCTTGTCCATAAGTCTTTCTAGCAGGCTTTCTACCCTTGTCATGAATGCTGCCATCTGGTCGGTCTGCGGAATCTCGGGTGCTGTCGTTTGTTGATGTTGTGGCCAAGCTCTTCCTCTAGCTATATCAGCATAGCTTTTAGATGAGGTGTCCACTGTTGGGTAGTGCTGAGGGGGTGGGTACGCTGGGCGTGGTTCCTTAGGAGCCATGCTGGCCTTGGCTTTTTTATAGGCCGGGCAGCCTTTATAGGAGGCAGGATGGGCCCCATGACAATGGACGCATTTTGCTTTTTCTTCCCTGGTCTTTTTGCACTCGCTTGAGCTGTGATCTTCACCACATTTCACGCAGCAATGCTGCAGTTTGCAGTACCGCTGGCTATGCCCAAAACCTTGGCAACGATAACATTGCGGCACATCGTGGAAATTTCTTGGCGGTTCAACTGTCACTACGGAGTGACAGATCCTTTTCACGTTGAAGACATCTTTGTTGTTCGTGGAAGGTTCGAGGTTCACGAAGAAGATCGGTAGCGGGGTCTTCGAAATGTGCCCTATGGCATTGCGCACATCTCGGACTACGTGACCTTGTCGCCGGAAGTCCTCCTTGATGTCATCGATGTCAGTGGTATGATGCAGACCTTTTACAACGATTCTAAAGGCTCTGTCTTCCTTGGGCTGGAATGTGTAGTATCTTTTCCCGGCACTATCGAGGAGGGACTTGAGGGCAGAGTATGACTCCTTGTCCGGCATCATAACCCTAACCTGGTTATCTCTGGCGGCTTTATATGTAAAGTCCTTCTCTTTGCCAATACTGTTCTCAATTGTAGAGATTAGTGCTGCTATTTTAGTGACGTCAGGGATAAAGATAGGCGGAGGTTTGAGAGACTTGGGCGTCTTTTCTGCAAGCTTATTCTTCCTAAATTTGTGCCCGGCACAGTCGATGTCCATTTCACTCTTACTGGAGCCAATCACAGTTTCTTCTTCAGTGTCGCTATCGTCATCAGAAGAAAGGGGAGCAAAAAAGTTGTCCCCAAGCTTAGATGCCCTGTTGAGTGCATCCAGTTTGGCTCGAACTGCTGCGCTGGTGCTGGGTTTTTCGTCATCCGACTTCTTTTTTGTTGTCTTCCTTCTGATATCCCAAGGGTCGCAGGAGTCACTAGAGTCAGTACTGGCAATTCTACCGCTGCCTCTTTTTCTTGGCGGTTGATTAGATGAACATGGCAATCCTTGCCAGTCCATCCTTGGGCTTGGGCGCGAATTTGAGTTTTAAAATGAGTCTCGAAATTCGCGCCAAACTATTAAAGTTATCGATACCGATATATTTCAACCGGTTAAAAGTTGATTCGATACTTAATTGAAACGGTATAAAAAGAAACCGGTAAATATATCTTTATATATAGATATACCGAACCGGTTATGACACTGCTGGAGGTATTTTCAAGTCTTTGGCCTCTGGTCACACTTCCTTTTTTTCCCTTTTACGGCACTTGTCAAAATTTTATTCATATAAAAAAACGCAATTAAACAGCGTATTGTTAATGTGACTGCCACAAAAATATGTCTGTTCGGTGGAGCCGAAGCCCGCGCACGCGATGCAACACAGCACGACTTTCTTAGATGCGTAGTTCGGCCGGAATCGATTTTACACACGGAGCGCACGGAAGGCACGTCTGTTCACTTCGGAATCTGGATCGCGACTTGCCAGGCACACAATAGTTCATAAAATAGACTGGCTCCGATAAGCAAATCGTTACGATGTGGCCGGAACAACATTGGATCGGCTAAAGTGAGGTTGGCTGGAATATTCCAGCTGGAGACGTCTTAGCTGAAACTAGGCTGGAGATCGGTGATGTTGGCGATTACAGCGATGGCAAAGGCCGAATATTTGGAGCAACGGGACCTATGAGCACGTCGACAGAGAATTGCGAGAAGCAAGTGCCGCCAATTCCAGACACTGCCATGTAAGATTTGCGTCTAGGAAGCTGCAGCTTAAATTCCACGCCCACGATCGTTGAGAAAGCCGAGTGAAACTCAGCCCACTCCGAGTATCATCCGCTAAAAGTAGGAAGAGGAAGAGTAGGCAAGGCATGAAAACTGCGACTGAGCGCTGAGTCCACCTGAATACTGGAAACTCCGCTGGCCAGGGTGGAATGGGCAGCAATTCGAGAAGAGCGCAACGATGTCTCGTGCTCGATTTCGGCATGCATCGTAGCTACAAGCTCAGACACTGTCCATCGCAAGTCGCTGCTTATCTCTGTAATATCTAACTCTTCTAGCTCCCCGTGAATGGCCTTAAAATACTCGTACAGGGCGACTAACTGGCCATGACGCACATGGAGCATAGCATCTTCCACCTTGGACACTGGCTGGAGGGTTCCTTGGATTCTCTTCAAATCCTGGAGGATACCCTTTGCCTTGCTTTTCAAAAGCACACTCCAAGCTGGAGTGTGTTCTCCTGTGACGGCGCCGCTGGAGTTCATCGCCACTATAATTGAACTTATAATTTATTTTATTATATTTAACTATAATTGTGCGCGGTGTACACGATTTATCCCACTGTGCGCTCACAACCGTAACACTGAGATGTGGAAAGTATATATATATGAATGCTTGTGTGAGGCGAATGCACTTGCAAGTGGAACGTATGTATGTATGTTATAGTTCGCGGACCGGATAACAATTGTATTGAATGTTTATGTATTTATTTATATTATTAAACGATTTATAAATACAAAATATTTATTTATTTATAAATATTATTTATAGCAATTTATGTTCAAAATGTACATACATATGTTAAGACACTGCGCAAAACTGAATCGAATATATTTGCACTAGTTATATTTAATGTTCGTGAAATTGTTAACTATATTAATTAAATCACGTCGGGTTCACCAATGTTTGGTCATTGAGTCTTTTCAATGACCTTTTCCTTTTTTTCCAAAATAACAAAAAAGGGAATTATTTATTTTACAACGTTATAAAATGTTTATTTGTTCGCATATGAAATGGAGTGCGAGAAAGCTCCGATTTAGAATGCGTATGCACTGAGATAGATGGTACAAGTGAGTGCCCGCCTTAGAGCAAAGGCCGAACGAAAGCTCGTTAACTTAAAATGACAAAGATAATATAAAGCCGAGCGGCCGAGAAGAGTCGGCTTGCTCAACAACAGCGATGAGATAATGAATTTATGCTAAACTATAATTATTACATTTATATATATATATTACATTTATATTGATTTATTTATGACGTGCTGCTGCCTGACCCGACAGATTTAGTAATCAACGGTTAATCTTCCAGGCTCACATCAACGATATCCTGCAGCTAAGGGTGGTTGAGCCAGGATCCGTTGCAACGCTTCGGGAGTTATCCGACCGTTTTAATGGTCATATGCGGGCCCTAATGAGTTCCGGAACACCAGGCGAAATTCAAGGATGCCTCCTCATCCAGATCATCTTTCAAAAACTGGATCCTGCCACAAAGGCCAAGTGGGAAGATTCTCCCGCTCCGCCAGTTGCCACGCTAGTGACCCTGGATCGCTGCGCTGAAGGAGTGTTCTTGCCAACCGCCAACATTCTCGTCCGTTGCCGATCAGGAGCCTTCCTTCCTTGCCGGGCTCTACTTGACTCCGGCTCCCAAGTTCATCTCATCACATCACGCCTGGCCAGCCAACTTTAGCTTCATCGATCCAAATGCTCTGTAGCTGTGACTGGTCTTAGAGACGCTGAATTCACTACGGATGGAGCATCGGTTAATGTTTGCCTGAAGTCTCGAATATCCACGTATTCTCTGTACATACGGCAGTTGTGGCGTCTCACATCACAGAGCAGTCACGATCCAGATTCCGAAGTGAATAGACGTGCCTTCCGTGCGCTCCGTGTGTAAAATCGTTTCCGGCCGAACTACGCATCTAAGAAAGTCGTGCTGTGTTGCATCGCGTGCGCGGGCTTCGGCTCCACCGAACAGACATATTTTTGTGGCAGTCACATTAACAATACGCTGTTTAATTGCGTTTTTTTATATGAATAAAATTTTGACAAGTGCCGTAAAGACGAGAAAAAAAAAAAAAGTGTGACCAGAGGCCAAAGTCTTGAAAATACATCTAGCAGAGTCCGGTTCGGTATATCGATATATTTATCGGTACATTGTATACCGTTTCAACCAAGTATCGAATCAACTTTAACTCGATATCTTATCGATAACTTTGGTAGTTTGGCGCGAATTTCGAGACTCATTTTAAAACTCAAATTCGCGCCCAGGCCCAAGGATGGACTAGCAAGGATTGCCCAGTTCATCTACTCAACCGCCAAGAAAAAGAAGCAGCGGTAGTATTGCCAGTACTGACTCCAATGACTCCTGCGAGCCTTGGGATATCAGAAGAAAGAAGAAAGAAAGAAAAAAAGAAGAAAGAAAGAAAGAAAAGAAGTCGGATGACGAAAAACCCAGCACCAGCGCAGCAGTTCGAGCCAAACTGGATGCACTCAACAGGTCATCTAAGCTTGGGGACAACTTTTTTGCTCCCCTTTCTTCTGATGACGATAGCGACACTGAAGAAGAAACTGTGATTGGCTCCAGTGAGAGTGAAATGGACATCGACTGTGCCGGGCACAAATTTAGGAAGAATAAGCTTGCCGAAAAGACGCCCAAGTCTTTCAAACCTCCGCCTATCTTTATCCCCGACGTCACTAATATAGCAGCACTAATCTCTACAATTGAGAACAGTATTGGCAAAGAGAAGGACTTTACATATAAAGCCGCCAGAGATAACCAGGTTAGGGTTATGATGCCGGACAAGGAGTCATACTCTGCCCTCAAGTCCCTCCTCGATAGTGCCGGGAAAAGATACTATACGTTCCAGCCCAAGGAAGACAGAGCATATAGAATCGTTGTAAAAGGTCTGCATCATACCACTGACATCGATGACATCAAGGAGGACTTCCGGCGACAAGGTCACGTAGTCCGAGATGTGCGCAATGCCATAGGGCACATTTCGAAGACCCCGCTACCGATCTTCTTCGTGAACCTCGAACCTTCCATGAACAATAAAGATGTCTTCAACGTAAAAAGGATCTGTCACTCCGTAGTGACAGTTGAACCGCCAAGAAATTTCCACGATGTGCCGCAATGTTATCGTTGCCAAGGTTTTGGGCATAGCCAGCGGTACTGCAAACTGCAGCATTGCTGCGTGAAATGTGGTGAAGATCACAGCTCAAGCGAGTGCAAAAAGACCAGGGAAGAAAAAGCAAAATGCGTCCATTGTCATGGGGCCCATCCTGCCTCCTATAAAGGCTGCCCGGCCTATAAAAAAGCCAAAGCCAGCATGGCTCCTAAGGAACCACGCCCAGCTCAACCACGCCGCTCAGCGTACCCACCCCCTCAGCACTACCCAACAGTGGACACCTCATCTAGAAGCTATGCTGATATAGCCAGAGGAAGAGCTTGGCCACAACATCAACAAACGACAGCACCCGAGATTCCGCAGACCGACCAGATGGCAGCATTCATGACAAGGGTAGAAAGCCTACTAGAAAGAATTATGGACAAGATGTTCGAGCGAATGACTTCAATGATGAGTGCCATCCTCTCGCAAGTATGCAACAAGTAGGCCTGCATATAGCCTTCTGGAACGCTAACGGACTTGTCCAAAATAGGCTTGAGGTGGAACACTTTATCCACACTCAATGCATCGACATTCTGTTCATAGCAGAAACCCATTTAACCCAAAAGTCATACCTGCAATTGCACGGCTATGACGTCATACACGCAGACCATCCTAGCGGAAGAGGACACGGAGGAGCGGCTATCATCATCAAGGACAGCATTGATTACAGCGAGATTGCAACCCTCAAGGAAGAGTGGGTCCAGTGCGCCAGAATTGCAGTCTCCACTGCAATGGGAAATCTTACCATCGCGTCGGTTTATATTCCTCCTAAACAGAGAGTTTCCGAAGACCAGTTCGGCCTCCTTCTGGGTGACCTGGGCGACAAATTCATCCTCGCAGGCGACCTCAACGCCAAGCACCCATGGTGGGGCTCGAGGGTGAGTAACCCCAAAGGATCTGCTTTATACAAGTGCATCCAGCGTAGAGCCTACAACTGCCACTCAACTGGAGAGCCTACCTACTGGCCCACTGACCCCCAAAAGCTGCCTGACCTTCTCGACTTCGCAATCTCCCATGGAATGCATCCAGACTCCATAGCCTGCTCGGCAAATGGAGACCTTTTCTCCGATCACAGTGCGGTGGAACTCCACATTAACACCCCTGTAGAAAAGAAAATCGCTCGACCCAGGATGATCAGAGCTAGCTCCAACATCGGGACCTACTCTGAATGGCTAGACAACGCCATTGGGAACACACAGCCAGATCTCAACTCGGGTACTGGTATCGACAACGCTGTTGTGAATCTGACGCAGGAGATGCACAATGCTGCCTTGATTGCTACCCCTAGGGCTCCATGCAACAACAAGAAATTGCAAAGACACTTACACCTGTGGTCGCCTGAAGTGGCTGCACTCCTCAACGAGAAGAGACGACGGAGAAGGATCTGGTTCCGAACTAGGTACCCCAGTGATAAAAGAGCCTTTAATCGAGCGACCAAAAGGCTTACGAGGCTCCTGCAAAGATTGCGGACTTGCGCTTTCGAAGAATATCTGCGGAAGGTCGAGCCTGGGGACCCCCAGCACAATCTGTGGCAACTAACGCGCCATATAAAGCGTCCTAAACAAAGGGTGGCCCAGATAAGAAAATCTGACGGTGGATGGTGTCGCTCGGATCAGGAGAGAGCCGACGCATTTGCTGCTCACCTCGAGGCAGCTTTCAAGCCCTTCAACATGTGCTCGGAGGAGGATAAGGCTGAAACGGACTTTGCACTGGCCCAACCACACACGGACTTCAGCCAGCTGGAACCTGTCTCGGAGGAGGAGGTCAAGGAGGAGGTGGCAGGGCTCAACACCAAGAAATCTCCGGGTGATGACGGGATAGAGGCACTCGCAGTCAAGTATCTCCCACCTTCAGGCATAAGGAGACTCACGAGCATTTACAACGCGTGTCTAGAGAACGGACATTTCCCCACTAGCTGGAAACAGGCGGAAGTTATACTGATCCCTAAGCCTGGAAAGCCCGAATTTGACCTTGCCTCTTACCGGCCAATTAGTCTGCTTTCGATAATCTCCAAAATTCTCGAGAGATTGTTTCTGCGAAGATTGATGTTACTTTTGGACGAGGCCGGTTTGATACCAGATCACCAGTTCGGTTTCAGGCGCTTCCACTCCACTCCTGAGCAATGCCATAGGATCGTGGCAAAAATCCTGGACAGCTTGGAAGAAAAACGATACTGCTGTGCTGTCTTTCTGGATGTCAAGCAGGCATTTGACAGGGTCTAGCACCCTGGACTGAGAGAGAAACTCAAGAGGAACCTGCCACAAAAGTATTATGAGTTCCTCAACTCGTACTTGATAGGAAGAAAGTTCAGGGTCAGAAGCGGAGATGCGAGATCTGAGTACAGACCCATTGAAGCTGGAGTTCCGCAAGGCAGTGTACTTGGCCCCATACTTTACACCATGTACACAGCCGACATGCCTGTTGCTGAAGAGGAGGGCCTTCTAACTGCAACATATGCAGATGATACTGCTTTTTTGGCCTCTGCAACCTCGCCAGAGGAGGCTTCTGCATGTCTCCAACGCCAGCTGGACTTACTCGACCCGTGGCTTCAAAGGTGGAACATTGCCGTTAACCACGAAAAATCAGCCCAAACGACGTTCACACTGAGGAGAGGTGACTGTCCTGGAGTAAGTCTAGGTGGCACTCTAATTCCAGCAAGCCCTACACCCAAATATCTAGGTATGACCCTAGACAGGAGGCTCACCTGGAGAACCCATTTGTTGCAAAAACGGAAGCAACTCCAAAACAAGCTGCGTCAGCTTTACTGGCTAATTGGACGGAGGTCCAAGCTGAAGCTAGGCATAAAACTACTGGTATATAAGACCATTGTGAAGCCAGTTTGGACCTACGGTATCCAGCTATGGGGGATGGCGAGCCCAAGCAACAAAAAAATAATCCAGATCGCACAGAACAGGGCCCACAGGACGTTGTCTGGAGCCCACCCCTACCACGATAATGCGGCCATCCACGACCAACTAGGCGTCCCATGGGTCAGCGCTGAAGTTAAAAGATTCGCTGCAAGATATGTCGATAGGCTGGATCGACATCCCAATCCCCAGGCCATCAATCTGTTAGACAACAGCACTACCACGAGAAGGTTGAAGCGGACTCACCCTCTAGATCTCAGGCTAGAGGAGACTAATTGGCAGCTTTCGTAAAATGTAACAATTAACCACCAAGATAATCATTGCATCATTGTATTCTTCTTTATGTCAAGGAACAATTGTAAAATTTAATTATTGTCTATAACTGCGGACAGATTTTAAATATAACTACTGATTGATTAAAAAAAAAAAAAAAAAAAAAACATCACAGAGCGTCAACCTGGTTCCAACATGGACATCTCCGACTGGAAGCTTCCTGCCAATGTGGTTCTGGCAGATCAGAACTACCATAGAGCGCAGCTTTTGGATTTGCTTATTGGAGCAAGCCTGTTTTTATACCCTTGCAGAGGGTATTATAATTTTGGTCAAAAGTGTGCAAGGCAGTGAAGGAGACATCTGTCTGTCTGTCTGTTTCTACGCAAACTAGTCTCTCAGTTTTGAAGCTATCGACTTCAAACTTTGCACACATCCTTCTTTCCTTTGCAGGCAGTACATAAGTCGGAACGGCCGGGATCGGTCAACTATATCCTATAGCTAGCAGTCACGATCCAGATTCCGAAGTGAACAGACGTGCCTTCCGTGCGCTCCGTGTGTAAAATCTTTTCCGGCCGAACTACGCATCTAAGAAAGTCGTGCTGTGTTGCATCGCGTGCGCGGGCTTCGGCTCCACCGAACCGAATACGCTGTTTAATTGCGTTTTTTTTATATGAATAAAATTTTGACAAGTGCCGTAAAGACGAGAAAAAAAAAAAAAAGTGTGACCAGAGGCCAAAGTCTTGAAAATACATCTAGCAGAGTCCGGTTCGGTATATCGATATATTTATCGGTACATTGTATACCGTTTCAACCAAGTATCGAATCAACTTTAACTCGATATCTTATCGATAACTTTGGTAGTTTGGCGCGAATTTCGAGACTCATTTTAAAACTCAAATTCGCGCCCAGGCCCAAGGATGGACTGGCAAGGATTGCCCAGTTCATCTACTCAACCGCCAAGAAAAAGAAGCAGCGGTAGTATTGCCAGTACTGACTCCAATGACTCCTGCGAGCCTTGGGATATCAGAAGAAAGAAGAAAGAAAGAAAAAAAAGAAGAAAGAAAGAAAGAAAAGAAGTCGGATGACGAAAAACCCAGCACCAGCGCAGCAGTTCGAGCCAAACTGGATGCACTCAACAGGTCATCTAAGCTTGGGGACAACTTTTTTGCTCCCCTTTCTTCTGATGACGATAGCGACACTGAAGAAGAAACTGTGATTGGCTCCAGTGAGAGTGAAATGGACATCGACTGTGCCGGGCACAAATTTAGGAAGAATAAGCTTGCCGAAAAGACGCCCAAGTCTTTCAAACCTCCGCCTATCTTTATCCCCGACGTCACTAATATAGCAGCACTAATCTCTACAATTGAGAACAGTATTGGCAAAGAGAAGGACTTTACATATAAAGCCGCCAGAGATAACCAGGTTAGGGTTATGATGCCGGACAAGGAGTCATACTCTGCCCTCAAGTCCCTCCTCGATAGTGCCGGGAAAAGATACTATACGTTCCAGCCCAAGGAAGACAGAGCATATAGAATCGTTGTAAAAGGTCTGCATCATACCACTGACATCGATGACATCAAGGAGGACTTCCGGCGACAAGGTCACGTAGTCCGAGATGTGCGCAATGCCATAGGGCACATTTCGAAGACCCCGCTACCGATCTTCTTCGTGAACCTCGAACCTTCCATGAACAATAAAGATGTCTTCAACGTAAAAAGGATCTGTCACTCCGTAGTGACAGTTGAACCGCCAAGAAATTTCCACGATGTGCCGCAATGTTATCGTTGCCAAGGTTTTGGGCATAGCCAGCGGTACTGCAAACTGCAGTATTGCTGCGTGAAAAGACCAAAGAAGAAAAAGCAAAATGCGTCCATTGTCATGGGGCCCATCCTGCCTCCTATAAAGGCTGCCCGGCCTATAAAAAAGCCAAAGCCAGCATGGCTCCTAAGGAACCACGCCCAGCTCAACCACGCCGCTCAGCGTACCCACCACCTCAGCACTACCCAACAGTGGACACCTCATCTAGAAGCTATGCTGATATAGCCAGAGGAAGAGCTTGGCCACCACATCAACAAACGACAGCACCCGAGATTCCGCAGACCGACCAGATGGCAGCATTCATGACAAGGGTAGAAAGCCTACTAGAAAGAATTATGGACAAGATGTTCGAGCGAATGACTTCAATGATGAGTGCCATCCTCTCGCAAGTATGCAACAAGTAGGCCTGCATATAGCCTTCTGGAACGCTAACGGACTTGTCCAACATAGGCTTGAGGTGGAACACTTTATCCACACTCAATGCATCGACATTTTGCTCATATCAGAAACTCACTTCACCCAAAAGTCATACCTGCAATTGCATGGCTATGACGTCATACACGCAGACCATCCTAGCGGAAGAGGACACGGAGGAGCGGCTATCATCATCAAGGACAGCATTGATTACAGCGAGATTGCAACCCTCAAGGAAGAGTGGGTCCAGTGCGCCAGAATTGCAGTCTCCACTGCAATGGGAAATCTTACCATCGCGTCGGTTTATATTCCTCCTAAACAGAGAGTTTCCGAAGACCAGTTCGGCCTCCTTCTGGGTGACCTGGGCGACAAATTCATCCTCGCAGGCGACCTCAACGCCAAGCACCCATGGTGGGGCTCGAGGGTGAGTAACCCCAAAGGATCTGCTTTATACAAGTGCATCCAGCGTAGAGCCTACAACTGCCACTCAACTGGAGAGCCTACCTACTGGCCCACTGACCCCCAAAAGCTGCCTGACCTTCTCGACTTCGCAATCTCCCATGGAATGCATCCAGACTCCATAGCCTGCTCGGCAAATGGAGACCTTTTCTCCGATCACAGTGCGGTGGAACTCCACATTAACACCCCTGTAGAAAAGAAAATCGCTCGACCCAGGATGATCAGAGCTAGCACCAACATCGGGACCTACTCTGAATGGCTAGACAACGCCATTGGGAACACACAGCCAGATCTCAACTCGGGTACTGGTATCAACAACGCTGTTGTGAATCTGACGCAGAAGATGCACAATGCTGCCTTGATTGCTACCCCTAGGGCTCCATGCAACAACAAGAAATTGCAAAGACACTTACACCTGTGGTCGCCTGAAGTGGCTGCACTCCTCAACGAGAAGAGACGACGGAGAAGGATCTGGTTCCGAACTAGGTACCCCAGTGATAAAAGAGCCTTTAATCAAGCGACCAAAAGGCTTACGAGGCTCCTGCAAAGATTGCGGACTTGCGCTTTCGAAGAATATCTGCGGAAGGTCGAGCCTGGGGACCCCCAGCACAATCTGTGGCAACTAACGCGCCATATAAAACGTCCTAAACAAAGGGTGGCCCAGATAAGAAAATCTGACGGTGGATGGTGTCGCTCGGATCAGGAGAGAGCCGACGCATTTGCTGCTCACCTCGAGGCAGCTTTCAAGCCCTTCAACATGTGCTCGGAGGAGGATAAGGCTGAAACGGACTTTGCACTGGCCCAACCACACACGGACTTCAGCCAGCTGGAACCTGTCTCGGAGGAGGAGGTCAAGGAGGAGGTGGCAGGGCTCAACACCAAGAAATCTCCGGGTGATGACGGGATAGAGGCACTCGCAGTCAAGTATCTCCCACCTTCAGGCATAAGGAGACTCACGAGCATTTACAACGCGTGTCTAGAGAACGGACATTTCCCCACTAGCTGGAAACAGGCGGAAGTTATACTGATCCCTAAGCCTGGAAAGCCCGAATTTGACCTTGCCTCTTACCGGCCAATTAGTCTGCTTTCGATAATCTCCAAAATTCTCGAGAGATTGTTTCTGCGAAGATTGATGTTACTTTTGGACGAGGCCGGTTTGATACCAGATCACCAGTTCGGTTTCAGGCGCTTCCACTCCACCCCTGAGCAATGCCATAGGATCGTGGCAAAAATCCTGGACAGCTTGGAAGAAAAACGATACTGCTGTGCTGTCTTTCTGGATGTCAAGCAGGCGTTTGACAGGGTCTGGCACCCTGGACTGAGAGAGAAACTCAAGAGGAACCTGCCACAAAAGTATTATGAGTTCCTCAACTCGTACTTGATAGGAAGAAAGTTCAGGGTCAGAAGCGGAGATGCGAGATCTGAGTACAGACCCATTGAAGCTGGAGTTCCGCAAGGCAGTGTACTTGGCCCCATACTTTACACCATGTACACAGCCGACATGCCTGTTGCTGAAGAGGAGGGCCTTCTAACTGCAACATATGCAGATGATACTGCTTTTTTGGCCTCTGCAACCTCGCCAGAGGAGGCTTCTGCATGTCTCCAACGCCAGCTGGACTTACTCGACCCGTGGCTTCAAAGGTGGAACATTGCCGTTAACCACGAAAAATCAGCCCAAACGACGTTCACACTGAGGAGAGGTGACTGTCCTGGAGTAAGTCTAGGTGGCACTCTAATTCCAGCAAGCCCTACACCCAAATATCTAGGTATGACCCTAGACAGGAGGCTCACCTGGAGAACCCATTTGTTGCAAAAACGGAAGCAACTCCAAAACAAGCTGCGTCAGCTTTACTGGCTAATTGGACGGAGGTCCAAGCTGAAGCTAGGCATAAAACTACTGGTATATAAGACCATTGTGAAGCCAGTTTGGACCTACGGTATCCAGCTATGGGGGATGGCGAGCCCAAGCAACAAAAAAATAATCCAGATCGCACAGAACAGGGCCCTCAGGACGTTGTCTGGAGCCCACCCCTACCACGATAATGCGACCATTCACGACCAACTAGGCGTCCCATGGGTCAGCGCTGAAGTTAAAAGATTCGCGGCAAGATATGTCGATAGGCTGGATCGACATCCCAATCCCCAGGCCATCAATCTGTTAGACAACAGCACTACCACGAGAAGGTTGAAGCGGACTCACCCTCTAGATCTCAGGCTAGAGGAGACTAATTGGCAGCTTTCGTAAAATGTAACAATTAACCACCAAGATAATCATTGCATCATTGTATTCTTCTTTATGTCAAGGAACAATTGTAAAATTTAATTATTGTCTATAACTGCGGACAGATTTTAAATATAACTACTGATTGATTTAAAAAAAAAAAAAAAAAAAAAAAATATCCTATAGCTGCCATATAACTGATTGATCGGAAATGCCATAACTTTGTTGTTTTTAAAGTTAGAAGGATGGGACTTGCTATGGATTCCTCTTTTGGTAGACTAATTCGATCTGCAAAATTTCATAAGGATCGGCCGACTATATCCTATAGCTGCTATAGTTATATATATCCTATATATATAACTGATTGATCGGAAATGCCATATCTCTGTTGTTTTTTAGGTTAGAAGACTGGGACTTTGTATGGATTCTACTTTCGGCAAACTAATTTGATCTGTCGTGTTTTATAAGGATCGGCCGACTATATAAGATCCGATATATATCTAATAATATAAGCTGCCACATATCTGCAAGGGTATATCTGCTCCGCCCGAAGTTAGCTTTCCATTCTTGTTTGATCTACTCTCAGTCGGGCAAATCCAGCTAGGAGACGGTCTGCCTCTTGTGCAAAGGACGCGTTTTGGATGGGTAGTTTCTGTAGGTGGCGGCACCCCAGGGAAGCCTCGTTTAGCCGCTTCATGTAAGGTGATTCCTGCTGACTCTGCAAACAATTTCGGCGATCGCCTCGATTATCTGCTCCGCCAATTCTGGGAAGTGGAAGCCTGCACTGCGCCAATCTTTCATGCTACTAAGGAGGAGCTTGATTGCGATGCCCACTTCGCCATGCACCACGTCCATTTTAAATCAGGTGCTAATTCAGTTCGTCTTCCAATCAAGCATAGCGAGGATCTGTTGGGAGAATCCTACTCACGTCGGTTCCATTCACTTGAGCGCAAGCTTTATCGTCATCCAAATTTAAGAGCCCATTTCTTCGTTCATCAAGGAGTGCTTGGATCTGGGTCACATGTCTCTGGTGCCTCAGGAATTGCGAGGTAAGTGCCTATATTAACTACCCCATCACAGCGTATTGAAGGAAGACAGCTCCACTACCAAGCTGAGAGTGGTTTTCGAACCGTCGAACCGGCTGTTACTTCCTCTGGATATTTCCTCAATGATGTCCTGATGTCAGGCCCCGTAATTCAACCTAAGCTTTTCTATACCTTGCTTCTGTTTCGGTCTCACCTAGTTGCTTTAACGGGAGACATTTGCAAGATATATCGCTGCGTAAGAGTCGACCCAGATGACGTGAAGATTTTTAAACCTCCCCTTCGCTCAATGCACCAGCTGGCTAAAGATGAAGGTGCGGGTTTCCCGTTGGCTCTCGTGTTACCCTCGAGGATTTTTATGTGGACGACCTCATATCTGGTGCCCCAACGAAGTCCGAAGCTGTTGGAATAATAGCCCAGACATCGAGCCTTTTGAACAAGTGTCAGTTTCAATTGAGGAAATGGTGCTCCAACATCCCAGAGGTTTTGGAAAGAGTGCCCGAAGGTGTAAGGGAATCATACTTAAAATTCGACGATGGTAGTCCGATCACGAAAACTCTTGGATTAGCCTGGGACCCTTCTACTGACCTTCTGTTGTTTTCCTTTGAAGCCGTTCAGCCAACCGCCAAACCAACCCGGAGATCTATCTTATTGTCCGTCGCTCGGTTTTATGACCCTATGGGTCTTTTTTTTTTATTGCAGAAGCTGTGCAGGGAAAATTTGTCATGGGATGAAAACCTTCTTCAATCCCTCCTCTGCGAATGGCTGAAATTCTGTGCCAATTTTGATCAAACTCAGTGAATCAAGTTTCCTCGGTTAGTCATTCCCTGCCAAGGAAGGTTGGAGATCGACGGATTCTGTGACGCTTGCTTGGATGCATATGGAGCTTGCATATATGTCTTGTCAGGGTCTGATTGTCGACTGTTATGCTCAGAGTCGATTGGCACCCATTAAGAATCAGACAATACCGAAGCTGGAATTATCTGGTGCTGAATTGCTAACAAAGCTTATGGCTGAAGTGGCTGACCTTGGGACCTATAACGGAGATTATTATTGTTGATGTGACTCCTCGGTTGCCCTCTGCTGGATTCAAGACCTACCTGCTCGATGTAACGTGTTTGTATCTAATCGCATCTCTTCCATACAGGAACTCACCAAGGCAATGAAATGGCGTTATGTCCCTACTGCGTTCAACGCAGCCGATTTACTGTCCAGAGGTGCTCTTCCCACAGAGCTATTGAATTCCCAGCTTTGATCTCATGGCCCTTCATTTCTTCGTGGCTCCAAGGATGAGTGGCCCATCGGTATTGTGGCAACCATCGAATTTCGCGCCCGGACTTTATTGGCTACGGCTTCACGAAAGGACATCGCATCATTGTCAAGGTTTGCCAACTTGTTTCCCGCCTTTCAGAGGGTGTTTGCGTACATCTACAAATTTTGCCACCGCATCCGTCACGAAGGCATTTCTGTCCAGGATCTCCAAGGAGGAACCCATCTGCTGATTCCCGTCATCCAGCTTACTGAGTTTAAGGAAGAGAGGAGCTTGTTAAAGTCGCGCAGATTTGTTCCACCCTCAAGGGTATTAAACAAATGCATACGCTGTTTTCGCGCTAAGCCGCGGCTTCTGGAATACATCATAAATAAATAAATAAATAAATTTAATAATTTAAATAGCTTGTTGGGCCAAACAGCCAAAGGCGAAAATGTTAAAATGATATAAAAGACGCTGAAACGGAGGAGCAGCGACGGATTATCAGCAGTTTCTATTTTGTTTTGTTTCTCCCAGTTTTGCATGCACCACGCTGGTATTTGTAGCGCATGCGCTTTTGAGAGTTTTGTAAAACTGCTGCACACTAGCTCATCTTGTGACTGTGTGCGTATCCCAACATCGCCTCTTGCCCTCGGAATTATGGACAGCTGCATGGTTTGAAGTTTTATTGCTTAGCTTTTCATGTACTTGTCTTTCTTGCAATACTTGCAATTGTTTTTTAAGAAAGAAATGTAAAACTTTCTATGGATTCCATTTTGGGCAAATTTATACGACCTGCCAAATTTCATAAGGATCGAACAATTACATTCTATAGCTGTGATATAAATGATTGATTGGAAATGCCATAACTTTATTTTTTATAAGTTAGAAAGGTGCAAATTTCTATGGATTCTACTTTGGGAAAACTAATCAGATCTGTCAAATTTCATAAGGATCGGCTAATTTCATTATATATCTGTCATATAATTGATACTTTCTGAAATGCCAAAACATTTTTGTTTTTTAAGAAAGAAACTTTCTATGGATTCCATTTTGGACAAATTTATACGACCTGCCAAATTTCATAAGGATCGGTCAATTACATTCTATAGCTGTGATATAACTGATTGATCGGAAATGCCATAACTTTGTTTTTTCTAAGTTAGAAAGGTACAAATTTCTATGGATTCTACTTTGTGATAACTAATCAGATCTGCCAAATTTCATAAGGATCGGCCAATTACATTATATATCTGTCATATAATTGATACTTTCTGAAATGCCAAAACCTTTTTGTTTTTTAAGAAAGAAACTTTCTATGGATTCCATTTTGGACAAATTTATACGACCTGCCAAATTTCATAAGGATCGCTCAATTACATTCTATAGCTGTGATATAACTGATTGATCGGAAATGACAAAACTTTGTTTTTTCTAAATTAGAAAGGTGCAAATTACTGTGGATTCTACTTTGGGAAAACCAATCAGATCTGCCAAATTTCATAAGGATCGGCCCATTTAATTCTATAGCTGTCATATAATTGATAATTCTGAAATGCAATAACTTTTTTGTTTTTTAAGAAAGAAAGGTGCAACTTTCTATGGATTACATTTTGGGCAAATTTTTTTTTAAGAAAGAATGCTGCACTGCTCGCTTGACTTCGGCGTCGACTGCCGCATACTTTAGGGATAACTGGGCGCCTATTATGACATCCTGACTCTGACGGCTTTTCTTGAAAAGATCGTCGTCCGCGATGTATAACTTGGCATCAATGGTCTTTCCTTCGACGTCCATCTGGATAACGACTTCTTCGGTAAGATCCTCCACATATGCCTCTAATCCCTATAGAGCATTCATGTCGATCTGCATTTATTTCTTTCGCCACCAACTTTCGAATGATACAAGCTTAGCTACCAGTGTCAATAAAGGCATTATAGCTGTTTGAATTGATATGGATTGTTCTGGTGAATAACTTGTCCTGATCCGATGCACCTAAGCGCATCACCTTTGCAGTTTGGCAACTTTCCGTGGTTGCATGGAAAGTATTGCATTTGGTACAGCGGGACTTCTGTTCCTTACTTGGGCACGAATTGGCAAAGAGTCCCAACTCTCCACACTTGAAAAATGTTTTTAAATCCTTTGGCTTTGCTGGCTTTAGGTCGGTGTCGACCGAAATTCCGGGATTTGCCTCTAATACTCTGAACTCCACCGAATCATGATATGAAAGATCTTGAAGCGTAACCAACACTAGAAAACTCTCTCAGTGTGGTAGTGAGTGACCAGACTTACGTTGACTGCTGACCTCGTGCAGCTCCCGTCTGTGGCTGCTCCGTAGCTCCCTTCTGTGGCCACCGTCTGGGACTATCGGTTTCGACAAGCAACAGGTATCATTTCAAGGCACACGAAACAGATCCAACGTTTTCTGACGAGCTCCATCCGTTTCTTGACAGGGGCGTTGTTGAGAGCCTTGCAATCCTTGATGGCGTGTTGCCATCAAGCTCCAAATTCGCGTTTGTATGGGTCTTTACTGCTCACGTCCGTGATGGTACATACCAGCTTTGCGAGCTCGTTTAGCCACTCGCTCAGGTGCACTATCGTCGGGAATGGTTCTATCGTGCCCTTGGATCTGTGAACCATGAGCAGTTCAAGACCACGTGCTCTGCAGTTTCATCTACGCCACATACCGGGCACCTTGGGTTCTCGTCATGGCCAAATTTGAAAAGGTTGCTCCTGAAGCAACCGTATCCTCTGATAATTTGCGTGAGCCAAAAGTTTACCTCGCCGTTACTTCTTTGGAGCCAGCTCTCCAGGTCGGGGACCAATTGGTGGGTCCAACGTCCTTTGGTTAATTCGTCCCAGCGTCTTTGCCACTTTCTGATGCAGTTTAAGTTTAAGCCGATGGCGTGTCGCCGCCGGAACTTGCCCGCTCAGTTCTGCTAGAGCCTGGTAGACTTCATTTCGTTCCGCAGCGAGAAGGTCAAATGGGACCATGCCTGCGATGACGAGAGCTGCGTCATCCGAGATGGTGCGGAAGCCCTAGCAAACCTTTAGGGCGCACAGTCTGTATGTACTGTTTATCCCCATGGTGTACGACCTTATTTTGGCAGATTCCGCCCACACGGAGGCAGCGTAGAGTATCGTTGCGCTGCAGACCATCTGGAGTAATAGTCTGCGTCCTTGCTTTGGGCTGCTGCAGTTCAGCATTATTTTTCCCAGGGCTCTGGCGTCGTAACAGGGTAACTCCCAGGTACCTGATGGCCCTGGATGATGTGACTGAGTCTGACGTCTATCGTGGCTATCTCCAACCGCTTTCTGCTTGAGACTAGGACTGCCTCCGTCTTGTTATGGGCTAGGCTTAGCCCTGCCTGGTCGAGCCAATCGATGACTCTTGCAATGGCAGCATTGTAGGAATTCTTGGCTTCCTGTATTGCCTTCGCGACGACTACAACTGCTAAGTCGTCCGGGAATCCAACAAGGAGAGTTCGCTCTGGGAGCTTAAGCCTGAGGACCCCGTCGTACATGATGTTCCATAGGACTGGGCCTAAAACGGAGCCCTGAGGGTCCCCACAGATGAACGTATGCTCTTTTATGCCTGTGGTTGTCTCGTACCTGATGGTACGCTCGCTAAGGTACGACCTTGCAACCTTCACGATGCTAGTCGGCACTCGGAGGTTGTTCTGTGTTGAACGCGTTCCTGATGTCCAGAGTGGCGATCAGGCAGTATTCTTTACTTCCGCCTGCCCATCTGGTTCCCTCGATTGCCTTGGCTGCGATCCTCCTTACCAGGGAGATTGCATCGATAGTGGAACGATTTTCCCTGAACCCGTATTGCAATGGGTCTCCTGCGTCGATTATAGCCTCCTGGAGCCTCCGGCATATGTAGCGATTTAGGGCTTTCTCGGCGTGGTCGATAAGGCAGATCCGCCTGAGGGACGCCAGGTCCTCCGGAGGCTAGCCTGGTTTTTGGCAGCAAGACCAGGCTTTGAATTTTCCATCTTCTTGGGAATGCGCCTTCTCTTATGCATTCATTGAAGACCCTGGATAAATGATCCGGCGACTTAGACATTGCCAGTTTAATCGCGCTGTCTCGGATCCCGTCTGGACCGGGAGCCTTTCCGACCTTGATAGCCTTGGCGACTTCTACGATTTCCTGGGCGCTTATTGCCCGGGCCGGCGGACAGACTCTCTTGCTCTGCTCGATGTTGAGTAGGTCTGCGTCGGGAAGAGGTGTTCCACAAGGGCTTTCATTGGAGCTTCTTTTGGAGCGATCAGCTTTGCTTGCTTAGCTTTCTTCACAACTGTCCGGTAGGCCGTGCCCCACGGATCCTGCTCGACATCTCGAGGAAACACCTCTTCTTTGCCTCTTTGATCAGCTTCGTTAGGATATTCCTCTTTGCAGCGAAGTCCTCACTCTTCTGATCGAAGTCCAGCCTTCCTCTGGCTCTTTGATGCAGCCTTCTGGTTTGGAGACACTCTCTGCGCGCTTGGGCTATCTCCGGTGACCACCAGGGCACCGGTTCCTGGTGTCTTGAATGACCTCGGCTAGACCCCATGCTGGCTCGGCAGGCCTGATGAACCGCGGCCATGGCCTCCTGGACATTGCGATCGGCGTCTCCCGAGGGATCTGGAATCCTCAGTTCGTGAGCGAAAATTTGTGGTTGCAGCGTCGCCGGTTTAAACCTCGGTGGTTTCACTCTTGCTCAGGTATGCGCTCTTTCCTAAATGTCGCAGACTATATATTTATGGTTGCTCGCAGTATAGTCCTCAATGAAGGACCACTTTATCCTCTGCAACTTCCGCTATTGCAGAAGGTTAGGTATACGATCGATCCATACCCTGCTCTGCTGAACGGATTTTGGCAGCCAATGTTCAGAAGGGCTACGTCGAGAGCCGCAAAGGTCTCTTGGAGCGTGCGACCCCTGGCGTTGGTGCGGGATGAGACCCATTCCTCCTCCCAAGCGTTAAAGTCGCTTGCTATCACCAAGTTGCCTTTATGCCTCGCGCCCTGAGCTATCTCGTCCAGGGTGTGTGTGAACTGCTGTAGAGTGAGGCGTGGGGACAGGTAGCAGCTATAAAGCCAGAACTTACCCACTTTGGCCCGGATGAAACCAACGCCACTTAGCGTGCTTTCGGGTTGTGCGCCTGGAGCCCAGATTGCTACTGATTTGGCGGGGTCTAAAATATAGCTTTGCTTCTCGGTTTTTTTAAATGGCTCGCTGATTAGGGCTATATCTGCCCTCTTCTCCCTTAAGGCCTGCTCGAGAAGGCTATGAGCTACTTCGCAGTGGTTGAGGTTGACTTGTATGAACCCTTCTTTGTTTTTTAGCTTCTGGTTTGCCGAGTGGGCATCTCTTGCTGCCAGCTACGTGGGCAAGCTCTGCCCTGTTTGCAGCCGCGCAGCATTTTGCCTCCTTCGTGCAGGAAGCCACCTTGTGTCCTGGATTTCCGCATCTGAGGCACCAGTTCTGTCCGTCCGCTCTTTGCAGAAAGCGGCGATGTGACCAAAGCCTAGGCACTTATAACAGCGTCGCCGTGCGTTCCCTAACTCTGCACCTGGTCTATCCTATCCTGATCCTGTAATCCGACAGGATCTTGGAAGCGAGGTTTGACCCCACTCCCACAATTGCGACCTCGGTTCCAGAGTAGCCTGGGCGGAGGGATTTATCCCTGATGGTCTCCTCCTGTCCACACATTTGAGCTGCGAAAGCAGCCACTATTTCGTCCTTAGTGGTAAGGTCATCCAAGTCGCGGATCTACAGAGTAGTCTCTTCTGTGGCCGCTCTAACGCTCGCTGCCTCGCCTAGCACCTGGGAAAGCGTCCGCCTTAGCGTGAGTGTATTGGCCTTCTTGGCTACCGCTAGTTCCAGCAAGAGATCGCCTTTGGCCGTGCGCCTAATCTTCCGGGGGGGGGGGGGGGATCTCCGCCGGGCGCTTCGTTCTTGCAACTTTGCTATACGAGGCACACTCCGGTGTGGTCTGCGTCGCTGCCTCGACTGGCAGCGTGGCGCCTCCCGGCGGCATCCGCACCTGGCCCTTTCCTCCTGGTTCGGGGCTTTGAGTGTCCGGTCCCTCTGCAACTCCTTCAGCCTCGCGAAAGAGTTCTTCATGGTTTGATTGATGCTTCTAACCTTTTGGTCGTTCACCTTTGCCAAAAGGTCCTCCAGGATCGCGCCCATTTCGTCGATGGGCTTGGGGAGTTTTGGTTTTCTTCTCCGGCTGGGAACTACATGGCGGGGACAGCTCGGTGCCTCTTCGGTGTGTGTTCGCTCACCATCTGCTTGGGAGGGGTTCTTTTCATCTTTTTTCCACGTCCGAACGTGTCCTTAGAGTTCTTCTAAGGTCTCACATGTAGCTGTATCTGGGACACCGGCCAAGTGGGCCGCCGGTGGAGCAGTCTTTTTCGGAATATAAGTTAGGGCCTCCAGAATCCTTGCCCTGACCTGGGTGTTTTCGCGGGTGGATTTCCACTATTGTGGGTGCCACCTGGAGTAATTATGATTTTTCCTTCCATTCCTTTAGTGATAGCATTTTATAACTGCTGCCAGGTTTGCAGTTTATACCTCCTGACAGGTAAACAATTTGCTGCCGGCCAGTGTGGCGCAGACGCAGACCATGCAGCCGCCCAATGTGGGTCTCGGTCGCCAGAGCCCCATTTCCCTCCTGTACCGCCGCGGCGGTGGCGTTGGCATTCGGTCAGATCCGCGAACTTAAACATCTTTGCTCGCTACCCTCGCATAACATCTTGCGCGGATGGTGCGTGCGCCTCTGCTTATGCTCTTCTTAGCTCAAGGAGGGATGAGAGCTTAAAAAGTTCCTCCTGGAGCTCTTGCTAGCGCCCTCTACCGGTGGGTGAGGTCCGTGGCGGACGATCAGCACTGAAGATCAGCTGTTACCTCCACAGCCTCTATCAGCACGAAGTGTTTGCCGCGGATTTGCCGCAGGAAAAAAGGAGAAGCCACAGGAAGAGAGTAGGGGAAGAGAGTAGGCCCCTGGCCTACGAGTCAGGATCCGAGCCAGGAGCCACCCCCGTTCTAGGAACGCTCCACCTTCATCAGGTGAGCATCGCTTGCGCCTCGCAGCAGCCACCTGACGTCTTGTTTACACTTTTCTAGCACAGCGCGACCGGATACGCTGAATCTACTAGAAGCTCCTCCGCGGCGCGTCCGATTCGTTCGTCCTGCCAGTTCAACCTTCAATCAGGGTGGGATTTCCTATGTGCTAGTCGCCGCTGGAGATTGACTTGCAAGATTGCTCACCCTCATGGCGAACGATACAATCCTGCGGACGCCCATCTCGAAAAGGTAGCTGCTCCATTACGGCCTGTACGTTGTTGAAATGAAAAAGCTGTGATTTGACTGCCTTCAGAGCCTTCACTAGCCTTTGGTTATTCTCCAATGCTGAACACTGATACGCCGACATCGGATTCAAGAACGCACGCTGGAATATTGGCCATTCCTCTGGCTGACCCTCGAACTCTGGAAGATCAGGCAGTCTGCGTGGCGTCCATCTATTTGCCACACCCGGGGCTCCATAGGATCCCTGAGCGTAAACATAGTACAAATAATACTTAAAGAAAGTGCACCCTAGTGGCGCGTAATTCAAACTGACTGACAATAAGATAATTCTGACCGATTAGCTTATCCGTTGTATATTGTTTATCTTTTTCCAAAAATTTTCGCAATGTTAAAATAATGTTTATTTTTGTCCGCATATGAAATGGAGTGAGAGAAAAGCTCCGATTTATGATGTGTATGCAATGAGATAAAAGTCACGAGTGAGCCCGCCTTAGAACATTAGAGCCCGCCTTAGCGAAAGCTCGCTAACTTAATGATAAAGATAAATAAAGCCGAAAGAAGATAAATAAAGAAGAGTCGGCATGCGACCAAGAACAGCGATAAGATAATGAATATATACCAAACTATAATTATTACCTTTATACATAAATTACATGCCGGGGCTGCTGCCTGACTCGACATACTCCCCCCAGTTGAGGGCTGTCCTTCAACTTCATCCTTAAGGGGCATGAAGTTCCAGATGCGGTTCTAACCACCGCCACTCGAGGCCCTCCATCCTGCCCAAGGACTAGATCCAGAATTCTAGCCAACGGCCACTTAATGGGGGGTAGGTTCTCGTCCTTGACTAGCACCACATCGTTAATCGCCAAGGCTTGAATACTCCTCCTTCCATCGGTCCCAGAAAGACGGCTGCAGGAAAGACACACGCTGCCAGCTGCCCATACGATTGAAATTCAGCTTTGTGACATCAGGCTCGTAAAACTGACGAACGGGCCACCAGTTAAAAAATGGGATGGCGTTAGGACATCAAGGTCTGCAGGATCCTCTGAAAGAGACAATAAAGGCCGTAAGTTTATGAAAGCACCAATGTGACGCAGCAGAGTTCGCTGCTTGTCAAATCTAAGAACTGAGGATCCAACATCCCGTTAAAAATGATGCTTTGCGGTTTTGACAGCCGCTTCCCAGAGTCCACCAAAATGCGGAGATCGAGGAGGAATAAAATTCCACTCGATGGACTCAATCGCGCAAAATTCCAGAAGCGCTCGTTGATGCTCATCGCTTATGAAGAGATGAAGCAGCTCCTTTTGCTCGTTTTAAGCTACAACAAAATTGGTCGCATTGCCAGACCAAATGTACTGCGGCTTTCCACGACTGCATATAAACCGTTTTAAAGCATGTTAAAACGCAGATGTGGATAGATCCTTTACAAGCTCGGATTGCACGGCTTTAGTAGCCAAGCAAAAGAAAACACTCACGTAACATTTTACGGGAGCTTTATTGCGAACTTCTGGCTTATAATAAAAAGGGCCGCAGAAATTCTCACCAGTCACTCCGAAATCCTGGCAACCGTTGACTCTTTGCTCCGGGATATCAGCCATAATGTGCTCCAGCAATCAGGGCTTGGTGCGGAAGCATCGGATACACTTGTGCAATTCCTTCGTCACCGTATTGGGATCGAATAATAGCCAGCAGAGCACGTGAGTATGAGTTTCTATGAGTAGATTACGCTCATGGAAATGAACAATTATAGCCCGAGTAACTCGAACGATTCGCGTGAGAGAGTAGCCAAGTAGAGCACTCAGTGCCACGCAATCATTAAGCAACGATCAAAAAACGTGCCGATTTTCCCAAAATGGGAAAATCGGCGACTAAGAGCAACCCGCTCAACTGGCCGCAGAAAGCCAAAGGGCACGATCTTGCTCACCCTCTCTGCTCAATCCGACTCCCTGGTCATGGAGTTCACAGTTTAAAAAGAAAAGAAAAAGAAAAGAGCTTCGCCGCCAAGAATGTTATTTCGCGCGGTTCCCTCTTCATACGTACAGTCCACCTCCCGCCCAACCGACCGAGGGGCGCTGCCGCATAACGTATGTTATTAATATACTAAATAAAGATAAAAAGCCACAACCCCTCTTCAAGGTCGAGCTCGAGCCAAAAAGCAATTTTGAAGCACAGAAGAATCACGAAGTCCACCCAATCTACAAACTGCAATATCTTTTGCATCGGAGAATCACTGTTGAAGAGCCACATAAACGCAAATTCACAGAATGTGTACATTGCCCCAAAAGCTACGCCAGACGTCTTCTTCGCCAAAGCTGCAAGGTCCTCATTCGGTCCCCTAAACACCACCAATGGCTTTTCCTATGCCGATGCTCTACGATCTGGAATGGAAATCCAATTCAGCCTAACTCACAAAGTGCACAGGCCCCAGAACAGCCACATAGCAAAACGGAAACTATTATGCTTACCCTCCAACAAAGTATGATGGAGCTGATGTCATTCATGAAACGACCATGCAAACACTTGTTCAAAACCAGAACATGGTGATACAGCTGCTCACAACAGTCTAAGTAATCTATGCAGACTTGACTATTATCCATGTGGAAAGCCAATAGTGCCTCACGGCATAAACTAGAAATGTCACAATTCTTGACCGAAAACCATATTGACGATATGTTACTGGCGGAAACGCATCTTACCAGCAAATACAACTTACAAATATTAGGCTATACAATCTACCGCACAGATCATCCAGATGGGAAAGCCCACGGCGGAAATGGACCTCTAATCAGAGAACGCATTAAACACCATCTTCACACAAGGTATGCAACAAACTACTTGCAGGCCACATCTATACAAATTCAGACAAGTAACGGAAACCTTTCAATCGCTGCCGTTTACTGCCCTCCGCGTTTCTCAATATCGGAAGGACAATTTATTGACTTCTACAATTCACTTGGGGATCGTTTTATTGCCGCAGGAGACTACAACGTCAAACATACGCACTGGGGATCACGTCTAGTGACTCCCAAAGGAAAGCAATTGTACAATGCAATTATAAATGTGAGAAATAAAGTGGACTATGTTTCCCCTGGAAGTCCCACATACTGGGCAACAGACCCACGAAAGCTCCCAGACCTTATTGATTTTGCATTGGCAAAAAACATACCTTGCAATCTAATAAGTGCACAAGCAGTCTCGGACTTATTCAAAGCCCAGAAATAGCCGAACACCCCTTCAGCCTGACTTCGCCAAAAACGAACTGGCTTAAATACAAAAAGTGAGTGCCCACATAGAACTCGCCCCGGAGCTCAACATGGAATCGGACATAGAGTACACTACGAGCGCCCTGGAAGAAGTACTCGTTGCGACAGCTAAAACCTCTACCCCTCAAGGGAAGGCAGTATACAGAAACAAATACTACAAATCCAATAAGCAAATCGAACAGAACGTGCGAGAAAACAGGCGCATGGCAAAACAGCAGATTGGCAAAATAGCAGATTACCAGCTTTAAAACGCACAGCTGAGGTACATCCAGAATCTTTCGTCAACAAGCACAAAGTATCCCCTGTGGAGGGCCCGCCCAAATCTTAGCGCCCCAATTGCAACGACCACCCCGATAAGAAACTCCTCGGGATGCTGGGCTCGCAGCGACGAAGACCGAGCTGAAACATTCGCTAAACATCTCCAAAGTGTCTTCCAGCCAAACCCTGCCTCAAATTCATTCCTCCTGCCAGTAATTCAGCCAGAGGCTACCTCTCAGCCAAATGCATCTTCATACCGGCCGAACGAAATCGAAAAAATCATAGGAGGGCTAAAACCAAAAAAGGCTCCCGGTGGTGACCTACTGACGCCAAAGATGCGGATCGAACTTCCAAAAAACGCTACAGAGGTCATCAGCAAACTTTTTAATGGGATCATTAGTCTTTGCAATTTCCCAAAAAAAGTGGAACAAATCCATCATTATAATGATACCGAAGCCTGGAAAAGACCACACAATTCCGTCAACCTATATACAAATAAGCCTTCTATCTTGCTTGTCTAAATTGTTTGAAAAATGCTAGCTGACTCGCATACTCGTATGCGAGCTGACTCGCATACTGACTCGAAGCTCTCCATATTATCCCGGCATACCAATTTGGCTTCCGAAGAAACCACGGAACCATCGAGCAAGTGAACAGATTAACATCCGGAATACGCTCATCCTTCGAAAAGCGAGAATACTGCAGCGCTATTTTTCTCGACGTATCTCAAGTATTCGACCGTTTTTGGCTTAATGGACTCATAGGTTAGGTTAGGTTAGGCTAGGGCGGCGATGCTGGGGGAACATATAAGACCCCGCTAGGGCTCCTTGTGCTACCGCATGGGCAAGGGGTTCACCGAAGTGCCCCCCCCCCCCCTTCCTATCTGCCAGGGGTGCATATATGCCTGGACTTCCTGTGGCGGCCCATGGCCCCAACCTGCTTTTTTTATGAAGGCTACCAGTCCGCGTGGAGAGATCTCTGAAAGCGGACCCAAAGTGTTTAAGTCTGCTGCGGCCGAGTGCCGGGCAGTGGCATAGGAGGTGCGTGACTGATTCAACCTCCTCTTCATCCCTACAACTCCTGCAGTAGTCATTGAGGGTGGCCGCAAGCCTAGATGCGTGTTCGCCTATCAACCAGTGTCCAGTAATGACCCTAACCGCTAGGCTACAGTCTGGTCTGCTAAGAGCGGTAAGTCTCGCCGATCTTTTCTGAGAGCGTTTCGGCCAGATCAGACGTGAGGTTCTACAGGTCTGGAGGTTCCTCCATTTCCTGTTGGCTGCCAGGTCGAAAAACTCCCTGCACTTTAGCCTGCACGTAGCCAAGGGAATGCCCACAAGTTTGTGAGAAGATTAAATCTCCCACACGCCAAGACAGGTGGCAAGAAGGGGGCAGCAGCGGGGAAAGGGATCGCGCGGCCGTGCGCCGATGCAGGAGAAAGCGGAGACAACGTGGAACGTAACGGTTCCGGTCGGGCCTGCGCGACAGCCGTGCGCGGATGTAGGAAAAAGAGACGGGGGCGGGGAACATAGCGGCCGCGGTGGCCGAGGTGTGTAGAAAGCACGGAAGGAGAGAAATGCGATTGGGGCGACTAAGGGGAGCGCGGGGGAAGCGCCGGTAAAAGAGGCAATGCCCGGCATAATAACAATGCGGGCCGGTGGCCAAAGGGGGAGCGCGGGGGGAGCGCCTGGAAGAAAGCCGCTAATGCGGCATATTAACGATGCAGGCCGGTGGCCAAAGGGGGAAAAGGGGGTGTGAACAGGAGCCACCGGTGCGTCTAATTGGAAAGTGGGATTAACGGCAGGAATAGAAAGCCGAAGGATTAACGGCAGGAAGAATGAGTTGCAAAGATTAACGGGCGCCTCTGGAGCTATATAAGGAGGGCCCCTGGAGTAAATCGAGACCGAGTCTTCTAGGGAAGCTGGCAGAGTTGAGTGAAAGACCCCCCGTGGGTAAGTCTCACATTCAAGTGAGAAAGTTTCCTTGGAGGAATTAGGAGTATAGGCTGAAGAACCCCCCGTGGGTAAGTCCGACAGTCTCAAGTGCGAGCGAGTGCCCAAGGATCTACGATCATTGGCTCAAGGAACCCCTGTGGGTAAGTCCGGCGGTTGTACGCGAGTCATCGGAAGAGGATAAATCAAGGAGCAAGTGGGAAAAGGATCCAGGATCCGCGGTGGAACTGAAGCCCAAGGGTAAATAGAGTCGGGTTGAGTTACTCCCGGACACGACAGGTATACTGGTGTTACAGCAAGGGCGTCGGATCGGTCTGGCGTACGCCTTACAGATTCCTGCCCGTTGTGACCAGGTGTGATCCTGTAAAGCGAGGGATAGCCAGTTCGGAAACTCAAGCCCATGAGTAAAACCAAACAGGAACGTCCCGGTAAAATCAAGAGATTCCTGATCTAGGCGCTGGGGCGTATGCACAGCGTATTGCCTGGAGTCAAAGGAAACGCGAAGCCAAACCTCTGGTCGTCCATAAATCCTGCGGAGCGTATGCACGCCGGTGTTTGGAGGCGAGTGGCAGACGCAACCGGGGGCGTATCCTGTGGGGTAGGTAGGCCCTTCGTGCCCTGATCCGGCTGCCAGGCACTAAGAAGCGTATCCTGCCTGGGAGGTCAGCCTATTGGTCCGCCAACACGGATCAGGTGCCGGCCACGGCGAAAGGGCAGTCCCAGTGAGCCAAGGATAATAGCGATCACGGAAGGGGAGCAGCGGCAGCGACGAGAGGAGCAGCCACAACGGAAGCATCGTCGACGGCGACCAAACAACGGCGACACGCAAGAGAGGGACATCAGGAGCAGCGTCACCGGCAAGAGTTGGGCAAGGAACCCCTGTGGGTAAGTCCGGCGGTTGTACGCGAGTCATCGGAAGAGGATAAATCAAGGAGCAAGTGGGAAAAGGATCCAGGATCCGCGGCGGAACTGAAGCCCAAGGTAAATAGAGTCGGGTTGAGTTACTCCCGGACACGACAGGTATACTGGTGTTACAGCAAGGGCGTCGGATCGGTCTGGCGTACGCCTTACAGATTCCTGCCCGTTGTGACCAGGTGTGATCCTGTAAAGCGAGGGATAGCCAGCTCGGAAACTCAAGCCCATGAGTAAAACCAAACAGGAACGTCCCGGTAAAATCAAGAGATTCCTGATCCAGGCGCTGGGGCGTATGCACAGCGTATTGCCTGGAGTCAAAGGAAGCGCGAAGCCAAACCTCTGGTCGTCTATAAATCCTGCGGAGCGTATGCACGCCGGTGTTTGGAGGCGAGTGGCAGACGCAACCGGGGGCGTATCCTGTGGGGTAGGTAGGCCCTTCGTGCCTTGATCCGGCTGCCAGGCACTAAGAAGCGTATCCTGCCCAGCGTACGCCTGGGAGGTGAGGCTATTGGTCCGCCAACACGGATCAGGTGCCGGCCACGGCGAAAGGGCAGTCCCAGTGAGCCAAGGATAATAGCGATCCACGGAAGGGGAGCAGCGGCAGCGACGAGAGGAGCACCGACAACGGAAGCATCGTCGACGGCGACCAAGCAACGGCGACACGCAAGAGAGGGACATCAGGAGCAGCGTCACCGGCAAGAGTTGGGCAACATAGGCCCCGCAACTGGAGCACGTGAGTCCAAACGGAGGAAACCGTGAGCCGAACCGGCGCCAGGCACCGAGACCACACGTCCTGCTGGGCGAAAGCTTTGGGGGGGCGTGTGTATCGGCACCAACCCGGAACGGTGACCGGTGACCGGTGACCAAGGGGAGGACGAGCGGTCGAACTTTGTGCTAGTATCGAGTAAATAAAGGGTACATTTTGTGAACGAAGCAATCCTGTGTTATTTCTGGGCTCGGGCAGTCACGTCGAATCTATAAATTCGGTGGAACGATCCATAAACTCTTTGAGCTAGCAGCGGCATTTGTTGCGAGCACCGATCAATCAAGAAAGGTTCGTTACACCTGGCGCCCAAACTACGTGACTGTTTTCGAGGCTAGAAATAACGCAAGCTTCAAAATGGGAGAGAAAAATTGGATTTACGCGCTTCGCAAGGAAGAATTGAGCGAAGTGTGTAGAGAGCTAGGTCTCCCAGCAGAAGGAACTGTTGAAAACATGAGGGCACTAGTTGCAAAATGGGTCGACGAGACTAAGGACGACGAGGTGTTAGCGTTCACACGTGTATTTGAGGAAAGGAGCACACAAAGGTCCACGCCGAGGCAAAGAGCAGTGAGCGAATCAGAGAAGCTCATTCAAAGTCTGGCGGTTCCAGAGTTGAAAAGTATAAGGAGCATGGAGCCACAAGTGCGAAAGCCGGTCCCGGTGCAAGTGGACTACGCAAAAGTGGCCAGACAAGTCCGGGAGTGGTCATTCCGATTCGACGGAACAGGAGATCCACTAGAATTCGTGGACCGAGTGGCATAGTCCGCCAGAACGTACGGGTTGGACATAAACACGATCCCGCAAGCGATGCCGGAATTACTCCAGGACAGAGCACAGAGGTGGTTCATAATGAACGATGAGGAATGGCCAACTTGGAAAGCGTTCAGAAGGAGCTTCGAGTCATTTTTTCTGCCGAAAGGTTACTTTGAAAAATTGGCAGTCCAGGTTCGGCAGCGGAAGCAGAAACGAGGAGAACCTTTCAAGGAGTATATGGTGGACCTTCAGATTCTAATGAAGCCACTAGGGAAATCCACGAAGGAGGTAATAGAAAGACTGGTGGAAAACTGCGTACCACGCATGAAAATGTTTATGAGGCCATATGCATGCGCGTCGCTGGAAGAAGTAATGGGCCTAGCCGAGGAGTTTGAGGAGTTAGCCCAAGAAGAAGAGGAGTTTAACAGGCAAGCCTCCATTGAACCACACTGGGATCGCAAACAGCAGGCGACCAAAAATAAATGGCAGAAGGATGAACCGCATCAGGACCCGCCAGAGCGACAGATCCCCCCAGGACAGGGATGGAGGCAGAAATGGCAGGCAGAAGGGCAGAGGCAAGTGGTACAGCATCAGCCGAGTCAGCAATGTGTTGCAAGCCCCAGACAGCAACAACCGAATATACACTGGGCTGGGGGCCCAAGGCAACAAACGTACCAGCAATGGGGTACAAGCCACGAACAGCAACAGCCAAATCAGCAATGGGCAGCAACGCCGAGACAAGGACATGTCGAGAACCCGGCGCAGGCATGCAACAAGTGTGGATGCATGGGCCATTGGGCGAGTGGGTGCAGGAACCCCAGAATTTTGTTCTGCGGAATGTGCGGAGCAATAGGGTTAAGGAGCACAGAGTGCTGCCAAAGATCGGGAAACGCGCAGCGATCTCAGCCGTAGAGAGAAAGGCAGAGATCGCGAGGTGCTGCCTCTCAAAACTAGTTGGAGGACTATCAGGAGACGATCAGCAATTGTCGGCGGTCGTCAAGGTCGGAGGAGCAGAAGTTAAGGCCATGATAGACACCGGGGCAACGGCTAGCTTCATTTCTGATCGCCGGAGAGCGAAAATCAACAAGGAGACTGATAAAGTTGGCCAATGGGAGCCATACGGAAACTCGATCGGTACTCCAGACGACAGTAAGCTTTGGCACCATGGAAAACAAACTAAATATGTTGGTGTTGCCAGGCATGGGAGACAGCGCGGTGCTAGGATGGGATTTCCTCGCAGGATTTGGCACAACAATAACATGCGCAGGCCACGAAGTCACGATCCCGAGAAGAGAACGATGGGTCGGATGCCTGGAGGATAGGCTGTCGATAGCAGTGACAGAATCATCGGAGGAATGGGAGAGCGAGCGGGACAAAAGATTCATTGAGGAGGAGCTAGTAGCGTTCACGAACCAAAAGGGTTGTTCGAACGTTACGCAGCACAGAATCAAGATGAAGGACGACATCCCCATAAAAAAAAGGTACTATCCGAAGAACCCCAAAATACAGGGGGAGTTCAATGCGAATGTAGAAGAGCTGCTGGAAAAAGGATGCATCGAGCCTTTGAATAGTGCTTATAGCTCACCCATCGTTATGGTAAAGAAGAAAACTGGTCAATGGAGAATGTGCCTGGATTTCCGACAAATAAACGCAAAATCGGTAAAAGATGCGTACCCGATGCCACGAATAAACTTCATACTGGAGCAACTAAGGGAAGCAAAGTTTTTCAGCAGCCTCGATCTTAAAGCAGAAAGAACGCGGCTTTTACGGTACCAGGTAAAGGTATGTACCAGTGGAAGGTGATGCCGTTACATTCAGCATCGACAACTTTCCAAAGGGCTTTGGACCAGGTTATAGGCCCGGATATGGCGCCGCACGCGTTTGCGTATCAAGATGACATCATCGTAATCGGACGCACAAGGGAGGAGCATATGGCAAATATGAAGGAAGTGTTCCGAAGACTGAAGGCGGCAAATTTAAGAATAAACACGGAAAAGTGCCACTTCTTCAGGGAAGAGCTACTGTACCTGGGCCACCGAATAACAAGCCAAGGAATTGGCATGGATTCCGGAAAAGTCGCGGCGATTACGGAGTTGAAACCCCCAACAAACGTAAAGGGGGTACGTCAGTTCATTGGTATGGCATCGTGGTATCGGCGATTCGTCCCAGACTTTGCAGGGGTCGCGAAACCATTAAACGATCTCCTACGAAAAGGGACAAAGTGGGAGTGGATGGCCAGACACCAAGAGGCGTTTGAGAGTCTAAAGTCACGATTGGCAGAGGATCCAGTACTGGCATGCCCGGATTTCTCAAAGAAATTTGTGCTGCAAACAGACGCTAGCGACTACGGCGTGGGTGCAGTGCTCACGCAGGACACGGATGAGGGCGAGGGCGGACGCTGATAGGAGCGGAAAAAAATTACTCGGCGACGGAGAAAGAATGCCTAGCCATAATATGGGCAATTCGGCAGATGAGACCATACCTGGAGGGGTACCAGTTCGACGTGATCACGGACCATATGGCACTAAAATGGCTAAATAATGTAGAAAGCCCACTGGGAAGGATTGCAAGATGGGTATTTGAGCTGCAACAATACGATTATGTTATCAGCTATTGGAAAGGGAAGCTGAATGTGGTTGCAGATGCACTATCCCGCCAGCCGATGATGGAAAAGCTGAGGAGTGCCACAACAAGCGAAGACGTCGAATGCATGTGGGTAAGCGCACTGAAGAGGAAAATAGGAGAAAACTTACAGAAATATCCAGAGTACATAGAAGAGGCAGGACTGATTTACCGACATGTGCCACATAGAGCCGGAAGCGAAGAAGTGGCATCATGGAAGTTGTGTGCCGATCAACATGAGACAGCAGGTGCTAAAGGAGAACCACGACGCACCGACAGCGGGACATCTAGGAGGAAGAAAAACAATTGCTCGAATAGTAGCAAGGTACTTCTGGCCAGGGATGCCAAGGGACATAAGAAAGTATGTCAGACAGTGCGAAACGTGCATGCGGTACAAACCAAATCAACTGCAGACTGCAGGGAAAATGCTGACACAGATCCCAGAGGAACCATGGGCGACGGTATGTGCAGATTTCGTAGAACCATTGCCAAGGTCCAAGCATGGAAACACCATGTTATTGGTTTTGATTGATCGATTTTCAAAATGGACGGAGATGGTTCCGATGCGAAAAGCAACCACGGAGGCGCTGCAGAAGGCAATCCGCGAAAGAATTATTGCTAGATACGGAGCGCCAAAGGTGATGATAACGGATAATGGTGTCGAGTTCACCAGTAGGAGTTTCAAAAATTTTCTCGAGGAGCTCGGAGTTTGGCATCAATTCACCGCACCGTACACGCCGCAGGAAAATCCGACGGAAAGGGCGAACAAAACGGTCAAGACAATGATCGCCCAGTTTGCAGGCGAGGATCAGAGGACATGGGACGAGCACTGACCTGAGTTGATGCTTGCAGTGAACTCAAGCGTGTCCGACTCGACGGGATACTCGCCATGTTTCATAACCCAAGGCAGAGAGCCTAGAATGCCGAAGGCGTTATACGATGAAGAGGCATTGGGGACGGGAGCATCACAAACCACGCCCTCAGAGAATGCAAAGAAGCTACAGGAAGTGTTTGAGCTGGTACGGAGGAACATGGAGAGAGCGGCGCAGGAGCAAGCTAGGCACTACAATCTGAGGAGGCGGCAGTGGAGCCCAAAAATTGGTGACATAGTATGGGCAAAAGAGCACCATCTATCAAAAGCATCTGAAGGGTTCGCGGCGAATTTCATATCGCCAGTAATTGATGTGCTACGTCGCAGCGGTACAAAGAAAGAAAGAAGGGCACACATAAGTGAGCTAAAAGCCCAAAAAGAGGAGTCGGCGCCACAGGCGTAAACAAGGAAGTAAACACAAAAAAAAAAATATATATAAAAAGAAAAATAAACCAAAAAAATGGAATTTAAAAAAAAATGGAATATAAAAAGAAAAAAAATGGAAGTAAAAAAAAAAATATATATATATAGTAAAGTGTTTTTTGTTTTATGAGTCGAACTAATGTCCCGTCAGTTGACTAAGGACAACGCTAAGTTGAATTAATAAAACGAATATTCCGCTTCACGTCTTTATTCAAATGATCTCAGCTTAAGACTAAATTATTGTGACAAAAAATCTTACTTCTAATGCCCTTTGTTTACAGAAGTTGGGGAGCGAGATCGCCCGCTTGGGATATTGATTGAAGAATTATTTATGTTATTGAGAAGGAGCATTGCTTGCTCCGGGTGTGGATTGTTTACATTGGTTCAGCGTGGGATCGCCTACGCTGCAGATTCATATTTCTTGGAACATAAAAGAATTTGTTTCATATTTCAGATTCATATTTCTTGGAACATAACAGAATTTGTGAATATGCCACTTCCCTCCCTTAAAAGGGTTGCCTATGTTTGGGCTGGCATTTCAGGGTACAATGCAGGCAACTGGTTTTGTGCCGGTTCTATTTCTTGTTGTGGTTCTTGATTATTTTTTGCTTGTTTTCTAAATTTTGTATATAAAAAGGTAAGTGGATTTTGTGTATACAATTTTGATAGGACAACAAAAATAATAAGAACGATAACTACTAATATTATAATTACGTAAAGTGTGGTATTATTTTCTGAAATTAGTTTTAAAACGTCATTATGTTCTACTATCTTTATCTTAGTTACATTAATCGGTGAATACAATGCTGTTAAATCAAATTCAGGACTTATCGAATTTTCGCTTAAAATAACATTTCCAATTTTAACTCTACATTGTTTTATTCTAATAATTTTGCTTTCATTTATTTTAATATCGCCATTTAATTCTTGACAATTTTGTTCGATTGTAGTTTTAGTTAGATTCCATGTAAGTATAATATTTGGTTCTACATATTGAATCATTTCCTTTGAAGGAGTTGGTATAAAATTACAAATTGGATTTTTACGCTTAATTATATTTTTAATGCATTCATTATTAACTTCTTTATTGTCTTGATTATAAATTTTATTCTTATCTTCAAAATATGATTGTTGATCTGAATAGTCTAACTGATATCCGTTGTGGTCGGGATAAGGAATTATTTTAATGGTGTTAATGGTTTTGTGGTTAATAGGGATATGTGAAATAAGTAACAGTTCGTTATTTTTGTAGTCAATCCACGTAGATGTTTTGATTAAAAGTATATTTTGGCTGTTAATGCGTTCTAGTTTGTCGTAATTGAGTAACTTTGGGTTAAAAAGTCCAAGACGTGAAAGTTGCATGCCCATTTCGATGTCTTCAATGTACTCAATAAATTGCATGAGTTCATAAACAAATGTTTCAATACTATTGTGGTTATTTTGGTAGTTAGTAAGTTTCTCCAGTCCTTCATTCACAAACTTTACGACATCATTTAATTTATGAAGTTGAATTGAATTTTCTGCAATTATGTCAATTTTTTTGTTAATGTTTACCCTATCTTTTTCATCAAGTGTGCCAAAAAGAAATTTAAAAGATGAACCTATTATGTCAAATAGTCCACGTTTCTGCCTATTTTGCTGATGAATAGTTATACCATTTAATTTTTTTAGTAGTTTGTTGTACAAATATTTCATTCTGGGCGAGTCTTTGATTTTGTTACCAAAAGATTCAGTGATAATATTGATTCCTGTTAGATTAATTCTTAAACAGTGATTTTCATATACTACCGGTATTTGAATTGGAACGCTTGAGAAGAGTAAATAGCCAAGGTCGGAATCTGTGTTGGTTATTTGAATTTGTTGAGTGTGGCTTGTGGTCAATAATAGAAATATCATCATTGTACAGAAGATTCCTGTGGAAGTTCAACTGCATTAGTTTTCTTTTGTTTCTTAAATTGTGTTTTGTAGTATTTGGTTTCCCTATTTCGATTAATAATTTTGTAATGGTCTTCGTCTATTTTTTCTACATTTTTATTTGCCTTAAATGTATTTTCTAATTTTCCCTTTTGAAGTGGACCTTTTCTGTATCTAGTGTCAATGTTAAATTCCTGTCGATCTTCATTTATTTTATCTATTTTCCTTTCTTTAATATTTTGAGTGTTTAATATTGGATGTCCCGCGTATAAGAATATTTGAGCAGGTGTTTGTCCAGTGGTATCATGTTTTATTTTATGATTGTATGTGTAAAGAATTGTCTCTATCTTGCTTAATTTTACTTCTTCATCATTGGATGAGTTGATTATTCGAATTTTTTCAATTATTGTCTTATGTAGTCTTTCGACGTCTGCTACACCGGTTTTTGCCGTGTTAAGTTGTAATTCAATTCCTTCTGCTTCAAGCCATCGCTTTAGAGTCAAGCTGGTGAAAGCTCCGTCTCTGTCTGCCTTTAGTAATTTGGGTTTACCTAACTGATTAAAAATACGCATTAGTGCGTTCCTGCATTCTATCCAATCCTTTGATTTAATATGTTCAAGTGTAGCGAATTTTGAATAAATGTCAATGCAACTGATGTAATGTTTTCCCTCAGATGAATAAATATCTACCACAAATTTGTCTCGACAATGTTCAGGATTGGGTGTGATTTTAAGAGGCATTTTGGTATTTCTATGTTCTGTTTTAGCCAAATTGCATATGTTGCATTCATTTATTATATTCTGAATTAATAGTTGGCTATTTGGAAAAAAGTGATTTTCTTTGAATAATTTAGTCATTTTCTGTATACCTGGATGTAAAAGTTTTTCATGTGATTGAAGTATAATTTCTTTGAATTCGGCGTATGAACAAACATTCTTTAATAAGTGGAGGCTGCGAATTACTTTAGTGTAAGTGGTATTAATAATTTCTCTGTGTGCTCTTTGAATGATTTCAAAATCTACATCGCTTTCAATATGAATGGTAATGTTTTTATGAATAAAATGATCAAGTAAAATTTGTTTGGCCTTGTCGAGTGTCATTACATTATATTGGATTGTTGTAATGGAGTTACCGAATATTGTTGAATGCTCTACTTTATTGTTATCGGATTTAATGAAAATTATTTGTTTTTTGAAATAGTTTATTGGTTTTTCTGTTAAATGAATTAGGTTACTATTATCTTCTTCTGCACTATGTTGAGTAACTTCACTATGGTGATTTTCTTCAATTTTAATTCTTGATAATGCATTGGCAACTGAATTTTCTTTCCCTTTAATAAAGTCGATTTTAAATTGGTATTCCATTAACTTGCCTTTCCATCTTTGTAACTTGGCATTTGGTTCTTTTAAAGTATGCACCCACCTAAGAGGTTGATGGTCACTATCAATGAGAAAATGTCGTCCTAATAAATAATGTCGAAAAGTTTTAGTGGCCCAAACAATGGCAAGTAATTCCTTTTCGATAGCACGTAATTTAATTCATGTTCATTAAGTGTTCTGCTAATAAAGGATATAGGATGACCATTTTGAGAAAGTACGGCTCCAAGGGCTACATTACTTGCATCTGTGGTTAAAATGAATTTTTTTCGAAATCGGGTAATTGGAGAATTGGTTCACTAATTATTAATGTTTTAAGTTTTTTGAATGCTTCTATGTAATCGATATTTGTGTATCTATTTTTGCTCCTTTTTTTAAACATTTGGTCATTGGTTTTGCTATGTCTGCGTAGTTTGGGATAAATTTACGATAATAACCGGTTAATCCAAGGAAAGCCCTGATCTCTTTTACTTTTGTTGGAATGGGATATGAAACTATGGCTTTTATTTTAAGGGGGTTTGGTTTTATACCATTGGGGGTTACGATGTGACCAAGAAAACTAGTTTCCTTTTTTAAGAATTCACATTTGTCTAACTGTAACTTTAAATTTGCTTCTGCAAGTTTGGAAAAAACTAGCTGTAATTAATTTAAATGTTCGGTAAGGGATGTGGAAAAAATTATGATGTCATCTAAATACACTAAACAGTGTTTATTGAGCAACGGTCGAAGGATATTATTCATACACCTTTGAAAAGTAGCAGGTGCATTTCTAAGGCCAAATGGCATTCAAAGGTATTCGTAATGACCCCTTTTGGTGGAGAATGCAGTTTTAGGTATTGATTCTGAGTCCATTTCTATTTGATGAAATCCCCTTGCCAAATCGATAGTTGTAAAATATTGGCATTTACCTAGTTTACCAAGGATTTCGTCCATGTTTGGTATTGGATATCTGTCGGGAATAGTTATTTCATTTAGCTTTCTGTAATCAATTACTACTCTATACTTAATTTTTCCAGATGCATCAGGTTTTTTGGGTACTACCCAAGTAGGACTATAGTATGGTGAATTACTTTCCCTAATTAATCCCTGATTAAGCATTTCCTGTACTTGGTTATCGACTTCAATTTCGTGCGCTTGAGCAAGTGGGTACTGTTTTGAATAAATTGGGGAGTTATGTGTTGAATTTAGTACGTGTTTGATGGTATTTGTAAATGTAAGATTGTCTCCTTCTTCATATTG